>OY757022.1:118147656-118462656 GCA_963580285.1 Lucinisca nassula | reverse complement strand
TTCAGGTACTTGATGTAATCGCCTTCAGTTTTGTTTGTTTGAATTGAGGTTTTACGTCCCCGTCAACATTATTAATGTCATTTTGGAGACGTTGCTTCCAATTTTGTGGGACTTTTACCCGAAATTGAGATGAAAAGACATCTCAAGCCCTGCCGCCCAAACAAACCAAAACGATTTATATGTAGGGACGGTCCGACTCGTACATCTTTGCCTAGCAGGCCTAGACCCTGTAAACGGTTTACCAGTACTCATGTTGCGGTCGGTTTCGGCTCTGCGTGGGTGCATCAGCTCAATTTATTTCTTCATTCCCCATTTGGTGGGGGCGAATATCGCCTCAGTGAGACGATTCTAATAATTACCGATTAAACATGTTTAAAAGGGGAAATAACCCCGAATTTAGCTCAGTACTCCACCTGCTTGGAACAACTACACTGAACACGTGAACAAGTTCGTGAAATGAACACCCCCTACACCCACTTTATATATAGAAAAAAATTGGGTATACGGGGTAAACATTATTTTCCTTATTTCTGCTCCAAGACATAGGTTATTGGTACGCGTTAGAACCGAGGCGGTTCTAACGAGCACCCACAACATATGTTTGCAGTATTTATAAGGAAAATATCAAGAATTTTCATCAGAAAAAAAAAACATTTTGGAGATGTGAAAATGCACTTTATCACACGGGTGAGATATCATACTGATTCGTGTGCCGTCGTTTAAAGCAAAATCTTTCTCAGACTTATTGCCTTATAAAGATAAAAAAAAAACTAATATGAGAATCTTGAACATATCAAATTGCGCCATCAATACTTCTTAATAAATTATTTTTCGTGCAAAAGACTTCAGTGTGCCAGACAAATACTGGGAAATACGTGTAAAATTAATTACTTGCAACGTGAAATTTCAAACATAGTTTGTTTTTTTTGTTTGTTTTTTAGGTTAACGGCCCAGTCAACACTATTTTAGGTCATTTTTGAGCCGGTCAGTTTACCTATCCACACTTTTCCTGGGCAGGCTTATACGTAAGCGGTTAACCAGTACAGTGCACATTCTTTCGCCAGAAACTGACAACTGCCCTTCTTGAATCAGCGGAAGGGAGAGAATGACCGTAGGAAAGATTTCATGATCTATCTCCAGGAAAGCATGTTGCCGACCCCGGCGGGAATCGAACCCGCGTCCTCCTGAACACCAGTCAGACGCGCATCCGACTGAGCCACCGAGGCCGGCTCAAACATAGTCAGAAACACGATGAAAGATTATGAAGAATGGAACAAAATGTACGCATTCAAAAGCTTTGATAATCGTTGTAGCATATAAACAGTTATTTTGTCCTCGCTTTTTGAAAAAAAAAAAATCATGCCTAATAGAAACGCCTCATTTAGATGGTTCTGACGAGTACCCACAGCGTATTTGTAGTAAAAATAAGGAAAATAGTGTATATACCGTTAAATTCCACTTTTCTGCAAAAATGTGTGGTTAAGAGGGTTTGTTATTGCACGGACTTGTTAACTTGATGAGAACTAGCAATTTTCAGATGCTCCTGAACTAGGCATCACGTGAACAAGTCCGTGAAATGAAGACCCCCATATACCCCACATTATATAGAGAAAACTGGGGTTTACGGGGGTAAACAGTATTTTTCTTATTTTTACTCCAAGACATAGGTTGTGGGTACTCGTTAGAACCGCCTCAATGAGGCGGTTCTAACGAGCACCCACAACCTATGTTTGCAGTATTTATAAGAAAAATATCACGGATTTTCATAAGAAAAATTGCCATTTTGGAGATGTGAAAAAATGCATTATATCACACGGGTGTGTTGTCGTAATGGATTTTTCAGATGATTTTTAGCTCACACGCGCCAAAGGCTAATAGGTGAACGTATGGCAAAAGCACGTTATCTGTCTATTTTCTATTTTTG
This sequence comes from Lucinisca nassula, assembly GCA_963580285.1. Taxonomy (NCBI): domain Eukaryota; kingdom Metazoa; phylum Mollusca; class Bivalvia; order Lucinida; family Lucinidae; genus Lucinisca; species Lucinisca nassula. The sequence continues at coordinate 118,460,732 of OY757022.1, read as the reverse complement.
TCGACTATCGTCTGTCAACATTGTCAAACACATTCAACCCATGAAAACATTCGAGCCATTGAAGTCAAATTTCATATATGGATATCCATGGGAATGGGGAACGAACGTTTGTTCGAGAGGTCCAGGATACATGACCAAGATGGCCGCCAGGTTCATATCGCAGATAAGATTGACTAGGCGGAGCTATCGTTTGTACCTGCCTTAAGAATAATCCATTAACAAAAAGGTAAACCAAGTCACCCGATTGTGTGAATTAAACTGTAACACAAGCATAGCTGTGGCGTATATGACCATTTCGTTCGCTTGTAGAAAGCATGCGAAAGGCACTCTACCGATTAGCTCCGCCTAGTCATTTTTATCTGCGACTACTATAAAAAAAACCTTCAAAAATTTTCTTCTCCGCTACTAATAGGCCCATTGCCATGAAACATGGTATGTAGCATTGGGAACTCTGGCCCATCTTAGTTTGTTCAAATGATGAACTCCACCTATTTTACGCCAAGGTCCAATTTGGTCACCTAGACTTTTGTATGCGTAAAAAGTCAAAACTGTGTATTTTTCGGATATTATTGCACCTGTGATAAAAAAAATTGGTAGATGCAGTTAGCTAAATAAGAGGATTAAACTACATGAGTATTCAAGGTCGGGGCGTGATAGCTCAGTGGTTAGTGCACTTGCCTCTGATGCTAGAGGTCCCGGGTTCGAACCCCGACAGCGGTGTGAAAAATGTCGGTGTCCGAACAAGCTCCATTGGCATCATTTGCAGGGATTAATGTCATAAAGTGCACCGTCATTCGGATCGGGACGTTAACTGGAGGCCCCTGTGCAGAGAGAAACATCCCCTGTGCAGGTTAAAGAACCCTACCGTAATTACATGATTACTGTGCAGGCTTTCAATCTGCAAAACTGAAGTGTAATGTACACCGTCTGTGTCCCCTCCTGGGGTTAAGGGGAAACCAGAAGAAAGAAAGAAAGGTCAAGGTTTCGTCGATTTAGACAAATAATTTGTTCGGTTCGCATGAAGGCCTCCTGTCTCATTAGTGCAACATCTCCGAGAACACAAAAATCAATCAGCCACATAGATGAAACAACGGTGGGGACACTGAAATGCTGGAGCAAAGGAAAACCAATAGGCAGACTCCGACCACATTATATACTTTGTGCACTGAAAACAATACCTCATTATTTTTTCTATCCAGCTTACACCTTTGTTTTAATTTGATTTTTTTTTTTGTCTATTTCAAAGACATGACTAATGCCAATTTATTTTTTTTTTCATCCAGCTTACAGCTTTGATTTAATTTGATTTTTTTTGTCTATTTAAAAGACAAGACTAATGCCAATTTAATAACATTATATGTGGATGATTTTGTTTGCTTGGATTGAGGTTTTGGCGCCCTCATCAACCCTATTTAGGTCCTTTTGGAGACGTTGCTTCTAGTTTTTCAGGACTTTTACCCGACACTGAGATGAAATGAAATGACAAGTCCTACCGCCCAAATGAACCAATAGGATTTATGTGCAGGGACGGTCCGATTCACATCACTTTGCCTGGACCGGTTTATACCTTCTAAGTGGTTTACCGGTACCCATATGCGGTCGGTTTCAACTCTGCGTGGAAGCACCATGCAGCCAAGTTCCGATGGACGGGGGCCCAAATATATGTGGTTGCGTAAAGTGTGCATAACTAAGAACTGTTGAAGTCCTTGGCCAACAGTAAGTATGACTTGATATTTCAAATACCTAAATATGCATCCCGCCCCCGCCCATTGGGGCTTAAAAAATATTTGGGCTTAATGATTCTTCCAAGCAGAGCTGAAACCGACCGCACACGAGTACTGTTAAACCGCTTAGAGGATCTAGGCTTGCCCAGACAAAGCGGTGCGAGTGGGACAGCCCGTGCTTACAAACCCTATTGGTTTCATTGGGTGAGAGAGCTTGAGATGTCATTTTATCTCAGTGTCGGGTAAAAGTCCTACAAAATTGGAAGCAACGTCTCCAAGTTGACATATACAGTGTTGACGGGCACGTTAAACCACAAGTAAAACAAAACAAATATATATGCATCACGTTAACAATCCATCCTTTCAATATTACACTTTATATTGATAAAGCTTGAGTTCGCAAAAACATTCTTTTGGTCCCAAAACGAATATTCTTCGAACTTTTTAGAATTGCCACTGGAAGACACGCCTATATGCAAATACATTGTAAATTTTACCACCCGAAAAAATGAATTTTAAGATGAGAAAAATGTGACATTTTTTTATTTAAAATATAGAATGTGTGTACACGTTAGAACCGCCTCATTGAGGCGGCCATAACAAGTACCCACAATCTATATGCTGAGCTGAAATAAGACAAATAAGGTTTCATAGTGTAGATTATATTTTCTTGTCTTTTGGGATCATTGATTCCATTGTGGAATTTTGAAAATATCTGAGGGTCACTGATGAGGCCTAATTGGGCGAAACTAGCTAGTCTGGCCCAGAAAACATGTACACTCCATATTTTTCACTTCTGTGGTGTATTCCTTGCTTCCAAAGGATAACCCTTTTATAGAACATATTTAACTTCACTACAGCTGATGTGTGGGAATGTGTTGCGGCGGTTAAACGTCTCCCTGCCCTACATCATAGTGTAGATTATGTTTTCTTGTCTTTTGGGATCATTGATTCCATTGTGGAATTTTGAAAATATCTGAGGGTCACTGATGAGGCCTAATTGACCGAAACTAGCTAGTCTGGCCCAGAAAACATGTACACTCCATATTTTTCATTTCTGTGGTGTATTCCTTGCTTCCAGAGGATAACCCTTTTATAGGACATATTTACCCCTGTAAATCCCGGTTTTTCCATATAAAGGTGGGGATCTAGGGGTTCAGAGTAATATATATATAGACCTATTCGCATAACATAATATCTCGTTCCCACAACTTTTCTTTTTTATCCAAACGATAAATAAATTAATTAATAAAAATAAATAAAAAAATAAAATAAAAAATAAAAAAACAAATATCACAATATAACTAGAATAAAATAACAATAAAAATAAAAAAAAAAGAAAAAAAAAAGGATGAAAATATAAACAAAACTAGATCTGCAGTCGATGGTAAACCATCGCAAATACCCGCTTTTTCTATTAATAACACTAATGACTATGTATTAGCTAGCCAAATCTACATGTAAGTTAAAAAAAGTTGCAAAGAACATTCTCACTGATAAGCGAAGTTTCAGAAGTGTAACATTTATAGTTTTGAAGATATGGCAAAGTCATACTTTTTTACCTTTGACCTTTGGGTTATGTTGAATCCACCTAAAGTATCCCAATTTATTCTATATTCCAACAGCCATCCAATAACCACGTTTCAGAAGTGTAACTCCAATAGTTTAGAAGATATGGCAAAGTCATACTTTTTGACCTCTGACCTTGGGGTCGAGGTCACACCAAAAGTTGCCCAACATATTCTATATTCCAAGGGCCATCCAATAAGCAAAGTTTCAGAAGTGTAACTCCAATAGTTTAGGAGAAATGGCAAATCATAATTTTTGACCTTTGACCTTGGGGTCTTTTTAAGGTCAAGGTCACACCAAAAGTATCCAAATTTATTCCATATTCCAAGGGCCATCCAATAACCAAGTTTCTGAAGTGTAACTCTAATAGTTTAGAAGATATGGCAAAATCATACTTTTTGACCTTTGACCTTGGGTCAAGGTCACACCAAAAGTAACCTGACATATTCTATATTCCATGTACCATCCAATAAGCAAAGTTTCAGAAGTGTAACTCCAATAGTTTAGGAGATATGGCAAATCATAATTTTTGACCTTTGACCTTGGGGTCATGTTGAGGTCAAAGTCACAAAAAACTTGCCCACTGCCATCTACATTCCATGTACTATCCACATGCAAAGTTTCAAAAGTGTAACTTCAGTGGTTGCAGAGGAGATCCAATCACAAGAAACGTGACGGACGGACGGACGGACAGACGGACGGACGGACGGACAGATAGACAGACGGACAGACGCCGGATCGAACTGTGGTACGAAAACAATATACCCGATTTTTCTTCGAAAAAGCGGGTATAATAAATAAGACGCATATTAACAGGCACTGATTGGTTTAACTGCCCTATCGGGCCTACAATCTATACTTTAGAATAGAAATAAGAACAACTAGATCTGCAGTCGATGGTAAACCATCGCAAATACCCGCTTGTTCTTTTAATAACACTAATGACTATGTATTAGCTAGCCAAAACTACATGTAAGTTAAAAAAAAGTTGCAAAGAACATTCTAATTGATAAGCAAAGTTTCAGAAGTGTAACATTTATATTTTAGAATATATGGCAAAGTCATACTTTTTGACGTTTGACCGTGGGGTTATGTTGAATCCACCTAAAGTGTCCCGATTTATTCTATATTCCGACAGCCATCCAATAACGAAGTTTCAGAAGTGTAAGTCGAATGGTTTAGAAGATATGGCAAAGTCATACTTTTTGACCTTTGACCTTGGGGTCGAGGTCACACCAAAAGTAGCCCAACATATTCTATATTCCAAGGGCCATCCAATTAGCAAAGTTTCAGAAGTGTAACTCCAATAGTTTAGGAGATATGGCAAATCATAATTTTTGACCTTTGACTTTGGGGTCATGTTGAGGTCAAGGTCACACCGAAAGTATCCAAATTTATTCTATATTCCAAGGGCCATCCAATAACCAAAGTTTCAGAAGTGTAACTCTAATAGTTTAGAAGATATGGCAAAATCATACTTTTTGACCTTTGACCTTGGGGTCAAAGTCACACCAAAAGTAACCTGACATATTCTATATTCCAAGGACCATCCAATAAGCAAAGTTTCAGAAGTGTAACTCCAATAGTTTAGGAGATATGGTAAATCAAAATAGTTGCCTACTGCCATCTACATTCCATGTACTATCCACATGCAAAGTTTCAAAAGTGTAACTTCAGTGGTTGCAGAGGAGATCCAATCACAAGAAACGTGACGGACGGACGGTCGGACGGACGGACAGACAGGCAGACGGACAGACGGACTGACGCCGTTATACCGCGACAGAGGTAAGGGCAAGGATTATGGCCATGTAAAATCGAATTAAGCCCCCCCCCCCCCCATCCCTACCCCCCCCCCCCCCCCCCCCCCCCCGTGAATGTCTTTCCACTGACCGTTCCATGGCGGTTCTTCTGTGCCGGTTTATTTATGTTGTTGTGTGTTACTTACTGTGTGTATCACTTGTGTTTTTTTATTTTAGATGGCCATTTGGTGGGAAAGTAACTGTCCGTATGGCCTTCCTTTGTTTAGGTTTCCATTATGGCCTGGTCGCTTCATGTTTGTGTTTCTTTCCCTTTGGTGTCTTTGATGGGTGGAGTAAGTTAATTGTATCGATTCCTGATCTTTGTTTTACTTCTACTTTACTAGATAAAAGTGAGGTTTCAGGGGTCAAAATTATATAGGCGTGTTTTCGTGATGGAAATCTTTCCGGTACTTGTGGGACAAATATTTTTATTGCGCTCTATTTATATTTGATTTGCGCGTGATTACACTCACTAGGTCAGAGGCAGTCATGTGGACATGAGCAGTATAAGAGCTTTTGTGCATATAACTTTGAGTCGACTGACTGAGCGTCAATAATATCGGTTGTTCGCTCTGGATAATGATTATTTTTTTTATTTTATTTTTGTAATTAATGTATATTATGTTGTGCAAATATACTGAACGCCAAAAGAAATGCCCACAGCAAATTTATTCACAAATATAACAATTAAGATTTCGCCATTTTCTATGGTATGAAACTTCCTTATTTTCATGTTTATAAAAAATGAGTTTATTCACTGCTGTTATTCCGTATTGTTCTCCCATTTGGCACAACCATCAATACAAAAGTTCGCAGATATACCTTAAATAAACTCAGTATCGAGTATGGCCTCCATTAGCAGCGACACAGCGACTTTGCATGGATCTGATTTACGTATTGATCCTAGATTGTGATCGTATGCGAAGGTGTGTCAGTCGGATATGCCAATCTTGCCCTCGGACGACTATCTTGGTTGACAGTCATCACCCTCGGCCTGCCGCTTTATGGACTGTCGTTTATGCTGTTTGTCTGGCGGTAACGAGATACCATTCGGCTTATGATTCTAGGATCTACTCCATAATTGTAAACCACAGGACGAAGCGTAAATCCAGCTTCTAGCTGTCCAAGGGCTCGGTGGCGCTGGTTTACATTCAGCCATGGCATCTGACGTCAGTGCAAAATTAGGCATTTAAATTCGGATTCCGGTTTTATGCCCAAATTGCTGTTTTTTCATATTTGATTTTTAACACGTGGCTGTACAAGGTCAGTGCACGTGGAAAACCTTTTTACCATACATGCACAGCTACGCTTGAGCACACTGTATTGTGAAGGTCAATACAGTGACTAACCGCATTTAGACGACTGGGAAGTTCATTAAAGGAAATTTGACACACAATTTCAATAGATTGCATATATAATCAGACGTTGACCTTGTGGGCGTTTCTTTTGGTGTTTAGTGTACATGCACTACACTATGTTATGCGCACAAGATAGTATGTTGTCAAAACAAGATATTATGTTGTGCGAACAAGATATTATGTTTTGTGAACAAGATACTATGCTGTCAAAACAAGGATATTATGTTGTGCAAACAAGATATTATGTTTGCGAATAAGATACTATGTTGTCAAAACAAGACATTAATTATGTTGTGCGAACAACACATTATGTTGTGTGAACAAGCTATGCTGCCTAAACCTGCTTTGTTAGGCAGATAATATTTTATGGGTCCGAACAAGATAGTCAGTTCCGTGAACAAGATATCATGTTCTTTATTTGTTTCGTGTCGTTAGATTTGAGATTTTACGTCCCCGACAACACTTCAGATCATTTTGGAAACGTTGCTTCCACTTTTATGGGACGTGCACCCGACATTCAGATCTCATGCCCTGCTGCACAAACAAACCAAGAGAGTTTATACGTAATGACGGTCAGCCTCGCAACACTTCGCGTGGACGGGTTTAGACCCTCCAATCATACCAGTACTCATGTACGGACGGTTTCAGCTCTGCGTGGAAGCAAATTGCAACCGAATCTATTTCTCCAAGCCCCGATGGGTTGGGGGCCAGACATAAACAAGATATTAAGTTGTGTCACTCAGAGATTAATTTGTGCGCACAAGGTATTATGTTGTTCGCACAAAGTAAACCCAGCATGTCCCTTCCCGGGGGGGGGGGGGGGGGGGGGGGGGGTTCCCTAGGCGCATGTAAAATCTTATACCAAAAGAAAAAAAAATAAAACAATCTTAGAAAATATTCACGCAAGACACAACACAAAGATAAATTAATATTTAAAAAAACAAGGCGAAGACACAACCGCAGTGGTATTCTCTCTCTCTCTCTCTCTCTCTCTTTCAAGTTCAGTACTTAGGTTAAACATTAGTCTTAGTTACCTATTACAACCTCCTTATTCTATGTTTTATGCAGTATTAAGGGGAATGGGAACACCTTCAGGGGAGTTAACTCCTTCAAAAGTATTCTTGTCTCCCATGTCAATAGGGGTCAACTCTTAAAGGAAAGAATTGCTCCGAATTCTGTCTCCTTTTTCAGTGGGACAGGGTTTATAGAAAAGTGAACAGGACGTGCCGAAAGTTATCTGACTTTGAAAAATGAAACACAAATCTGCCAGGGTTTCCCCTTAAGGAAAACAAAACACCACATTACGAAAACACGCCTATACCAATACATTGTAGCCTTTATCGCCGAAAAAAAATGAAAATTTTAAGATGAAAAATTGTGATATTTTTCTTATTTCTGCTCAAAATATAGAATGTGGGTACTCGTTAGAACCGCCTCATCGAGGCGGTTCTAACGAGTACCCACAGTCTATCTTTTAGAGCAAAAATAAGAAAAATAAGGTTTACCCCTATAAACCCGTTTCACTATATAAAAGTGGGGTTCGAGGGGGTCAAAATTATGTAGGCGTTTTTTCGTAATGGAAATAAAACATCATTTATTCTCTGAAAAAACTTATTCTACAGACATGAAAGACACCATTTTAGCACTGCGGTGATTTATCGTACCGCTATCACCTAGCGTCGCAAAGTCCATAGAGGATAGTTCGGGCTTTGCTATAATATATTATTCCTGCTGTACTTCTAACCCAGCATTAATCCTTATTAATCATGTAAAGCATCTAAGATCAAAAATTTTCGAGTAAAAAGAAAGAGGCGGACTAAATATTGGTGTTTGGAAGTTATTACATGGGATTATTCTTAATGAAGACAGTCTAAAATGACAGTAGTCTAATGAGGTGAATGAAAGAAAGGCACACATAATTTACCCCCTGATACTGTTAAGAGGAGATAACTTCTGCGACTTCATGTTTGCTTATCTACAAGCTAAGCAAATGCGAGTTTCATTCACTCATTCATTGCACATACATTATGAAAACACGCCTCGAACCCAACGATGTGGCGGTTCTAACGAGTACTAACAATCATTTTTTGGAGCAGAAATTTGGCGGTTCTAACGAATACTCACGATCTATATTTTGAGCAGAAATAGGAATCTGGCGGTTCTAACGAATACTCACAATATATATTTTGAGCAAAAATAAGAATGTGGCGGTTCTAACGATTACTCACAATCTATATTTGCAGCACAAATTAGAAAAATATCACAATTTTCCATCTGAAAACGCTCGTTTTTTCGGCGGAAAAGTTTACAATGTATTTGTATAGGCGTGTTTTCGTAATGAGTTCTCTAGTGTGTGTACTCATTAGAAGCGGGTCTTACGGTTTGTAGTGTGTGCACTCATTAGGAGCGAGTCTTATGGTTTGTAGTGTGTGCACTCATTAGAAGCGGGTCTTACGGTTTGTAGTGTGTGTAAACATTAGAAGCGGGTCTTACGGTTTGTAGTGTGTGCACACATTAGAAGCGAGTCTTATGGTTTGCAGTGTGTGCACTCATTAGAAGCGAGTCTTATGGTTTGTAGTGTGTGCACTCATTAGAAGCGAGTCTTATGGTTTGTAGTGTGTGTACTCATAAGAAGCGAGCCTTATGGTTTGTAGTGTGTGCACTCATTAGAAGCGAGTCTTATGGTTCTTTAGTGAGTGTACTCATTAGAAGCGAGTCTTATGGTTCGCTAGTGTGTGTACTCATTAGAAGCGAGTCTTATAGTTCTCTAGTGTGTGTACACATTAAAAGCGAGTCTTATGGTTTGTAGTGTGTGTACTCATTAGAAGCGAGTCTTATGGTTTGTAATGTGTGCACTCATTAGAAGCGAGTCTGTCTTATGGTTTGTAGTGTGTGTACTCATTAGAAGCGAGTCTTATGGTTTGTAGTGTGTGCACTCATTAGAAGCAAGTCTTATGGTTTGTAGTGTGTGCACTCATTAGAAGCGAGTCTTATGATTTGTAGTGTGTGTACTCATTAGAAGCGAGTCTTATGGTTTGTAGTGTGTGCACTCATTAGGAGCGAGTCTAATGGTTTGTACTGTGTGTACTCATTAGAAGCGAGTCTTATGGCTTGTAGTGTGTGCACTCATTAGAAGCGAGTCATATTGTTTGTAGTGTGTGTACTCATTACAATCGCATCACTGAGGCGTTTATTATGAGTTCTCACATTCCTAATCAGGTTTACATGTCCCTGTAATGAACACCATCTTAACCGCACTTTATTTAGACAATGGTGGGGTTCAAACGCCCCCGCCCATCGGGTTTGAAGAAATAGATTGGGCTCCACGGTGCTTCCACGCAGAGCTGAAATCGACCGCGCACATGATTACTGGTAAACCGCTTAGAAGGTCTAAGCCTGCCCAGGCAAAGTGATGTGTGCCGGACCGTCCATGCATATAAACCCTTTTGGTTTCATTTTGCGACAGGGATTGAGATGTAATTTGATCTCAATGTCGGGTAAAAATCCAACAAAATTGGAAGCAACGTCTCCAAAATGTACTCAATAGTGTTGTTGGGAACGTTAATCCCAAAATCAAACAGAAAAAAAAAAAAAAAAAAAAAACAACGGTGGGGTTTACGGCAGTATACATCATTTTCTTCATTTTTGCTTAAAACATAGATTATTGGTAAGATTGTTGCTGCTCGATAGAATCGCCTCAACGAGTTTAATAAATTTAAGAATACATGAGCACGAATGCAAGATTCTATTTATGATATGGCATTTAAACGCATTTAATTCATGGTTGTTTTACAAAGATGTCAGTATTCCGCTAGTAGTAAACGCGACGTCATCAAGGACGCCATGCCTGTAACTTTAAGGGGCGTATCTAACTAATTTGCGTATTTTATCCGTTAGTGGATTACCGAATTTATTACATAGAGGATCTTACATGGGTGTTCATGTATAATTGAATTTATTAAACGAGGGATAAAATGCGAGGCTTTGCCGAGCATTGTATCCCTTTTCATCGACGAGTTTAATAAATTCAATAATACATGAGCACGAATGCAAGATTCTATTTATCATATGACATTTAAAACGCATTTTATTTTTACAAAAATGTCAATATTCCGCAGTTAGTAAACGCGACGTTGATAAGGACGTCGTATATGTAACGTTACGGGACGTGTCTAGCTAATTTTCATATTTAAACCACTAGTGGATTATCGAAAATATTACATGGCGTTATTACACACTCAAAGGCGACGTCATATGGTAAATGGCGTTATTACATTCTCAGACGTGACGTCATATGATAAAAATATAACTTGAAATTTTCTTAACTTTTCCGCGGTTATTATGCTGTCATACCTTGGTGACCATGAAAATATGTTCGGGGTAGAGTAATTTGAACTACTGAGCTTTAACCATAGTGTCAGACAAAAAGGCATAGTTGGGCTAACCATTACGATTACACTGCCGAGCGACATAGTGCATTTTTTTTTCACATCTCCAAAATGGCTACTTTTCTGAATAAATTCCGATATATTTTTTTTTTTTTTACTGCAAACACAGGTTGTGGGAGCTCGTTAGAACCGCCTCATTGAGGAGGTTCTAACGAGTACTCACAACCCATGTCTTGGGGCCGAAATGTAAGCCCCGTAAATCCAAGTTTTCTCTAAATACATGTATAATGAGGTTTAGGGGATGTTAATTTTACAGCCCTGTTAACGTGATGTTCTGAATATCGTTTTGATCTTCTGTAAAATAAAGGAATGTTGTGTGCACTCATTAGAACCGCCTCATTGAGGAGTTTGTATTTGGCACCGACAACATACTTTTTTCAAAATAAAATAAGAAAACAAAAAAAAAACTTCCTAAAATTGTCCCAAATATATGTTGAAAACATTTTCGGGGGATTCAAGACCAAGCTCGAATTAGCCATGGTAAACCAGTATGATAACACATCCCTGCGATATAGTGCTTTCTTTCACACCTCCAAAACGTCATTTTTCTCATGAATATTTGCGATATTTTTCTTACTTACACTCCAAACATAGGTTTTGGATGCTCGTTAGAACCGCCTCGACGAGGCGGTTCTAACGAGTACCCATAACCTATGCATTGGAGCAAAAATAAGAATAATAATGTATACCGCCGAAAACCCCAGTTTTCTCTATATAAAGTGGAGTTCAGAGGGGTGTTCATTTCACAGACTTGTATACATGATGCGACGAGCCAATTTTGTTAGATAAACCCCGCATTACATAAACAAAATTGGGATCACATTTTCTATTTTTATCCTATCTAGCTGTTCAATAGTCAGTTTTAAGCAAGATTTCGGAAGAAATCCCGAGCGTACAATTTTAAGTGTTTTTGGCTGAAAAGGTACCCAAAAGTCATCATTGATAATAAAAATAATGTTTGTAAGCTAAATACACTATACATGTCCATATATTAATTCCACAATGGTGATTTCTGTTATTTCAGTGGTGATTTCGGGGAGTCGTGATACCGGTTTTAAACTGAAAGTGAAACATACAAAAAGACAATTGTTCAGCAGAAAACAAACCTTTTATCTGCTTTTATGTTTAACGGCCCTAAACACTATTTGGGCCATATTGTGCCGATCCATTTATCTACGCACACTTTTCGTGGGCAGGTTTATACCTCAGAAAATGACGACTGCATTCTTGAATCAGCAAAAGTGAAAATGGCGTCTCTCCTGCCTTTCAGATGAAAATGTTCAATACTTTTCTTATTTATAATTCAAATATAGATTGTGGGTGCTCACAATACATGTATATTTTTAATACAAAGGAAACTAATCGCAATGTCCCCAGTAAGCCCCATTCTCTCAAAATAAAGTGAGGTGAAGCGGGGTACAGGTATTTAGTACAAGGATTCTGTTGCGGCGTAGTTTTAAGAATTGATTGAAAATTGATTAAAGTCAGTTTCTACTTGGTTTTAAAATCTTTTTTTCTAGATCTATCATTCTGATGATAATAATAATAATAGTGATTAAACCATCACGATAACACACCCGTGCCACATAGTGCATTTTTCGTTTTTTCCAATATGTCTATGTTTCTAATGAAAAGCCGTGATGTTTTTCTTATTAATACAACAAACATAGGCTGTGGCATCACAAAAACACGCTTATATAATTTTGACCCCCTTGAACCCCACTTTTATATAGTAAAACTGGGGTTTCTGGGGGTATACCTTATTTTTCTTATTTCTGCTCTAAGATATAGATTGTGGGTACTTGTTAGAACCGCCTCGATGAGGCGGTTCTAACGAGTGCCCACAAACTATATTTGAAGCAGAAATAAGAAAAATATCGCAATTTTTCATAAAATTTTCATTTTTTCGGCGATAAAGGTGGCAATGTATTTGTATAGGCATGTTTGCGTAATGATGAGGCGCCCATTATGGTAACGCACCCGTGTGACAAAGTGCATTTTTTCTCATCCCCAAAATGGCTATTTTTCGTACGAAAATCTGTGATATTTTACTTATTGTTACTGCAAACAAAGGTTTGCTCGTGAGAACCTCACGAATACCCACAACCTATGTCTGGGAGCAGAAATAAAAATAACGTTTACCCCGTCAACCCCAGTTTTCTCTATATAAAGTGGGGTTTAGGGGGTTGTTCCCTTCACGGACCCGTTCACGGATGATTCTGGTCGTTTTTCTCCGGTTACCCCGGTTTTTGCCCACCTCTGGTTAATGATCGGTTTGAAGAATGCGAATTAGTCTTTAACCGTTAAATCAAAACCAACATAGATTTCTGTTCGTGAACATAGATTGTATTTGGTGCCCCCATCACGAAAACACGCCTATATAATTTTGACCCCCTCGAACCCCACTTTTATATAGTAAAACTGGGGTTTGAAGGGGTAAACCTTATTTTTCTTATTTTGTGCTCTAAGATATAGATTGTGGGTACTCGTTAGAACCGCCTCGATGAGGCGGTTCTAACGTGTACCAACAGTCTATATATTTAGCAGAAATAAGAAAAATATCACTATTTTTCATCAGAAATTTTTCGTTTTTAGGCGGTAAAATTTACAATGTATTAGTAAAGACGTGTTTTCGTAATGCAAAACCAACATAGATTTCTGTTCGTGAACATAGTTGTATTTGGTGCCCCGATGAACACTGAAATAATGCCAGCTGAAACAAATCGGCGTATGGAACTTAAGATAACACATGGCGTTTTTCATATATCTAGAACTAGAATTTATAAGCATTACGAGCACACGCCTATAGAAATACAGAGTACATTTGATCGCCTTAAATTGTGATATTTTTCTTATTTCTGCTCAAAATATAAATTGTTGGTACACGTTAGAATATTCTCGAGCGGTTCTTACGGGTACCCACAATGTATATTTTAGAGCAGAAATAAGAACAAGAGGGCTATGATTGCCCTGGATTGTTCACCTGATCCATAGAGTAATAAGTGGACCCTGAGGGAGGATTTTTATGACCCCAGGGCTATAATGGGCATAATGTTGAGGGAGGTCTACAAAGGTGAAGCTTCATACCAAATATCAATAAAGGCTATAATTTGAACAATCTTGGCAAAGGTCCACTAGATGAAGCTACACACCAAATATCAAAGATCTGGGTCTTGCGGTTTCAGAAACAGAGGTTTTTTTTTATTATAGATATTCCCTACATAGCCTATATAAAATCAAATGACCCCGGGGTGTGGACATTTTTGGCCTCAGGGCTTTAATTTAAACAATCTGGATAGAGGTCCACTGGATGAAGCTTCACCCCAAATATCAAAGACCTGGGCCTTGCGGTTTCAGAGAAGAAGACTTTCATAGATTATCTCTATAAAAGTCTATGCAAAACCAACGGGTCCCAGGGCGGGGACATTTCTGGCCTGCGGGCTATAATGAGAACAATCTTGGTAGAGGTCCACTAGATGAAGCTCCATACCATATATCAAAGACATGAGCCTTGCAGTTTCATAGAAGAATATTTTTAAAGATTTCCCTATATAAGTCTAAGTAAAACTAAAGGGTCTCAGGGTGGGGTCATGTGTGGCCCCATGGCTATAATTTGAACAATCTTGAAAGAGGTCCACTTGATGAAATTTCACACCAAATATCAAAGACCTAGGCCAAGTGGTTTCACAGAAGAAGATTGTTAAAGATTTTCTCTACATGTAAAACCAAAGGACCCCGGAGCGGGGGATTTTTGGCCCCAGGGCTATAATTTGAACACTCTTGGTAGAGGTCCACAAGATGAAGCTTCACACCAAATATATAAGACCTGGGTCTTGTGGTTTCAGAGGAGAAGATTTTTTAAAGATTTTCCCTATATAAGCCTATGTAAAACCAAAGGGCCCCGGAGCAGGGGCATTTTTGGCCCCAGCACTATAATTTGAACAATCTTGGTAGGGGTCCACTAGATGAAGCTTCATACCAAATATCAAAGATCTGGGCCTTGCGGTTTCAGAGAAGAAGATTTTTAAAGATTTTCCCTATATAAGCTCATGTAAAAAGGGCCCCGGGGCAGGGTCATTTTTGCCCCCCCCCCCCCCGCACTATAAATTGAACAATCTTGGTAGGGGTCCACTAGATGAAGCTTCATACCAAATAGCAGAGACCTTGGCCTTGTGGTTTCAGAGAAGAAGATTCCTAAAGATTTTCCCTACATAAGCCCATGTAAAACCAAAGGGTCCCGAGGCGGGAGCATTTTTTGGCCCCAGCACTACAATTTGAACAATCTTGCTAGGGGTTCACTAGATGCAGCTTCATACCAAATATCAAAGATCTTGGCCTTGTGGTTTCAGAGAGGAAGAGTTTTAAAGATTTTTCCTATATAAGTCAAAGTAAAACCAAAGGGCCCCGGGGCGGGGGCATTTTTGGCCCAAGCACTATAATTTGAACAATCTTGGTAGAGGTCCACTAGATGAAGCTTTATACCAAATATCAAAGACCGGGGCCTTGTGGTTTCAGAGAAGAAGATTTTTAAAGATTTTCCCTATATAATCCTATGTAAAACCAAAGGGACCCGAGGTGGGGGCATTTTTAGCCCCGTCACTATAATTTGAACAATCTTAGTAGGAGTCCACTAGATGAAGCTTCAAACCAAATATCAAAGACCTTGGCCTTATGGTTTCAGAGAAGAAGATTTTTTAATTTTCGGTGAAAAAATCTATTTTTGGCTCCTGTGACCAAGATGTGCAATGGACCGTAAGCATTTGAACAACTTTGAAAGGGGACCACCTACGGATCATTCCTGCGAATTTGGTCAAAATCCGATCAGTGGTTTAGGAGGAGATGTCGTTTGAAGAAAAAGTTTACGGACGAACGCATGGACGCACGACGGACACGCTACGTGCCAGGTGAGCTAAAAATAAGGTTAACCCGTATAAACCATGTAAACCCGAGTTTAACTATATAAAAATGGAGTTCAAGGGGGTCAACATTATACAGGTGTGTTTTACGTTAAAATGGCTATTGCCAGTTAACTGGAAATAGCGAATATGACCGTTCCAAGGCGGTTCTTCT
The DNA here is from genome assembly GCA_963580285.1 of Lucinisca nassula. Lineage (NCBI taxonomy): Eukaryota > Metazoa > Mollusca > Bivalvia > Lucinida > Lucinidae > Lucinisca > Lucinisca nassula. The sequence goes on along the minus strand of OY757022.1, from coordinate 118,444,764 downwards.
GTCGCGTTTACTTTTGTTATGGTTTGTCTTTGAGTATTTTATCCGCTTATATTATTTTGTTTTGGATAGCCAAATGGCCATTTTGTGGGAAAGTAACTGTCCTTTAGGCCTTCCGCTATTGGTGTTTCCATTAGGGTCTGTTGTTTCATGTTTGTGTATCTTTCCCTTTGGTGTCTCTGATGGGAGCTGTGGGATAACTGTATCGATTCCTGATTATTGCCTTCACTTCAAAATCGCTATTGCCAGTTGGTTTCCAGAATTATTTGTTACCGGTTATTACTTTTTCCGTAACTACTGTTATGACTGTAAAAGCTTACATGCATAGGCTTGTCCTAGAGTGTTGGGTCTTGGGTAACTCAGAAAGCTGTGAATATTTTTTGTGATTGTTTCTGCCATGGATAGCATCTATTTTCGATTTCTCTAACTGCTGTTGCAAAACATAGATCGTATAAGGTACTATTTAGCCCGGAAAGCCATTTTATGGCTTTATAAAAAGGCTTAATGTAATCCCGTTAATCCCCACTTTATTACAGAGACATGTAACATGTAACTAGTAACAAGTACCTAGCATTGAAATAAATTTTATTGCTCAGGTAGACTAAAGTTGTTGTTAATGAGGACACCTAGGCATGCTATAGTGTAATATATAATAAAACTGGGATTTACAGGAGCATACATTATTTTTGTTATTTGTGGTCAAAAACATAGATTGTGGGTACTCGTCATTTTCTATAATCTATGTTTAGAGCAGAATTATAAAAAAAAATCGATTTTTTTTTTCTGAAAATTTTCAATTTTTTTTTTTTTTTGTGGAAAAATTTTCAACTATATTTGAATAGCCGTGTTTTGGTAATGCATATTCCATTGCATTGTATAGATGTATTCCATCACGACAACACGCCTATATAATTTTGACCCCCTTGAACCCCACTTTTATTTAGTAAAACTGGGGTTTGTAGGGGTAAACCTAATTTTCCTAATTTATGCTCTAAAATATAGATTGTGGGTACTCGTTAGAACCGCCTCGACAAGGCGGTTCTAACGAGTGCCAACAATCTATATTTTGAGCAGAAATAAGAAAAATATCACAATTTTTCATCTTAAGGCGATCAAATGTACTCTGTTTTTCTCTAGGTGTGTGTTCGTAATGCTTATAAATTCTAGTTCTAGAGATATGAAAAACGCCATGTCATTACGTAAACACGCCTATACAAATACATTGCCACCTTTATCGACGAAAAAAAAAATGAAAATTTTATGATGAAAAAGTGTGATATTTTTCTTATTTCTGCTCAAAATATAGATTGTGGGCACTCGTTAGAACCGCCTCATCGAGGCGGTTCTAACGAATACCCACAATCTATATTTTTGAGCAGAAATACATGTATAAAAAATAAGGTTTACCCCTGTAAACCCCAATTTTACTATATATAAGTGGGGTTCCAGGGGGTCAAATTTATATACGTGTGTTTTCGTGATGTATTGCTTAGCGAGCTGAAAACAATAGAAAATATATAGAGTCTTTAATTCATTCGCATACATGTAGAATTAAAACAGACAACTGATCTCCGCCAGCTGAATTTTTTGGTAGCATCTAGCTTATTATATTAGCTGGATATATGCCACTTGCCAAACTCATATGTGCCTAATCATTCAAATCAGTAGTTTATTTTATTTCAGTGTTTCAATTTATTTCATGCTAAATGACAATAAGATATTTTCGTCAGATATTTTTGCTTTTATAACCATTTAACTGGTAATAGCGGTTTTACGTTAAAATGGCTATTGCAAGTTAACTGGCAATAGCCATTTTAACGTAAAACCGCTTTTGCCAGTTAGCTGGCAATAACAATTTTAACGCACAACCGCTATTGCCAGTTAACTGTCAATACGACTCAATAGCCACTTCGTTTCTATAACATCCCATCACGAAAACACGCCTATGTAATTTTGACCCCCTTGAACCCCACTTTTATATAGTAAAACTGTGGTTTCCGGGGGTAAACTTTATTTTTCTTATTTCTGCTCTAAAATATAGATTGTGGGTACTCGTTAGAACCGCCTCGACGAGGCGGTTCTAACAAGTGCCCGTCGAGGCGGTTCTAACGAGTGTCCGCAATCCGGCTATATTTTGAGCAGAAATAAGAAAAATATCACAATTTTTCATCTTAAAATTTTCATTTTTTCGGGGATAAAGGTGGAAATGTATTTGTATAGGCGTGTTTGCGTAATGCTTATTTCAACATCAAACATAGATTGTGGGTGCTCGTCAGAAATGCCCCGGGGAGGCGGTTCTAACGCGTACCCACAACCAATATCTTGAAGCAGGAATAATGATAAACTATATATCCCTGCCAACCCCACTCTGTATAAAGTCGGGTTTAAAGGGGTGTTCATTTCATAGACATTTAAAACTGATTATTTTTTGTAACATTTGCGTTTTCAATGTACTTACCGAAAATCTACACCATCCACCACATGGTCCTTCCTCAGATGATCTATCGCAATATTCAGTGCGCCACCTATTTTAAACATGCCGTCCCATCTACAACATTCCAGTCTGACCGGCATCCCGATCCTGTATTCCTCGCCTGATGCCACTTCCACATAAACACTAACGCCCAACAAACTTAGTAAAATAGCATATCCATGCGACATTGTGTGTTCTTTCATATCACTCATATCAAGCTGTCTCTGTCATCATTACGAAACGAAAACAAGCCTATACAAATACATTGTATTGTAAACGCCGAAAAAAAAAATGCAAATTTTAAACATTTTTAAGAATTTTGTGTTGCGATATTTTTCTTATTTCTGCTCAAAATATAGATTGTGGGTATTCGTTAGAACCGCCTCATCGAGGCGGTTCTAACGAATACCCACAATCTATATTTTAGAACAGAAAAATAAGAAAAATATCAGTGCTATAATGTGAACAATCTTGGTAGAGGTCCACTAGCTGAAGCTTCATAACAAATATCAAAGACCTAAGCCTTGTGTTTCAGAGAAGATGATTTTTAAAGATTTTTCCCTATATAAGTCTATGTAAAACCAAAGGGCCACATGGCGGGGGCATTTTTGTTCTCAGGGCTATGATTTGAACAATCTTTATAGAGGTCCACTAGCTGAAGCGTCATAACAAATATCGAAGACCTAAGCCTTGTGGTTTCAGAGAAGAAGATTTTTCAAGATTTTCCCTATATAAGTCTATGTAAAACCAAAGGGCCCCGGAGCGGGGGCATTTTTTGCCCCAGGGCTATAATTTGAACAATCTTGGTAGAGGTCCACAAGATGAAGCTTCATACCAAATATCAAAGACCTGGGCCTTGCAGTTTCAGAGATGAAGATTTTTCAAGATTTTTCCTATATAAGCCTATGTAAAACAAAAGGGCCCTGGTGCGGGGGCATTTTTGGCCCCAGCACTATAATTTGAACAATCTTGGTAGGGGTCTACTAGATGAAGCTTCATACCTAATATCAAAGACCTTGGTCTAGCGGTTTCAGAGAAGAAGATTTTTCAAGATTTTCCCTATATAAGCCCATGTAAAACCAAAGGGCCCCCATGCGGGGGGCATTTTTAGCTCCAGCACTATAATTTGAACAATTTTGGTACGGGTCCACTTGATGAAGCTTCATACCTAATATCAATGACCTGGGCCTAGCGGTTTCAGAGAAGAAGATTTTTCAAGATTTTCCCTATATAAGCCAATGTAAAACCAAAGGGCCCCCGTGCGGGGGCATTTTTAGCTTCAGCACTATAACTTGAACTATCTTGGTAGGGGTCCACTAGATAAAGCTTCATACCTAATATCAAAGACCTGGGCCTTGCGGTTTCAGAGAAGAAGATTTTTAAAGATTTTCCCTATATAAGCCCATGTAAAACCAAAGGGCCCCCGTGCGGGGGCATTTTTGGCCCCAGCACTATGATTTGAACAATCTTGGTAGGGGTCCACTAGATGAAGCGTCATACCAAATATCAAAGACCTGGGCCTTGCGGTTTCAGAGAAGAAGATTTTTCAAGATTTTCCCTATATAAGCCCATGTAAAACCAAAGGGCCCCCGTGCGGGGGCATTTTTAGCTCCAGCACTATAATTTGAACAATCTTGGTAGGGGTCCACTAGATGAACTTTCATACCTAATATCAAAGATCTGGACCTTGCAGTTTCAGAGAAGAAGATTTTTCAAGATTTTCCCTATATAAGCCCATGTAAAACCAAAGGGCCCCCGTGCGGGGGCATTTTTGGCCCCAGCACTATAATTTGAACAATCTTGCTAGGGGTCCACTAGATGAAGCTTCATACCAAATATCAAAGACCTGGGCCTTGCGGTTTCAGAGAAGAAGATTTTTTAAGTTTTCGGTGAAAAAAATCTATTTTTGGCTACTGTGACCTATATGTGCAACAGACCGGAACCATTTGAACAACTTTGAAAGGGGACCACCTAAGGATCATTCCTGTGAAGTTTGGTCAAAATCCGATCAGTGGTTTAGGAGGAGATGTCGTTTGAAGAAAAGTTTACGGACGCACGCACGGACGCACGCACGCACGCACGGACGCACGCACGGACGCACGACGGACGACGGACAAAAAGTGATCCCAAAAGCTCACCTTGTCACTACGTGACAGGTGAGCTAAAAATCATGACGATCTCATACAGCTGTGTAGATTTATAAAAAGAATTACAAAAAACACAAACTAAGGTTAATTTTTGCAGGTATATAAATGCTAAGAATTTAATCATGACGTGTTATGTATATTGAATTTGAATATTTACAAGAGTCTCAGACTTTACACCAAGCAACTTAACAAAATAACAAAAATAATAATAATAACAATAATAATAAATAGTAACAATAATAATAATACTAATTATTATTATTATCTATTGCGTTGATACGCAAAATGTACATGTATTGGTATATTGAAATGATCTTCAATTAAATTGTTGTTTTCCCCCGGAGTGAGAGCAAATTATTAATAACTTATTGTTATCTCCCGGAGTAAGAACAATTTGAAATATATTATCTTCATGTTGCTACCACTATTACACTTTGTGTTGAACCTTGTATTATAGTATTCTCGTGCTGTCTACCTTATGTTGTAAACCTGAGAGTAACAGAATAAACTTGAATTTGGAAAGAGACTGTCCTTTGACCTTTTGCTTTTGTCCATGTCAGTACGAAAATACGCCTAAACAAATACATTGTAAACTCTACCGCCGAAAAAAAAAAAACGATCTTTTTAGATAAAAAGTTTTGACATTTTCTTATTTTTGCTCAAAATATAGATTGTAGGTACATCGAGGCATTTCCAACGAGTACCCGTCGTCTATATTTAAAAGCAGAAAAAAAAAGAAAAAATAAGTTTACCCCTGTGAACCCCAGTTTTACTACATAAAACTTGCGTTCAAGAGGGTCAAAATTATATATGTAACTATGTTTTCCTGATGTTGTATAGATTTCCCATGTGTTTTTCGTATACTCGGTATAAGTTACTGTTTTGTCCCAATGTTAAATAAAGTCCCTTTTAAACATGTATATTAACAAATTGTCTGTTAAGTTAAACGAAGAATGAATCATAAAGGAGTTGATTCCAGTCAGCTAATAAAATCCTCCTACTTGACTTAAACGCCTGTGTGTAATATTACCTTGAAACTATTTCGCCTTGAAAACATCTTTTATCTGGAATAAAAATATGTCACACTGAAAATAATATTAAATAGGGAAGTAGCATTTTCAGAATGGAATATGTAATTGTAAGCTGTGCCTTAAGGAGAACCTAATAATTTTCATATAGTAAAACTGGTGTTTATAGGGGGGTAAACATTAGTTTTATTATTTCTGCTCCAAACTATAGAATGTGGTTACTCGTTAGAACCGCCTCGTCGAGGCGGTTCTAACAAGTACCAACAATCTATAGTAATGTGGTTACTCGTTAAAACCGCCTCATCGAGGCGGTTCTAACAAATACCCACAATCTATAATATGACCAAAAATAAGAAACAGTATCACAATTTTTCATCGTAAAATGTTCTTTTGTTCGGCGATTAAGGTTATGATGTATTTGTATAGGCGAGTTTTCTTCATCATCTGGTTACAAATGCCCTTGTAAACCCCACCTGATATCTCGAAAAATGGGGAAGCCTCCGTTGTGTAGTGGTTACGCTGCTCGCCTTGTAAACCAGAGGTCGCAGGATCGAGCCTGGCTTTTCCAGACTTTCGGATGAGTCTTTAAACCGAGGTCCCGTCTCCGTATGACTTTAGATGTTGGTGGGACGTAAAACTAGAACACTCACTCATATATAGAAAAATGGAATTTCAAGGGTACACATAATTTCTCCCATTTCTCCATCAAAACATATATTCTTAGAAATTGGTCAAGCAAGCATCCACAAATAATGTTTTGAAGCAGTTCTATCACGCACCCACAGCATATGTTTTGCAGCAGAAATTAGACAAATTACAGCATGTGATAATATGTCATTCCTAAAGCCATACGAAGCTGAACTACATGTATCTACAATAATATTATGTTTTAATCAAGCAATTTCGCTGTGGCCCAGTAACAGGTCCGAGGTCAGTCGTACTGGTCACCTGTGTTCAAGTGAATATGGACTGAATTAATATGGACGTCTTGCTATGAATACAGCAACTTTGAATTCTTTTCTATAAGTCTACATATGCTAAACAGTGTATTCTTACATTACTCGCCTATATATAACGGCCCCGATAGCTCAGTCGGTAGAGTGTCCGCTCCAGGGAACGGGAGGTCACGGGTTTGATCCCGGACCGCGACATACCAAAGTCGTTAAAAATGGTACTAGCTGCTCCTCGCTTGGCACTCAGATTTACGGGGTAGAGTGTCAGGATAATGTGACTGGGTGTGGTATCATGTAATGTGTCTGGGACATGATACTTCAGTTAGGCAGCACTGTAAAATTGGGCATTGAGCTCCCTGTCGCAACCTGACACCGTCGTGATATGATTGAAAAATTGTTGAAAGCGACGTTAAACCCGAATTCACACACACACACCTCGCCATTATTGCCAATAGAAAACAACCGTGTTTTATTAGGTATAACAGAGCGAGCGTACTGTATGCTTATAAGATGGCTGATCGAATTTACCCATATCTTGTCGGTAAAGCGCTCTAATGACGTAGTGACCTTTGACGTATGCCAATTAGTATTTGTAAATGGAAGCACGTGTCGTCTGAATCGGCGTTCTCGACAAAAATGCCTGACATTCCAGTGTAATCGATCGTCGAGTTGCGACACAGTCTAGATGACTGGAAATTTGTGTCGCATTACGATGATGAAATGCCTCGGTTTGCATTATGTAAACACACCTATACAAATATATTGTAAATTTTACTGCTGAAAAAGGGGAAATTTCAAGATAAAAATTGTGATTGTCTCTTATTTCTGACCAAAATATAGATTGTGGGTACACGTTAGAACCGCCTCAATGAGGCGGTTCTAACGAGTACCCACAAAGTTTATTTTAGAGCAGAAATAAGAAAAATAAGATTTACCCCTTTAAACCCCAATTTTACTATACAAAATTGGGGTTCAAGGGGTCAAACTTATATAGGCGTGTTTTCGTGATGGTTAGGCAATATGTCATAATGTTCATTAGAACAGGCGAAAGAAAGCGGAATTTTTTTCTCATTACGATAACTCACCCGTGCGAAATAGTGCATTTTTCACATCTCCAAAAGGCTACTTTCCTGATGAAAATCCTTGATATTTTTGTTATAAATGTCCAGAACAAAGGTTGATGGTGCCCGTTAGAACCGCCGCAGTGGGGCGGTTCTAACGAGTACCCACAACCCATGTCCTGGAGCAGATATAAGACAATGTATACACCGTAAACCCCAGTTTTCTCTACATAAACTGGGGTTTAAGGGGGTGTTCATTTCATGGACTTGTTCACGTGATGACACGAAATTTTCGTGAAGAACACCGTAACTTACGAGGAACTGAAGGCCTTCTTTCGTCAACAATCAACAGTGAAATCAGAAACAAATTAAACAAATAATGTCAGAAGAAATGGACCAGGTCAGTGACTCCTGATTTATGCAAACAATGACGGCTCAGATCAGACCCGTTAATTTGCCATGGTACATAAATTGGGGTTTAGACGGATGTTTATTACACGGATTTGCTAACCTATTATGTTTCGTCAGAATTCTTGTTGTTGGTTACAATTATATAATATTCTCCAATATTTCGTGTATGATGTCCTTTGACAATACATTATATGTCCTTTGCAAGTTTTATGGTTTTTGTCTTTAACATAGTAAATACATGGATAGTGTATAAAATAAAATATAATCGGTGAGCCTTAGACAATTTTATAGGGGCGAGCTTTAGCGAGCCCCTATACAATTGTCGCGGCGAACCGATTATATTTTATTATTAAAGACACTAATCATGTATTTAGTGTATACCGCAATGAAAAAATCAAGGGGTTTTGCAATAATTTAGCAAATTTGAGCAAAAAAGACAGCAGACAGTGTGGCATGTTAACCGAAATTCAGTGCCATGGCGCACACACGTAGTATAACGTGACGTCAACGAGTAAAGAGTTTCTGACGTCACCACGCGCACAAAGACGCAGGAAACAACATGAACGCTCGAACAAAAGTTTCTCAGCGCTTTACATTCTGTATGAAAATCTGCAAATAAGTAGTTTATTTTAGCTTTAGTTATTTAGACAAATTGTGGGTATTCCGATGGGTACTAATTGCACACCTCTTGTGGCTGATCTGTTCTTGTATTGTTATGAAAGAGACTTCATTTTGTCGCTTTCCATTGATAACCAATCTGAAATTATTGAAGCTTTTAGCTCTACTTCTAGATATTTAGATGATTTATTAAATATTGATAATAACTATTTTGATGGTTTGATCAGTCAGATTTACCCCCTAGAACTTCAGTTAAATAAAGCAAATTCTTCTGATACCGAGGCCCCGTTTTTGGATTTACATCTATTTATTGTAGATGGATTTGTTTCGTGCAAAATTTATGATAAACGCGATGACTTTGATTTTGAGATTGTAAATTTTCCTTTTTTGGAGTGTGATGTTCCTCGTGCGCCATCCTATGGCGTTTATATTTCGCAATTAATTCGATTTGCTAGAGTGTGTAGTCATGTAACTGACTTCAACACTCGTAATAAATTATTAACGGCTAAACTCCTTAATCAGGGTTATCGGTACCATAAACAACGCAAAGCCTTTTCAAAATTTTATAGACGCCATTCTGATTTAATTTCAAAATTCAATATTGGACTTAAATCTCTTCTGCAACAAGGTCTATCGGAACCCGAATTTTATGGTGACTTAGTATATAAATTCAGAAAAATATATAACCACAATGACTTCAGCAACCAATTTCGTAAAATCATTCTTCGATATAAAATGATTGGGTACAACATGGATATTATACGACACACTGCATGCATGGTAGTTAACCCAATCACGGTTGGCAACTTTGCTTCCCTCTTTAATTGCACGCTGGTGGGTCAGGCCTCAGATTCTATGACGGCTCCAACGTAAAGGCTTATTGAAAATTAGAGAGATAATGTTGGTTGGTGCCTGATGGTCTGTCTCTGGTCGGGCTCATCGGAGTCTAACTGATGGTTTTCTTCTGCTCAAGCATTTCAATGGTTTCTTGCTGTCGAGTCCTCACCGTTGTCTCACCTCTGTGGTTCTTTGATTTTTGTGTTCACGGAGATGTTGCACTGATGAGTTCGGAGGCCTTCATGCGGACTGAACAAATTATGTGTCTAAATCGCGACGGAAGTAAGTGCGAGGATTGTGGCCACGTAAAATCGATTCAAGCCCCCCACAGTGGAAATCTTCCAGTGACCGTTCCAAGGCGGCTCTTCTGTGGCGATTTATTTATGTTGTTGTTTGTTAACTTACTGTGTGTATCACTTGTATCTTTTGGTTTTGGATGGTCATATGGCCATTTTGTTGGAAAGTAACTGTCCTTATGGCCTTCCTTTGTTTAGGTTTCCATTATGGTCTGGTCGCTTAATGTTTGTATTTCTTTCCCTTTGGTGTCTTTTATGGGTGGAGTAAGTTAATTGTATCAATTCCTGATCTTTGTTTTACTTCTACTTTAGATATTATTTTCGAGGTTGAGACTCAACTGCAGTAGCAGTGCGCAGTTATTCCAATGGGCCATTCAAACCAGGAAAGGCCGAGAAGGTAAGAATTTAGCTGAAATTTCTGAAAATCTGTTCAAATAAATATTGCAAAGATTTTTACTTGCAGTTTTGTTGTTTTCCCATGCATAACAGGTTGCATGTTATTGTTTACACTTGTAAATTAGTGACCTGAAAAGTAGGTCCGGTCTATCAACGGTCACTAGACGTATTATAGGTCAGTAGAAGTTATTATAGGTCACTACCGATTATAGCGTGCAGTTATTCGACCCCCTTTATTAGGTTATTAGAATGCCTGATTGCGGTATAAAATAATATTGACAGCCAACAGAAACTCATAAACCTGTCTGGTTATGGTTATCGATTCCTGATCATTGCCTCCACTTCTACTTGTGACGTAATAAATTTATAGTTTTAATGACATCACTCGTCACATTCTCCCGAACCGTGATTTGTTACAGAATAAAACATTTCTTTTCCATTGCATATATAGGTGCGCTGTGATAGAATGTAAAATTTCACACGCTATGCAACTCTTACAACATGAATACTGATTTTTCGATGTGTAAGAATAGAATGGGCTGCACGCTGCTTCCACGCAGAGCTGATACCGACCGCACATGAGTACTGGAAATCCGTTTAGAACATCTAAGCCTGCCCAGGAAAATTGCTGCGAATCGGCGCGTCCAATCTTATAATCCCTATTGGTTGCATTGGGCGGCAGGGATTAAGATGTCATTTCAACTCAATGTCGGTTAAAAGTTCCACAAAACTGGAAGCAACGTTTTCAAAATGACCAAACTATTGTTGATGGGGACGTTAAACCTCAAATCAAACAAACAAATCCAAAAATATCAACTGTAGGCGTGAATTCTTGTGTACATGTAATAAATCACAGTTTGTTTGTCATTTGAATGTAGTTCAACTCACGATCGCGTATCTTGAGTGATTTGCCGACTTACAACTGGCCAAAAAAAATGTGATTTATTTTATACTAATTTATTTTAGTTCGATTACGATGAAAGCTTCAAGGTTATTGAATCGCTCTCGAACACTCATTCCGGGTGTTTTCACGCGCACGAGAGAGAGGCAGTGGCTTTTACACCACTGCTACCCATTTACACCTGGGTGGAGTGGAGCAGTGTCATTACGTGTCTTGCCCAAGGACATACATCGATACCGATGGCCGGTTCGAACGCACAACCTCTCGATCATAAGTCGAACGCGTTAACCACTGCGCTATCGAGGCCGATAAACTGTGGTTTATCACTGAACAAGTCACACAATAGAGCTTATTTATTTCGACTCTTACACATTGAAAATCAGTTATATTAATATTGTTTATACGCAATTGTTAGAAGAAATTGCACCGTATCAAAGTTTTTCGATGAGAGAAAATAATATGACACCATGTAACATCAAGGAAATGGACAAGTGATGTCATAAATTGGTAGCTTTAAATGACGTAGCTCGTCACACTCCTGACACCTGTGATTTGTTGCAAAATAAAATACAGTTTCTTTCCATTGCCTATATCTATATATGAGGGCTGTGTTATAATTAAAAGTGGTTTTTTTTCACTTTCTTTTCTATCTCATCAGAATGGCTGAGTGATGCAGAGCCTTCCAAAACCGGTTTTGACACATTAACAGCGCCAGACTTAGATGAGCTACTTGGACATTTCAGCTTGCAGTCGAAGACATGCAAGGTATGGCAAGTTAGGTTTGGTGGGACTGCGTGCTGGGATCAACCGTTACATGACCACCCCCAACACCCCCCCCCTCCTTCCAAAGACAAATTAACATTATGAAAGACAGAAGTATGAAGTAAAACCAAGTTTTATCAGGTCTGATAAAGCAAAGAGAGGGAAAGGATACCAGTGGAAACCAAGAGCCAGTTAGTCAGTGACATGAAGAAATTGTATGAATCAGGGTTGTTTAGCCTTGAAAATCCAAAATGTCTCCAGAACAAAGTTATTTTTGACATAATGAGTCACCTTGGTAGACGTGGCCGAGAAGGTCTTCGGACCCTGACGCAAAAGGTCATTTAAAATTGCAGATAAGGAAGGGCACATATATCTGACAATGACTTTCAACGAAGTTAATAAGATACACCATGGAATTGACTCGAGGAAAAAGAATAAGGCCCAGGAAGGAAGGAGACAAAATCCGAAACATGTCCCCGTCCCCTAAAATCATTTGAGAAGCACGTATCAAAATTAAATGTTAAATGCGAAACCTTATTCCAAAGACCTTTAACTAGATTTTCAAAGTAAAATGAGGTTTGGTATGCTAATGCCCCACTGGGCCCTTAATCATTTGTATAATTTCAAGTCGCGCTTGTCTGCTGTTGTAGGGCTTAGCAGGCGGTACACAAACCATTGTATTAGAGCAACAGTTGCGTCACACCTGTGTGAAGCTGGAGTTTCCAATCAAGGGATAATGTCTGTTACAGGACACAAAAATGTCCAAAATAGAAGTAGAGGCAATGATCAGGAATCGATACAATTAACCAACAGATCCCATCAGAGACACCAAAGGGAAAGAAACACACACATGAAGCAACAGACCCCAACGGAAACACCAACAGCGGAAAGCCAAATGGACAGTTACTTTCCCACAACATGGCCGAAAGGCTATCCAAAATAAAATAATATAAGCGACACAGACACCCAAAGACAAACCATAACAAAATAAACCGCGACAGAAGAAACGCCTTGGAACGGTCAGCGGAAACGAATTCCATCGGGGTGGGGGGATGGGGGGGGGGGGGGGGGGGCTTAAATCGATTTTACGTGGCCACAATCCTCGTCCTTACTTTCGTCGCGATTTTGTCAAAAATAATTTGTCAGTCCGCATGAAGGCCCTTCTAACTCATCAGTTCAACATCTCCGTGAAAACAAAAAATAAAACAACCACAGAGATGAAACAACAGAAATGCTGGAGCAAACGAAAATCAACAGTTAAACCCCAATGGGCCCGACCAGATCAAGAGCATCCAACCAACATAAGCCTTTACGTTGGAACCGTCACAGAATCGGAGGCCTGACCCACCGGCGTGCAATAAAAGAGGGAAGCAAAGTTGTCAACCATGCATGCAGGCTGTCGTATAACATTTATGTTGTACCCAATCTTTTTATATCGGATAATCAAAGCCTTAATTCCTATATACAACCATCAGATCAAGACCGTAGAGCAATAAGCGGGATTTTGGCAGGTCAGAACGCCGAAATAGCACTGCAAAGTAAGAATGAAATGCAGTATAGGCAGATGCGAAACATCCAATTTCTAATAGTAGGGTCCATAATTTTATCCCACCCACAGTCACTGTAGCTCTGGTTTCAATCGGTTCAGCTCGCAATCTCAGTCAAGCACGTTAAACATCTTTTTCTGGAAACATTTCAGGAGGGAACATAATTGTGGGTGTTTACAAACAGTAAACTTACCATTTTAATGCCATTTTCGGTTGTTTCCCCGAACTTTTTACTTTTTATCGAAGACCTTCTCGGACGACGCCATGATAGTTTTATTCTTCCTGATGAAATAGTAGTTTAACCTAATTTTGCTTATATAATTTGCTGGTTTAAAGATGAATGAACTGACACATTAATAATTACTTTTTAGAATTGTTTAACAAGAACCGAGTCAATATATTATCAAAAATGCAGGAGGTATTCACGTTGTATTGATTTGCCATCTGGGGGTAATTTCGAACAGCTGCTTCTAGGATACGCATATCCCATGTTGCAGGTCGCGAGATGCAAATGAGCGTAGAAACGTTGGTTAGGAAATACGTAAACAAGAGGGCCATGATGGCCCTGGATCGCTCACCTGATCCATATTGTACAAAATAATTAAATGAAATTGTAGGTAACATATCGTAGAGGAGACGGTTTGAGCAATTTTGGTTGACCCAAGGAGGTTTTTATAATTTTAGCCGTCTTGTTCATCCAATCACAATGGGTTGAGCGATTTCGGAAGAGGGTCACCCAAGGAATATTCCTGCGACATCACGTGAACAAGTCCGTGAAATGAAGACCCCTAAACCCAACTCCGTATAGATGTAACTGGGGTTTAAGGGGGTACACATTATTTTTCTTATTTCTATGCCAAGACATAGGTTGTGGGTACTCAATGAGGCACTTATTATGAGCACCAACAACCGATGTTTTGAGCATTGATAAGAAAAATATCATAGGTTTCATCAGAAAAGTTGCCATTTCGGAGATATGAAAACTGCACTATGTCACACCGGTGTGTTATCATAATGAAATTAATTTGATATCAATCCACAGGTTAAGCAGTAGAAGTTATTTAAAGGTTTTTCTATTATTAGCTCCAGCGGCCACCATTTTTCAACCCAGCAGAATTGTTTGAACAATTTTAATAGAGGGTCACCCATGAAACATTCCTGTGAAATTATATCGAAATCCATCAACTGGTTAAAGGCGAGAAGTCGTTTTAAGTTTTTTTTTCTATTTTTAGCCCTGGTGGCCATTTTGTTCATCCGAGCAGAGCAATTTGAGCAATTTTGGTAGGGGGTCCAACATGATCATCCTTGTGCATTTATTTCAAAATCCATCCAATAGTTAAGAGAAGACTTTTAAAGCTGTTTATATTTTTAGCTCTGGCGGCCATCTTGTTCATCCGAGCGAAACGGTTTTAGCAATTTTGGTAGAGAGTCACCCAAGGGACCTTCCTGTGAATTGTTTTCAAAATCCATGAACTGGTGAAGGAGGAGAAGTCGTTTAAAGGTTTTGCTACTTTTAGCTCTGGTTGCCATCTTGTTCATCTGAGCTTAACAATTTGATCATTTTTGGTAGAACATTTGGTGGAACATTCCTGTGAAATTATTTTGAAATCCATTCACTGGTTAAGGAAAAGTCATTTAAAGGTTCATCTATTTTTAGCTCTGGCGGCCATCTTGTTCTCCCGTGCGGAACGATTTGAGCAATTTTGGTAGAGGGTCACCAAAGGAACATTCCTGTGAAATTATTTCAAAATCTTTGTTTAGGTTTCCATTATGGTCTGGTCGCTTAATGTTTGTATTTCTTTCCCTTTGGTGTCTTTTATGGGTGGAGTAAGTTAATTGTATCAATTCCTGATCTTTGTTTTACTTCTACTTTGGAGAAGTCGTTAAAGGCAAAAGTTGACGACGGACGCACACGCAGACGGATGAAGGACAAAGACCGATCACAAAAGCTCACCTTGAGCGATTCGTACTCAGGTGAGCTAAAAGGTAGATCTTATAAAAGTGTGTTAGAATCGAAATAGATCAGGCCTTGTTGTGATTGGAAGTTTGTCGGCCAGTTGTACAGTTGATATAACACTCGCGCTTCGCGCTCGTAATATATCAACTGTACAACTGACCTACAAACTGTGATTTATTAATCAACAAATCACAGCTAGGTCTGATCTATTTCTTAAAACAACCCCCAAATAACGTGACACTGTGTCCGTCATTGTTGTTTACCACATGTGAAAAGACAATCAAAACAGAAGTGTAGGCAATTATCAGGAATCGATACACTTAACCAACACCTCCATCAGAGGAAATATATGGGCTGCACGATGCTTCGACGCCGAGCTGAAACAGACCCGAACATGAATACTTAGAGGATCTAAGCCTGCACAGGCAAAGCGGTGCGAGTCGCCCGTCCTTGCTTAAACATCATACCGGTTCCATTGAGCAAGAGGGTTTGAGATACCATTTCATCTCAATGTCGGGTAAAAGTCCCACACAGCGTCTCCACAATTACCTTTAAAGTGTTGACGGGGACGTTAAACCTCAAAACATACAAACAAACAAATCCACCAGAAACACCAATGGGAAAGAAACACAAACACGAACTGTCTAAACACTAATGAAAACATCAATAGCGGAAAGCCAAAACGACAGTTACTTTCCCACAAAATGGCCAACTGGCTATGAGCGATACACACATTCAAAGACAAATTATATCAAAAATAAGCCGTAGCAGAAGAACCGCCTTGGAACAATGACAAATATTTCACTGAGGGTTGGGGGACCGGGGTGGGGCTTAAACTGATTTTACGTGGGCGAGGACTTGCTTATGCTAAATGAAGAAGCACCGGAGAGCCGTTTCATGTGGATTGCTGTCTTTGTATATATATACTATAGATACACTTGTTATTTAATAATGAATTGCTGGACTCTTGAACAGAATTTGTGTAATCTCTTATAACTTATCCAACAAGATGCAATCACTGGAGACCGTTTTGTTTTATCTACTCATGTGCTAACAGAAAATAAAAATTATGATGCACAGTTGGAATAATATAACTGGTGCATATCCTTAGCATTCTATGAGGTTGGATTCTTGTCAACCGGTTTCTGCCGCTTAACTGGATCTTTGTTATGAACATGATTTTCTTTTCTTTGGGCTGGATTTTTTTTTTCTTTTTCTGCATCACAAGCATTAGCCAATGAAATGAAAAACACTCCTGATATTTAATTGGAGAGTGGAAAGCTAAATTAAACTCTGTGTTAAAGATTTCAATGTAGGTATATTGACTAATTGTATGAGCACCGTGTTTGGCACAGTACTTCAAGTATAATATATACATTTTAGCAACACTATGTTCTAGAGAGGGTTATCCTTTTGAAGCAAGAAATACACCACAGAACTGGAAAATATGAAGTGAACATGTTTTCGAGGCCAGACGTGTTCGTTTCGGCCAATTAGGCCTCATCAGTGACCCTCAAATATTTTCAAAATTCAACAATGGAATCAATGATCCCAAAGGACAAAAAATATAAACTACACTATGATGTAAACAACACTAAGACCTTGAGGAAATATTTTCTTTTGGAATCGCGTCTGCAGCAATGACTTTCTATCATCCCGAAAGAATCTATATGCTGCCGCAAATTCATGTATGCCCTTTCTGTTGTTAGCCAATTTGCATGTCCTCCTCTTTCATCATCTATTTTTTTTTTTTTTTTTTTTTTTTGGTTTGGGTTTTACGGCCCTTTCAAGATTATTTCACTCATATCGAGCCGATCGTTAATCAGAGGTGGGCGAAAACCGGAGTACCCGGAGAAAAACCACCTGACCTTCCGTTGCAGATCTTGGCGTCTCACACGTGGCCCGAGCGAGGCTCGAACCTACGGCGGTGAGAGACCTAATGACTAAGAGTCAGCGCTCTTATCCACTAGGCCACGGAGGCCCGTCTTTCATCATCTATATATAATTCATATTTTTCATGTGTAGTTGTGACCATTTTGTCAGCTATACCAAGAATGTTCAAAACGGTCGTTTTACAAATCTTCAGGTGTTTACTGTGTTCCGTTAGACTTGGCAAAAACCAGATAATTGATGATTTTCTTCTACCTGATTGACTAGAATTGACTTACGTTGGCTTTTGTTGTAGTATGCTTAATTATACATTGCCTCTGCCTATTGATATTAACTAGTTGCCATAAACGAATGGAACATTTTCTCTCTATCATCACTGGTATATTTATTGTAATACTTGTTTCTACGCGTATTACCACAAGCTTTTTTCATCACACTATCTGGTGTTTGAATGATATGCTTATGTTGTACTCCTCGTCAAAATTACACCAATTTTGTGCAATATTCCTTTCCCATTTAGTAGATTTACGCTTTTGTTTTCTGGCCCTAGTCATAATAGCTTGAGAATAGGAATCTTGTGACACAGCTGGTACATTTCGAGGCGGTGAAGATTGAGAAGAGGTGCTATCCCCGGACTGGGATGGGCAAACCTCGGACTGCAAAGGCACATTAACCCATTGAACATGGACCTCTCAAGATCTTTGTTGACCTTACTTAAGCATTAAAAACAGCCAGTCATGGAGGTCTTTGGAAAATTATGGTGAAGTTTGACTGTCCAACCAAGTTCATAGCAATGGTGAGGTAGTTCACAGATGGTATGCTTGCACAGGTTCAAAATGATGGGGAGTTGTTTTCTGATCC
Organism: Lucinisca nassula; assembly: GCA_963580285.1. Taxonomy (NCBI): domain Eukaryota; kingdom Metazoa; phylum Mollusca; class Bivalvia; order Lucinida; family Lucinidae; genus Lucinisca; species Lucinisca nassula. Next base: position 118,426,629 of record OY757022.1, on the reverse strand, counting down.
ATTCCCCTGTGACTAATGTAATCAGGCAATGCCCAACACTGTTCAGCATGATGTTCTCTGCCATACTCACGGATGCTTTCTAGGATGGTATAAATGGCATCGCTTTGATGGAGGAAGGTTTTAACCTTAATCCCAGGTGCAGACATAGGTGCTAGATGAATTCCTTTTTGCTGATGGCAAAACAAAGGGTGCTTCAACAGAAAAGTAGATGCAAAAAGGTATAGATCAAGTATCTGACTCCTGTGACAACTATGATCTCACAATCAGCATCACAAAGGCCTTAAAAGCACACCCCGTGTTGACTACATATCTTTATTTCCCCTCAAATGCTCTTGTCATTTTAAGCAGTTTCAGCACTATCATTTTGTGAAAGTGGCCTATCAATAAACTGCGATATACCGTTTTTTCATCAATATCACTACTTTTAGTTCCACTAGGAATTTCCTGTTTCTCAGGTGCCTGGAAGCGAAAACGATTGAAGCCTTCGAGGACCACGCACTGTTGGCCTCGAAATGTGCTTGGTAAAACGTTTTTTTTTTTTTTGTTTTTTTTTTTTGCTGAATGTGTACGTCTGTTGTTTTTCAGTGAATTGTATCCATATTATCATAAAGCCGGAATATTTCTTTGGACCAGGCCGAAAAAAGTTCATCTTCACATGAATTTTGCGGGTCGGGTAAGTTTGGTATGTTTGTATTTTCATGACTTTTATCTGACAATGCTGCACTTTTCGACTGTCTAACTCCATTTCTTGTATTGACTGGACATACTGCGTTTACCGAGCAACAAAAACAAAACAGGCAAACCTTATCTAAAATACTACTGTTGTCCGAAGATAAGTTGCAAGTGACCTCAGCGAATGGTTTTGATATTAAGCATTGTCCACGTATGGCTATTATCCTGAACCGATAAGGCTGTAACCTCATCACCTAGCGCATGATCCGGGGCTTCAGAACCTTAGATGTCAGCATATAAGATAGTGGTTTATGCTCAGTTTCCAACAGGAACTCTACTAGATAAACCCTATCCGAAACTTCTCTATTCCCAAGATGATAGCCAAATTTCTTTTCGTCGATCACAGGGTAGTTCCTTTCCCGAGGTAACAATTGTTTGCTGGCTTATGCAATATGAAGTGGGCCTTCACTTACAAAGTCCTGAAGCCATACGGCTACATTACCATTATATGAAGCATCAGGTCTCAGTATGAAAGGTTTCCCATGGTGAAATTGGGGTTAACGAAAACTAGGACTAGATGTAAGCTGATCTTGCCAATCTGTGATAGTATTCGTTTTATCCCACTTAGTAGAATAGAAGGAAGGGCAATGATCAGGATTCGATACAATTAACCCACAGCTTGCATCAGAGACACCAAAGGGAAAGAAGCACAGACATGAAACAACTAGACCCTAATGGAAACATCAATAGCGGAAAGCCAAAAATCAACAGTTACTTTCCCTGGTTTCCCACAAAATGGCCAACTGGCTATCCAAAATAAAATAATATAAGCGATACAAACAACCAAACACAAACCATAACAAAATTAAACCGCGACAGTAGAACCGCATTGGAACGGTCCGTGAAACGAATTCCACTTGGGGCTTAAATAGATTTTACGTGGTCACAATCCTCGTCCTTATTTCCGTCGCAATTTAGACAAATACTTTATTTAGTCCGCATGAAGCCTCCTATCTCATCAGTGCAACATCTCCATGAACACAAAAATCAAACAACCACAGAGATGAAACAACGGCGAGGACTCGGAAGAAGTCAAAGGCGAAGCTTTGGAAGAAAAGTTCGGCATGAAACGACGATAGAATCCAGCCAAACCAAGGAAGGATTTCATTTGTCTTTTAGTTTTAGAACGGGTTGCCTGTCTAATAGCCTGCAGCCTGTCCTCTTGTGGTCTAATCGTTTGGTTAACGATGCTATGACCGAGGGACCCTCCACAGCTATACCCAGTCATACATTTGGAAGATATTGCAGTCAACTTAGCCAATCTGAGTATGTCTAAAACTTGACGTAATGACGTCACATGATCCTCGCAAGTTTCAGAAAATACCCATATGTAATCAACCAAACTATCCACATTCGGGACATATTTTTTCTCATCAACCTACAGAAGGCAACATCCCAATTAACCAATCCTAACGGCATAGTTTTAAACTGGAACGAAAATTTAGGCATTCCGTTAAGCCAACCTACCAATAACCCATACTCAGGTCCATTTTGGTGTAGTATTTATGCCCTGACAGCTTATTAATAACAACCTCCATATTCGTTATCGGCTCAGCGTCGAACTCCGTAACTCGATTAAGTTTCCGGAAGTCGACACAGAACCGAACCGAACCATCTTTCTTTGGAACCAGAACCACAGGTGAAGAATAGGGAGAGATTGATGGCTAAGTCACTCTCAACTTAAGCATCTCCTTATTTCTGTTTCAATTCCATGACTCACCAGTCTTAAAAGGAATAGGACAGCCCTAAGAACTTGTCGGATCTGACATAAGTTACTTTATTTCATGTTATATTCAATCAGTACAACCTGATAAGCCAGTCGTTACATCTAGGCACTGCCCTATTAATGCTTCCATTTCTAAGCGTTGCTCTGACGTCAAATTGTCTAAAATACAGACGTCTATATAAGACTCGGGTTCTTTACCATTGGGAAAGCACAATCATTAAGGAAATAATCATCATTGTTATCCTCATTAACTGATCCAGTGTCAACGTACAGCAAACGATGTGTGGTCACGTTTTGAGGTTCAACATATTACTTTAACATGTTAGCTTGAGAAGTACTTAATATTACCCCGCTAAAGTCGACCTTATAATACTTTGGTATGTCGCGGCCCGGGATCGAACCCGTGACCTCCCGTTCCCCGGAGCGGACACTCTACCAACTGAGCTATCGGGGCCGGTAGAGGGTGTCCTGTATTTCTATTTTGAGCTCTGGTAGCCATCTTTCAAGCAGAACTGGATAGCGGTTTTTGAAGGTCATCTATTAGTAAGCGAAATTCCCATGAAGTTGGAATGAACTTGGATCAAAGGTATAGAAGACGTTTCATTTAAAGGTTTTCTATGTTTAGCACTGTGTGCCATCTTGTTCATTGGTGCAGAACCTTTCTCAGTAGTTTGAGGATCTCCTAAGCAACATTCCCGAGAAGTTTGTATTTTATTGCTAAAAAAAAGTGGTGGAAGAAGTTGTCATTTAAAGTTTTGTTTTCTATTTCTAGCTTTGGTGGTTTTGTTTTCTATTTCTAGCTTTGGTGGTTTTGTTTTCTATTTCTAGCTTTGGTGGTTTTGTTTTCTATTTCTAGCTTTGGTGGTTTTGTTTTCTATTTCTAGCTTTGGTGGTCATCTTGTTATTCTGAGGTAGTTTGGTGAAGGGCGACCTTAGCAACATTCCTATGAAGTGTGATTGAAATTGGCTAAGGTTTATAGCAGTTTTTGTTTATTTTAAACTTTGGCGGCCATTTTGATCATTTTAGCTGTATTTGCTGCAAGCTATCTAAGCAACTTTCCTGTGAAGGTTGATTCACACTGTCTCAAATATTTAGGAGTAGTTGGTATTGCATAGGGTAGAAATTTGTGGAACTTTTTCTTTTTTAGCTCACCTGAGTACAGAGTGCTCATGGTGAGCTATTGTTTTCGGTCAATATGGGTCGTGCTTCGTCCCTCATTTGTCGTAAACAATTTGCTTTAAATGCTAGCTCCTCCTAAACCCCGAGGCCCCTTTCAATAAAAGTTCACAGGAATGTTGCTTAGTTGACCCTCTACCAAAATAGCTAAATGTTTTAAACGACAAGTCCTCCTAAATCCTTTGGCCAGTTTGGCTCAAACTTCACCTGATTGTTGCTTTGGTGACCCTCTGCCAAAATAGTTTAAAAAGGTTTTGCTCTGATGAACAAAAGTACCACAAGAGCTAAAAAGAGAAAAATCTTTAAACGACAGCTCCTCCTAAACCATTGGGCCAATTCCATTCAAACTTCAAAAGCATGTTGCTTCGGTAATGCTTTACCAAGAGAGCTAAAACCGTTCCGCCCCAATTAACAAACTGGCTGACAGAGCTATAAATAGCACAAGAGGCCCATGGGCCACTATGCTCACCAGAGCTCAGGCGGGCACTGCCCACTAGCAGCCACGTATGGTTTTAATTAATCCGATTATAAAGTCTCCCAAACGAGCCCCCATTTCCAAATGAGCACCCGTGTGGACTCCGTATCTGAAATATTGGGCCTTTTATGAAGTGGAGGGGTGGGACATGGACCCAACAGAGCCCACGTTGGTATGACTGAATGCATCTTATCATAAGGAACAAGAATATATGTTCAGGGGTAGGGATGTGTACAGTTCCTGAAATATAAGGCCTTAAGCTGTGGAGGGGTTTGAGCATGGCCTTGGCTGACCTTAGGAAATCCAAGATTGTTGTCATTGAATGTGTCTTAATGTGTCTTATTATTACGGCCAAGAAAATATATTGTTTAGGAGTGGGGATCTGAACAGTTTTGAGATATGAGGCCCTCTTATGAAGTGAAGAGGAGAGGAATGGCCCCTGTGGACCGCCGAGTTGGTATGACTGAATGTGTCTAATCACAAGGAACAAGAATATATATGATTTTGGGGTGGGGATCTTAATGGTGTCTGAGATATATGGCCTTTTATGAAGTGGATGGGCTGGCCATGACATCGACTCATTGCCCTAACACAAAGAGACCCCAGGTTGATGTGACTGAAAGAGTCTTATCATAAGAAACACAAATATACATGCGTTAGGGGTGGTGATCTGAACAGTTTCTGAGATGTATGGCATTTTATGAAGTGGAGAGGTGGGGCATGGCCCCAGCGCACCCTGGGAGACCCCTAGGCTGGTATCATTGAATGTGTCTTATCATAAGGAACAAGAATATTTATGGTTTAGGCGTGGGGATCTAAATGGTTTCTGAGATATTCGGCCTTTTGCAAAGTGCAGGGGGTGGGGCATGCCCGTGCACATCCCAGGGACACCCAGGTTGGTGTCACTGACTGCGTCTTATCGTAAGAAACAAGAATATATTTGGGTTTTTGGTGGGGATCTGAATGGTTTCTGAGATATATTGCCTTTTATGAAGTGGAGGGGGGGGGGCATGGCCCCGAGGCACCCGGGACGGCCCTAGGATGGAATCACTGAATGCGTCTCCTCATAAGGAACAAGAATATATATTGTTTAGGGTTGGGGATCTGAACGGTTTCTGAGATATTAGGCCTTTTATAAAGAGGAGGGGTGGGGCATGGCCTGGGCACATCCCACGGAACCCCCAGAATTTGTCTTATCATAAGAAACAAGAATATATATGGTTTTGTGGTGGGGATCTGAATGGTTTCTGAGATATATCGCCTTTTATGAAGTGGAGGGGTGGGGCATGGCCCCGTGCATCATGGGAGACCCCTAGGTTTGTATCACGGAATGCGTCTTAGCATAAGGAACAATACATATGGTTTAGGGCTGGGGATCTGAACAGTTTGTGGGATATTGGGCCTTTTATGAAGTGGAAGGCACATCCCAGGGGACCCCCCACCGTTTATGAAGTGGAGGGTTGGGGCATGGCACTAAAGCACCACGGGACGCCCCTAGGTTGGAATCACTGAATGCGTCTCATAATAAGGGACAAGAATATATATGGTTTAGGGCTGGGGATCTGAACGGTTTCTGAGGTATTGGGTCTTTTATGAAGTGGAGGGAATGGGGCATGGCCTGGGCGCATCCCACGCGACTCCCAGGTTGGTGTCACTGAATTTGTCTTATCATTAGAAACAAGAATATATACGGTTTTGCGGCGGGTTTCTGAGATATATCGCCTTTTATGAAGTGGACGGTTGGGCATGGCCCCGGTGCATCATGTGAGACCCCTTGGTTGGTATCACTAAATGCGTCTTATCATAAGGAACCAGAAGATATATGATTTATGGGTGGGGACCTGAACGGTTTCTGGGATATTGGGCTTTTTATGAAGTGAAGGGCACATCCCAGGGGACCCCCAGATTGATGTCACTGAATGCGTCTTATCATAAGAAACAAGAATATATACGGTTTTGGGGCGGGAATCTGGAGATATATTGCCTTTAAGAAGACCCGGCGTACCCCGGGAGACCCCTAGGTTGGTATTACTGATTGCTTGTTATCACAAGGAAAATATATAATGGGTTAGGGGTGGGGATCTGAACGGTTTCTGAGATACTGGGCCTTTTACGAAGTGGAGCGGGTGGGGCAAGGCCCGGCACATCCAAGGGGACCCCCAGATTGGTGTCACTGAATGCATCCTATCATAAGAAAAAAGAATATATATATATTGGAGCAATATTATCTGCAAGTTTCATTACGAGGACTGTTCAAATATGAATGCAAGTAGAACGTTTTCAATTGCACTAAATAAATAATATCATAGCGTAGAAAAACATTTTACCTATACATTGATACCAAACCTGTTAAAATCCGTTGACTGTAGCCATGTATATCGTTCATAATATGAATGCAACTAAGCACATAAAAATGATTCCGTGATAGATTTCGATGAAAAAATTATTTTGTTCCCTCAAAGTATTCCCCTTTAACAGATATACAAACTTTCAGTCTTCTGATCCAATCATTGAATGCATTTTGGTAGTCTTTTCGAGGTATACTATGAAGGCACTGGTATATTGCAGAACAGAGGTGTTTGCGCTGTACAAATTTTCGACCAGAAAGGTATTTTTCAGCCGCGGGAACAAAAAAACAAGAGCACCGCATGCGGGTGCCAACGCTCGTCTGCAGTTTCTTTTAGAAAACCAAAGTTCTAAGTCAAACAAGAGCAATCAAATTGCAAGATGGAGTTTAAAAAACTTGTAGGGAATGAAGCTCTTGTGATGGTGAGTATGTGTATGAAGTTTCATGAAGGTAGGCCAAATACTTTTGGAAATATGGTCAAGGTTACGGTTTTCGATTAAATTTTCGAAAAATTTGTCAAAGTTCAAAGGTCAAGGTCACAGATCAAAAAGTGTGGTATCACTGAAAAGGTCTTGTCCCAAGGAACATTCATGTGAAGTTTGAAGGCTCTGTTGTGAATAGTATTAAAATGAGAGGAAAAAAATGTGTTTCAGAAAAAAAATTGGAAAAGGGGAGATAATTCAGCCAAAATCAACAATGTTGTTATGGTCCTTGGTCAAAATGTAGCTCTTGTGATGATGAGTGTGTGTATGAAGTTTCATGAGGCTAGGTCTAATAGTTTTTAAGTTATAGCCAAGGTTAAGTTTTTTTGGAACGACGACGCCAGACGACAACGAAGACGCCGGAGTGATGACAATAGCTCGAAAGTTTTTTTTTTCTTCAAAAAACAGACGAGCTAAAACGTCACACGGGGCAAGGTCAGGGGAATACGGGGGGTGAGGGAGTTCAACAACCTTTTCCTGCTCTAGATTGTCTTGCACAATGAACGCCTTGTGTGATGACGCATTGTCATGTAGCAATCTGGCATTGGCCAAACCAGTTGCGGGTCTTCGTTCTTTGAAATATTTCTTCGATTTTCGAAGAACTTTATTCTTGTAAAACTTCGCATTTACAGATTTGCCTTTAGGCACAGCAACCTGAATAGCAGGGCCCTGATTTGAAAAGAATATGGCATACATTACCTTCTTGACGCTCATGGTCCGCTTTGCAATGCATGGTCTTTTGCAATACTTTGTTGCCCATATTTTGTTCTGAATCTTTCGTTTTGGCTCAAAAAAGTTAACCCATGTCTCGTCACCTGTGACGACATTAGCGAAAGACCGTGCACTGTAATTCGGAAACTTTGTAAGCAACTTTTTGGCGCACTGAACGCGTGTCTTTTTCTTCTCATCTGTGAACAGATGGGGAATCCATCTAGCACAGATCTTTCTCATTTTCAAATCCCGTTTCAGAATTGTATGAGCTGCTCCTAATGAGATGCCAACCATACTAGCTATTTGCCTAGTGGTGTATCGTGCATCGGTAGCAACTATTTCTTTCACTCTAGCAACCATCTTGGCAGATGTTGCTCTTTTCGGCCGACGATCATGTGGTTCGTCTTCTGTTGAGCCTAGCCCACAGCTGAACCAACGAAAAACTGTCGGAAAAGACATTTCAATATGCCCATAAACCGAACATATTTCATCAAAAATGTCTTTGCACCGTATACCAATAATACAACGATTCTTAATATAGGACAGTATTTCAACGGCGTACTCTGACCTTCTTCCAACCATGTTTTGTATTAGTATACAAGAGTAGACAGTGTTTATCGAACGATATACATGGCTAAAGTGCACGGATTTTAACAGGTTTGGTATCAATGTATAGGTAAAATGTTTTTCTACGCTGTGATATTTATTTCCAGGTGATTTTCGCATTAGTGCATGAGAAAACGTTCTACTTGTGTTCGTATTTGAACAGTCCTCGTACAAATGGAATCATGTCTTCGTCTGTTCTTGCTTCCACGGTGTGCAGTAAGTTCGTATCTATTGGCATTACGCTTACCTGTGCGTGCTTTCGCTTTTCGGCTTCTCCAGAGTAAGTATTTGTTTATTTGTATCTAACGTCCTCGTCAACAATATTTAGGTTATTCTGGAGACGCTGCCCCCAATTGTGTGGGACGTTTACCCGACACCGAGATGAAATGACATCTCAAGCCCTGTCGCCCAATAAAACCAAAAGGACTATATGCATTGGACGGTCTGTCTAACACCACTTTTCCTGGACAGGCTTTTCCCTTCTAAGTGGTTTACCAGTACTCATGTCTGGTCAGTTTCAGCTCTGCGTGGAAGCACCATGTAGCCCAATCTATTTCTCCAAGCCTCGACTTGCGGGGGCGAAAACGGTTTTGTTTTTCCATGAAAATGATTCAAGTAAAATAATTTAGTAATTAGTAAGTTATTCACAGTGTTTTTTTTAAGTCGGTGAACAATCTTTCTTTTAAGATTTTCCTTTAACCGAATGTATAAAGCACGCCGACGAGACGCATAGTGTTCGTCTACCTGCGAGGTAAAACAGGAGATGGGAGTAGCGTCATGTCGTTATCTGTAAACACACCGTTACAAATAACACGGGTGGCCCCCGCCCATTAGATTGCCCTGTTTAATGCACACGAGTACTGGTAAACCGCTTAGGAGGCCTAAGCCTACCCAGGTAAAGTGGTGCCATCCATGCATATAAACCATATTCGCTCCATTTGGCGGCAGGGCTTGAGATGTCATTTCATCTCAATGTCGGGTAAAAGTACCACGAAATGGGAAGCAACGTCTCCAAAATGACCTACATAGTGTTGACGGAAACGTTTAACCTCAAATCAAAGGAACAAAGAAAAGTAATAACAAGGTTAGAAGAGAAAACTGATAAAAGAAATGACCAACTTGTTTTATATTTAGTTTTCATAGGCTCACACGACCACTGTATCAAAAAAAAACAAGTACATTAGTCTTCATAGGCTGACACGACCAATGTTTCATACAACCAAGTTGGTCCATTTTTGCCAGTTTTCTCGTATACATAAGGTAACCTTTTCATTGCTAACTCAGCCAATGAAATGTAACTTTTATCGTCGTAATGGAATTGTCATTATGACAGCAGGCAATTTAAACTCATTTCTGGATAGAAGAGAACTAAATGAAGTCAATCAGTAGCGACCTTCTTTTTAATTGGAGGAAATGATACGAAAATAGATATATATTTTATCGTCCATACTCATTGAAATACAAGGTTATGTCTGTCACAAAATAGTTGAGGTAATGGAAACGTGAGCTATGGCATTATAGCATCAGCCACACAGTCCTGTAAAAACAAGAAGGAGAAATTCAAAATTATATCAAACGCCTACGAAGGTAAGTTTTGGACACAGCAATGTAATTTGCCTACTAATTTTAGGATAAAGAAATGATATTACAGTACGAAACTGAAGAAAACATTAATTAACAGACGCTTCCTTGTGGAATAAATTCAAAAATTGATACACGTTAAATCACATAACAGTCCAAGTGTGATAATTAATTGACCTAACAAGATGCCAATCAGAGATTCCCTCATTATGTTAACAGAGGGCAGTAAACCTTGGACTGAGTACAGTAAGGTAAATATCTATCTATCTATCTATCTATCTATCTATCTATCTATCTATCTATCTATCTATCTATCTATCTCTCTATCTCTCTCTCACTCTCTCTCTCTTATTTTGCTGTTCATTACTTGAACAAGTCCGCGAAAAGAACACTCCCTAAACCCTTGAACAAGTCCATGAAATTAACACTTTCAAACCCCACTATGTATGTTGAAAACTGGGATTTACGGGGGTGTACATAGTTTTTCCTTTTTCTGCTCCTAGACTTATGTTGTGGGCACTTGTTAAAATCGCTTCAATGCGGAGGTCTAACAAGCGCCTGCAACCTATGTTTGCAGTAGGAACGAGAGGCCATTACGAAAACACACCTATACAAATACATTGTTACCGTTATCGCCGAAAAAATGAAAATTTTATGATGAAAAATTGTGATATTTTTCTTATTTCTGCTCAAAATATAGATTGTGGGCACTCGTTAGAACCGCCCCATCGAGGCGGTTCTAACGAGTACGCACAATCTATATTTTAGAGCAGAAATAAGAAAAATGAGGTATACCCCCGGAAACCCCAGTTTTACTCTATAAAAGTGTGGTTCAAGGGGGTCAAAATTATATAGGCTTGTTTTCGTGATGCGAGGTCCTGACTTCGCCGCCTAACCAAGGCGGCTCTAGCGGATGCCCACAATCTACGTTTTGAGCACCGGCCCCGATAGCTCAGTTGGTAGAGTGTCCGCTCCGGGGTCGGGAGGTCACGGGTTCGATCTCGGGCCGCGACATACCAAAGTCGTTAATAATGGTACTAGCTGCTCCTCGCTTGGCACTCAGATTTACGGGGTAGAGCTAGGACTGGTCGACCCAGTGTCAGGATAATGTGACTGGGTGTGGTATCATGTAATGTGTCTGGGACATGATACTTCAGTGACGCAGCACTATAAAAGTGAGCATTGAGCTCCCTGTCGCAACCAGACACCGTCGTGATATAACTGAAAAAATGTTGAAAGCGACGTTAAACCCGAATTCACACACACACATACACATACGTTTTGAGCCAAAAAAGGGAAACATAAGACATGCAGACAAAACAATTATTTGTCTTAACCACGACGGAACCAATGAAGAGTATTGTGTTCAAGTGAAATCGATTTAAGTCCCCGGAAAACAAACTTTCTTTTGACCGTTCCAAGGCAGTTTTTCAATTTTGGTTTATTATTGATTTAGATCGTCTTTGCATGTATGTATTATTATTCTAATTTATTCTATTCTGATGTAGAAGCCTCCGTGGTGCAGTGGTTACGCTACTCGCCTTATAAACCAGGGATCGCAGGATCGATCCCGGGCTTCTTCAGACTTTCGGATGAGTCTTTAAACCGAGGCTCCGTCTCCGTATGACCTTAGCTGTTGGGGGGACGTAAAACTAAAACTCACTCACTCTATTCTGATGCGGTCTAAGAGTATTCTCATTACGAAAACATCCCTATACAAATACATTGTAACCTTTATCTCCGTAAAAATGAAAATTTTAAGATGACATTTTTCTTATTTCTGCTCAAAATATAGATTGTGGGTACTCGTTAGAACCGCCTCGATTCAAAATATAGATTGTGGGTACTCATTAGAACCGCCTCATCGAGGCAGTTGTAACGAATACCAACAATCTATATTTTAGAGCAGAAATAAGAAAAATAAGGTTAACCCCTGTAAACCCCAGTTTTACTATATAAAAGTGGGGTTCAGCGGGGTCAAAATTTTATAGGTATGTTTTCGTGATGTGTCTGTTATTCTTTCTCCTAATTTAAGAATAAGCCAAATAGACATCCTTTTCTTTTAGTTTTGCTTTTACAGCCTTTTCAAGATAAGTTCAGATATTATGAGCCTATTGTTAATCAGAGGTGGGCGAAACCTCCGGGAAAAACAAAAACAGCTGACCGTTCGTTGCAGGACTTGCCATCTCATGTTTGACCCTAACAGAGCTCGAACCACAGCGTTGAGGGACATTTACAGATTCTGAAGGTATTAGAACCAATGTGCTAACATGGCCAGCTTAACCTTCGAAGGCTAAATGTTGGTTTTCTTTTGCTCCAGCATTTCAGTGGTTTGTTGCTGTCGAGTCCTCACCGTTGTTTCATCTCTGTGGTTGTTTGATTATTGTTTTTTTTTTTCGGTGATACTGCACTGATGAGTTAAAAAGCCTTTGTGCGAACTGATCAAAATATCTCTCTGAATTGCGACGGAATCAATAGCGAGGATTGCGGTCGCGTAAAATCGATTTAAACCATTTTGTGGGCCAATAACTGTCCTTTTGGCTTTCCGCAGTTGATGTTTCCAGTAGGGTCTAGTTATTTAATGTTTGTGTTTTGTTCCATTTGGTGTCGCTGGTTGGAGATGTAGGTCAATTGTATCTATTCCTGATCATTGCCTTTACTTTTATTTTCTTTCTGAAGTCGTCTTCAAGCTGGGACGGGCATCATCTGTGGTATCTGTACCATAGACCTGGTCGAAGGGTTTGGATTCAGTTCCATCACAGTTCGGAACATGATCGGACACAAAGCTCAGGTGGGTAAATACCCCGTCAGGCAGACTGGGTGGGTTTAATCCTGTGCCGTATCAACAGGTATCATCTTTGTTCTTGTCTGTCTGCGAAGCAAAATGAAAACTAAGCCAGTGCACGTCAAGTCCAACAATTTTCGTATGTGTCCAATGATAACTGATAAGCCAGCTCATACACCTGCACTGACTGATAGGAGTTTTTGCTCAGCAGTCCTCTATGGTTAGTTTGTTATAATTTGTCTTTGGGTGTTTGTGTCGCCTATATTATTTTATTTTGGATAGCCTATTGGCCATTTTGTGGAAAAGTAACTGTCCGTTTGGCTTTCCGCTATTGATGTTTCCATTTGGGTCTGTTGTTTCATGCTTGTGGTTCTTTCCCTTTGGTGTCTTTGATGGGAGCTGTGGGTAAATTGTATCGATTCCTAATCATTGCCTCCACCTCTATTTCTATATGGTTAGTTGAAGACAAGTGGATCTTTCAAATGGCGACAACAAAATCTGATAGTCCGAATGGGCAAGCTAATCGTTCTTAGAACACATGGAATTTGTAGGAAATGCTGTGCAAACTATAAATAGGAACATATTACAGAATTACCTGTTAACCTGTGGTAGACAAAATTATCGAAATCTGATTGGATCACCATATTCTTCAGGCTTATTCACCATTTTTTTGCATTATTTGCTGGCTCCCGGCTTACACTTTGTCGGTGTTGGATGGGTAGGTGGCCGGACCCCCTGAACTTGAAAGGTCAGGTGGGTCTTGTTATCTGGTTGCCTGTTTTCCCGGCACTGAGGAGCCGGCGAATGATACAGACAAGGTCAATATGTGCGCAGGCTTGCTCTGGGTGTGTGGAATCACCGTGATATAGAATTCTCCGGTCGGTACCGTGTTTTAGCTTTTAGACTCGGCCGAGACTTCCAAATATTTACGAAAATTAACTGAATTTTGATTGTAGTTATTTATTTTTTATTGTTCTTTTTGGTATTCTCTGCCTTCTATGGGCGCATTTCATGTATTCAATGTTATGATATGTGATTTGCAAATAAAGTTGAGTTGTGTTGAGTTGATATCAGACAATGAAAGTGATATTCGAAACGTGTTAGGTAAACTAAATACGCGTTTCTTTGCGAGCGAATTCAAACCAAACGCAATTACACGCCGTCGCTCGGATGAGCAAAACGACCAGAAAGACATTCGAACGATAACTTCTCCTTTACTTTTAATCCAGTTTCACTCAAACTTCTTACTTCATATGTACGCTGTTTTGGTAGCCTTGTACAAAATGGCTAATGGCTAAAAACGCCCAAATGAACAAAATGGCGGAAAGAGCTAAAAGAAAACGTAATCGTTTAAATGCAAATTTCTCCCACACCTTTGGTCTAACGTTTTTCAAACTTCACATGTTGCTTAGGTGACCTACCTCCAACATTGTTTAAACGGTTGATCTGGAGCTGAAATGAAAAATAAAACAAACTTTTAAATCATATCTCACCGTATGCATGTACCTTTGGACCAGTTGCATTCAAACTTCACGGTAATGAGGTTTAGGTGATTTTTCTACCAAACAAGATAAAACTGTTTCGCTCAAATGAAGAAAATGGCCACCAGACCTAAACATAGAAACAGTATATCTCTTTCGATACCTTTGGTCCGATTTCATTCAGAATTCATAGTAATGTTGCTTAGGAAACCCTCTACAGAAAATGCTAAAGAGTTGGGCCCGGATGAATAAGATGGCTTCCAGGGCTTAAAATACAATTATATTTTAAAGATAACTCCTCCGGTTTTTGTTTTTTCATTCAACCTTCACAGGTTCCAGACTCCACAGGCTGGCCACTTTGGCCATTTAGTGGGAAAGTAACTGTCCTTTTGGCTTTCCGTTTGGTGATGTTTCCATTAGGGTCTAGTTGTTTCATGTTTCTTTTTTTCCTTGGTGTCTCTGATGGGAACTGTCAGATAATTGTATCGATTCCTGATCATTGCCTTTACTTCGATTTTAAATTAGATAAATCGTTATATGACAACTCCTTCTTATAAATGTTTAAGCCAGTAGAAAGCCAACTTCGCAAGAATGTTGACCAGGTGACCATCTATTAAAGTGCAACAGTTAGGTTTCATTTAATTTGATGGCTGGCAGTTTTCCACATGCCTCGAATTTAGGCGAGCTATTCAGGGCCATCTTGGCCCTCTTGTTTAAACTTCCAAAACAAGAATATTTGCCATTTTCGACATTTACAGTTATTTTAAGTTTTTAATTTTAAGCATTTTAAATGACAAAAAGATATAGAGGATCTTACATGAGTGTTCATGTATTATTGAATTTATTAAACGAGTTGAGGAAAAGGGATAAAATGCGAGGCTATGCCGAGCATTTTATCTCTTTTCCTCAACGAGTTTAATAAATTCAATAATACATGAGCACGAATGCAAGATTCTATTTATCATATGACATTTAAAACGCGTTTTATTCATGATTGTTTACAAAAATGTCAACAGTCCGCCACGAGTAAACGCGACGTCGTTAAGGACGTCGTACACGTAACGTTACGGGACGTATCTAGCTAATGTACATATTTAATCCACTAGTGGATTATCGAAAATAATACATGGCGTTATTACACTCTCAGACGCGACGTCATATGATAAAAATAAGAAAAATATGCTCTGAGAATGGTTCATTACTATTTCTTTTTTCAAAAAGGACTAGGATGGAGGCAGATAATTCCGGGAACAGGGTTTACATTGCACACAATTGCTGACATCCGCCCAGTGTCTTTAAAATGTGTTAACCTCAAATCTCGCACACGAAGTTATCATTCCATCAAACTCTAGCCACTCCATATGCTATGACGTCGTATTGACATCATTCTGGCCGGCCTCTGTAGGTCAGTCTGATGCGCGTGTGATTGGTGATCAGGAGGACGCGTGTTGTATTTCTGTGGGTGTCGGCAAACTTCTTTCGTGTAGATTGATAATAAAATCCTTTCTAAGATTATTCTTTCCATTCCGCTGATTCAAGAAGGGCAGATGCCAGTTTCAAGCGAAAGAATGTGCACTGTACTGGTTAAACGCTTACGTATAAGCCTGCCTAGAAAAGTGTGGATATATTAACTGACCGGCTTAAAACTGATTTAAATACAGTTGGCTGGACCGTTAAACTCCAATACAAAGAAACAATATAGTCACCATTTCGTTTGAGCAATAGTATACAATGTACACTATGTTCCTTAACTGTTCATACTGCATGTATATATTTTAGTTTAACATACTTTATTTTCAGTAAAGTCACATATATATTTTACTTGAAAAAGGATCCAGAAAGAAGCCGCCCAGTTTTTAAAATCTCTTATTAATCTACTTTGCTAATTGCACATATAGTCGGTGCAATTATTATTTTACAGAAAACACGCCACGTTAACCAACTATTAGACAAATACAACGCAGAAAAGGGAATATAAATAAATGATATATGATAGAGTAGGACGATGTATTTCGCTGGTTACTTCTACAAACTAACAAAATGTGAGAGCTGGTGAAGGTAGTAGAATCTCTAAACTTCATCATAGTGCAATTTACATCCTTTTTTACACTTCAAATTAATATTATTAAAAAAAAGGGCTGCTTATGTCCGCTGACGGCTGTCACTTGGTAGTATAAAGCTAAATTTTTAAGATGAAACATTGTGACAATTTTCTTATTTCTGTTAAAAATATAGATTGTGGGTACTCGTGCTAACGAGTACCCAGAAAATATATTGTAGAGCAGAAATGAGAAAAATCCCAGTCTCTGATGGGAGCTGGGGTTAATTATTTGACTTTTGTTTGACTTGATGTTTAACGTCCCGGTCAACATTATATAGGTCATTTTGGAAACGTTGCTTCCAATATTGTGGGACTTTTATCCGACATTAAGATGAAATGACATCTCAGGCCCTGTCGCCCAATGAAACCAATAGCGTTTATAAGCAGGGACGGTCCGACTTGCACCGCTTTGCCTGGGCAGGCTTAGTATAAAAGCATCCATTTTGTGGGAAAGTAACTGTCCTTATGGCCTTCTTTTGTTTAGGTTTCCATTATGGTCTGGTCGCTTAATGTTTGTATTTCTTTCCCTTTGGTGTTATTATGGGTGGAGTATCAATTCCTGATCTTTGTTTTACTTCTACTTTTTAGATCCTCTGAGCAGTTTACCAGTACTCGTGTGCGGTCAAATTCAACTCTGTGTGGAAGCATAATGCAGCCCATTTATTTCTTGAAGCCCCAATGGGCGGGTGCCGAAATGTGAGATGATTGTATCGATTCCTGATTATTGCCTCACTTCTTTTTTATTGTATAAAACAGTGGTTCGAAGGGGTCAAAACAAAATTGTTGTGTTTTCATAATGTCTGAATGTTTATAAAGTTTGGTAATCAAGTCCCGAGGCTATTGTTGCGTTGCAAACAGTTGTATATAATCCAATTATATCATTTAGACTCATTATACATATATGTAACATCGATTCCATCACGTGAACAATTCCGTAAAATGAAGACCAACCTATACCTCACTTCATATAGAGAAAACTGGGGTTTACGGGGGTTTACATTATTTTTCTCATTTCTGCTCCAAGACATAGGTTGTGGGTACTCGTTAGAACCGCCTCAATGATGCAGTTCTAACGAGCACCCACAATCTATGTTTACAGTATTTCAAAGAAAAATAGCATGAATTTTCATCAGAAAAGTAGCCATTTTGGAGATGTGAAAAAATGCACTATGTCATACGGGTGAGTTATCGTAATGCATAGTATAAAAGCATCCATTCATTCATTTCCATACACACATTCGTTTATCCAAAGGCGGCCGTTCGGTTGCAACCCAATAATAGTATTTAGACTTGTTCATCACGTAAACAAGTCCGTGAAATAAGCCTTAAACCTTCCTCAAAACAGCACTTAATATAGAAAAAGTGAAGTTTACGGGGGTACAGTTTAGTTTCATTATTTTGCTCAAACACAAAGATTCTGAAAAATCGTTAAAACCGCCTCATTGCGGCAGTTCACCTAACGAGCACCCACATCCATAGTTTGGACCAGAAGCGAAAGCTTATAAAATTATCTAAACAAATGTCAGTTCTAGAGATTTGAAAGACGCAGTTTTAGCGCACGGATATGTTATCGTAATGATTTGGCATAAAAAAAACACGGATATATAAATTTGACCCCCTTGAACCTCAGGTTTATATAATAAAACTGGGGTATACAGGGGTAAATCTTTTTTTTCTTATTTCTGTTCTGAAATATAGATTGTTGGTACTCGTTAGAGCTGCCTCGATGGGGCGGTTCTAGCGTGTTCCAACAGTCTTTATTTCGAGAACAGATAAAAACTTTCGTTTTTTGGCGGTAAATTTTGAATATATTTGTATAGGCGTGTTTTCATGATGACTTGTCCCTTCAGCTGGGGTTAAGGGCATATTAGGTGGCCGCGAAATGTTTCCCTGCCCTTCATCATAGTGTAATTATTATTTTCTTGTCCTTTCGGATCATTGATTTCATTCTGGAATCTTTTAACATATTTGAGGGTAACTGACTGGAATTAATTGGCCGAAACTAGCTAGTCTGGCCTAGACACACTTAGATACGCCACATTACGAGGACTGTTCAAATATGAATGCAAGTAGAACGTTTTCCCATGCACTAATGCGAAAATCACCTGGAAATAAATATCACAGCGTAGAAAAACATTTTACGTATACATTGATATCAAACCTGCTAAAATCCGTCCACTTTAGCCATGTATATCGTTCGATAAACACTGTCTACTCTTGTATACTAATACAAAACATGGTTGGAAGAAGGTCAGAGTACGCCGTTGAAATACGGTCCTATATTAAGAATCGTTGTATTCTTGGTATACGGTGCCAATACATTTTTGATGAAATATGTTCGGTGTATGGGCATAATGAAATGTCTTTTCCGACAGTTTTTCGTTGGTGTAAGAAATTCAGCTGTGGGCTAGGCTCAACAGAAGATGCACCACATGATCGTCGGCAGAAAAGAGCAACATCTGCCAAGATGGTTGCTAGAGTGAAAGAAATAGTTGCTACCGATGCACGATACACCACTTGGCAAATAACTAGTATGGTTGGCATCTCATTAGGAGCAGCTCATACAATTCTGAGTCGGGATTTGAAAATGAGAGAGATCTGTGCTAGATGGAATCCCCATCTGTTGACAGATTAGCAGAAAAAGACACGCGTTCAGTGCGCCAAGAAGTTGCTTAAAAAGTTTCCAAATTACAATGCACGGTCGTTCGCTAATGTCGTCACAGGTGACGAGACATGGGTTCACTTTGTTGAGCCAAAACGAAAGATTCAGAACAAAATATGGACAACAAAGTATTGCAAAAGACCATGCATTACAAAGCGGACCATGAGCGTCAAGAAGGTAATGTATGTCATATTCTTTTCAAATCAGGGCCCTGCTATTCAGGTTGCTGTGCCTAAAGGCATATCTGTAAATGCGAAGTTTCACAAGAATAAAGTTCTTCGAAAATTTAAGAAATATTTCAAAGAACGAAGACCCGCAACTGGTTTGGCCAATGTCAGATTGCTACATGACAATGCGTCACCGCACAAGGCGTTCATTGTGCAAGACTATCTGAAGCAGGAAAAGGTTGTTGAACTCCCTCACCCCTCGTATTCCCCTGACCTTGCCCCGCGTGACTTTTTTTGTTCCCGCGGCTGAAAAATACCTTTCTGGTCGAAAATTTGTACAGCGCAAACACCTCGGTTCTGCAATATTCCAGTGCTTTCATAGTATACCTCGAAAAGACAACCAAAATGCATTTAATGATTGGATCAGAAGACTGAAAGTTTGTATATCTGTTAAAGGGGAATAGTTTGAGGGGACAAAAAATTTTTTCATCGAAATCTATCACGAAATCATTTTTATGTGCTTAGTTGCATTCATATTTGAACAGTCCTCGCAGTTCTTTGGTGTATTTCTTACTTCCGAAGAATAATCCTTTCATAGAACATATTTGTTATCCACCTCAATGCGGCTCAATTTGTTATTCTGGATCTGAGGGTGAGGGTCAAAATTACAAAAAGTCCGGAGCAGAAGCTCCGCACTGAAGTACGTTTACTACTGACCGTCCCAAGGCGGTCGTTAGTTTACAGTGTCTAATTTGTTTATTAGTTTTTAAGCCGTTGCTTCATGTTATGTCTGATGTTTTGCGTGTGCCTCCATGTCTCTTACTTATTTTAGGTGACTTGAGATGGTTGCGTTCTTTGATTGTGGCCTTTCATCAGAACGATAACACACCCGTGCATCATAGTGCATTTGTTCACATCTCGCAAATGGCCACTTTTTTCTGATGAAATCCGTGATCTTTTTCTTATAAATACTGCAAACATAGATTGTGGGTGCTCGTTAAAATCGCCTCATTAACGAGTACCCACGGCCAATGTCTTGGAACAAAAATAAGAAAAAATATATACCCTCATACATCCCAGTTTTCTCTACATAAAGTTGGGTATAGGAGTTTTCATTTCACGGACTTGTTCATGTGATGTTAGTGATCTTTTCTTACTGGTATACATGTGTATATCGAATAAATACATTCATCCATTTTGTTCGAAAAGAATAGTTTATTTCTATCTGGAGACTTCATATTTCAAGTTAGCCCCCAAAGTGCTCATTTAATGCCTTCAAAGTACTCTCCGTGGCTAGAAATGCAACGTTCAGCCGATGTATTCACTTCTTGAAGGCGTCACGGCACGCTGATTTGGGCACAGTTATAAGGTACAAATGAATGGCAGATCCAAGTGCCTGTCGGTACTGTTTTTCCGCTCAGCAAGGAAAGTTTGCAATTTCGGAAACAAAAAGAAATCGCATGGGGCAAGATCTGGGAAATACGGGGGGGGGGGGGGGGGGGTGCAAAATGGTGACGTTTTCTTTCTTCAAAAAACGCCGCAACTATTTCGGAGATAGTGGTGACATTGTCATGTAGAAGACGGACATGTTTAAAACCAGTGACAGGGCTTTGTTTCTGATAATGCTTTTTCAGTGCTTCAGTACTACGTCTTTGTGGTACTTTCCGGTAATGCTTTTGCCCTTTTACACCGACAATTTCATTGCGACTCCATCACCAGAGAAGTAGATTGCATACAAAACCTTCTCTGCACTCAAAGAACGTTTTGCAATTATTGCGCGTTGGCTGTGTCTTGTGGCTCAGATCTAATTGCTAATAGTTCTGAAGGGCTCAAAATAATGTACCCAGATTTCATCACCTGTGACGACATTGGCGAACTGCTTTTTGTCCTAGTTTGGAAATATTTGAAGCAGCTTTTTTGCCACTTTAACTCGTTGCCTCTTTTGCTCGTCAGTCAGCGGATGTGGCATCCCTCAAGCAGAAGTCTATCGGACTTTCAAATGCTTCTTCAAAATAAGGTGAATCGTTGAAAGTAATATGCCTACCTTTCGTGCAATTTTACGACCTGTAAATCTGGCATCTTCTTCAGTGATTTCCTGTATTTTAGAAACGTTTCTTTACGAGATGCAGATTTCGGCCTTAGCTACCTGATTTCGGTGCATTTTTGATGGACTCTACACCAGACTCAAATTTCTTTTTCCATCGCCGAACTGTGTCATAAGACAGGCAAGAAGGTCCAAAAGCATTAGAAATTTCACTCATCTGCTTCTTCAAAGAACAACCAAGTTTTGAGCAAGCTTTGATGTAAGCCCGTATTTCATCTATTTATCGACGCTTCTACCAACCATTTTTACTGCAGTGGTCTATGACTGCGTGTATTCAAATGACAAATTGTATGTCCTACGCGTAGTCTAACATGAAGATTTATACACCATTGTGTAGATATTGATTGGCCTTATACAAGTATGTATTGGTTTTGATCGTGCCCCACGTGGATATCGAGCTAGAGGACATCCCTCGTACTCGTTAAGTCATTGATTCAGACAGTTTAGAGCTCGAACTGGTCTAAGCAGCCATCTAAGATCACACAAACAGTAGCGTTTCTTACCTTTGATTTACCCTTACCTTGCTGTTCACGACAACCCCTATCTTTGAAAACAGTGTAGATCCAGATCAGATGGCTTCTGAGTAATTTGATTGGTTTATAGACAGAAATGGGTGTGGCTTAAATAAATATTCAGCAAGGTAAGGGTTAAGACTGATCATTGTCAGTAATGGCAGACTAACTGTTATTATAAGTAGTAGTTCATTGATTAAATGCAATAGCGTTTGCAAAGCAAATGGTAGACTGACGCAAACTGGAATCTGTTTAATGCGCTTTCCGTCGTCCAGTGCGTGTAGATCATGACCCTACGAATATGATTCGTCTTGTTTATTTTGTCCATACTAAAACAAATTTATTTTTTATTTCATTTTTATACGCCCGTTTGAATAACAGTCGTATTATGTTATGTCCCCCGGCATCCGTCCGTCCGAACGTCAATCCGTGCATCTGTCCATCCGTCCGTCTGTAAACTTTTCGTTTTTGGATGACTCCTCTTACAGTTTACATCCCATCAAGGTGAAACCTCATACCTAGTTAGACCATGATGTCGGGCAACGCATATTGTTTCCAGGTTACGGTCCACCAAATATTAATAGAGTTATGCCCCTTTGAAGTGTTTTTGTAAACGTTTCGTTTCCGGATAACTCCTCCTACAGTTTATAACCAATCAAGCTGAAACTTCATACATATTGAACCATGATGTGAGGCATCGCATATTGTTTCGCGGATACGGGCCACCAAATACTAATAGAGTTATGCCCCTTTGAAAATATTTGTAAACTTTTCATTTCCGGATAACTCCCCCTACACTTTACATCCGATCACGCTGAAACTTCATATATAGTTAGACCATGATGTGGGGCAGCGCATATTCTTTCGAAGTTAAGGTCCACCGAATAATAATAAAGTTGTACCCCTTTGAATTTTTTTGTAAACTTTTCGTTTCCGGATAACTCCTACAGTTTACATCCGACCAAGCTGAAACTTCATACATAATTAGACCATCGTTATTATATTTCATATATATTAATATTTCATATTATTTCAAGGTTAGGGTCCACCAAACTAATATAGAGTTATGCCCATTTGAATTTTTGTGTACATTTCGCTTCCGGATAACTCCTCCTACAGTTTATATCCGATCAAGCTGAAACTTCATCCATAGTTAGACCATGTTGTAGTGCAGCGTATATTATTTCGAGGTTATGGTCCACCTAATATGCCCCTTTGAATGTTTTTAAACGTTTTATTTCCGGATGACTCCTATATTTTACAGCCGATTTAGCTGAAACTTCATATATAATAAGCCCATGATGTGGGGCAGTGCATATTGTTTCGAGATATGGTCCACCAAATGATAATAGAGTTATGTCCCTTTGAAAAATTCTATAAAACATTCCGTTACCGGATAACTCCTCCTACATTTTTGATCCGATGATGTTGAAACGTTTTATACATTAAGATCAGTATACGGCACAGTGCATATTATTTTGAGGTTACGGTCTGCAAAATATTATCCGAGTAATACCGCTTGCACAGATTTTTTTTCTAAATATTGCGTTTCCGGATAACTCCTCTTATGTTTTGCATCTGATGAAGCTGAAACTTTACATATAGTAAGACCATCAAAATAATATTGACATACCTCTGGCAATAAGCGGTGGACTGCAACATTGAAATAATATGCGCCAACACCGCAGCATCAACCTCAGTACTAAGGAACTGATACTGAGCTGATGATACCATCGGGGACGAACGAATCATCCACCTGCAGAGATGCCGACCCAGTGGTTGCAATTAAGGTGTAACTATACCAAATTTAGTGCCACAGAGGCCTTTCTGATATTTAATTTCAACAGTATGTCTAAACCCAAAAGTTTTGAAAACGAAACGGATGACGGACATGACCCGGCAAATACAGCACATCCCCCTCCGAGCACACACCGACCGACGTAGCTCATGAGACATGTCAGCTGGAGGCATCGGGCAAGAGACGCCCATTCCCGAGACTTATAGGCATCCCCAACTAGCCAACATCAGTAAACTTGGACCACACTCCAAGGAAGTCCCGGGCATCAGGAAGGAGATGTCCAAAGATGCCTGAACATATTTTATTCCGGATAATGCTTCCCACATTATACATCTGATTAAGCATAAACTTTACGTATAGTTAGACGATGATGTGGAGCAGCGCATATTATTTCAATGTTGCAGTCCACCGCTTATTGCCAGAGGTATGTCAATATTATTTTGATGTTATGGTCCACAAACTATTACCGACCATGAAATCTTATTGGCGACAGGAAGTTAGAGCCATTGAGGGTAAGAATATATGGAGCACATATTGTTCCTTGGTTACATTCCACAGAGGTATGTCAATATTATTTTGACGTAATGGTCGACAAACTATTACCGACCATTGAATTGTATTGGCGACAGGTAGTTAGAGCCATTTAGGGTAAGAATATATGGAGCACATATTGTTCCTTGGATACATTCCACAAACCCAAACGTGTACAGCGGTCAGTATATGTATGCGCCGTCTTACTAATTGCCACGGGCGTATAATGCCCTGCTTGTGGAGCTCTTGTTATTTTGTTAAACCCAAGTCACACTAGGCAAAGTTCCCACTGCGTCAATGTAAAACCGGGCCGACGTAGTACGAACTTTTACGACGTAGAAGGAACGCAGTAGAAACCGATAAGGACGTGATGCGATCTTTATGGTCTTGGCTGACGTGGATGATTTTTAAACATGTTCAAAAAATACGTGGCGAGAACGTGATCGAATAAGGACGCAGTAAGGACTTAGTAAGGACTTGGAAACAACGGCATTGACGTAGTACCAACGGAGCATGAACCTAATATGGTCTACATTGACGCAGTACAAACCTGGTATAGACGGAAAAGATTGCACTGCGTTCATACGACGTTCATACCACGTACCCACCACGACCGTTCCACGTTTCTGCAAAGGCAAAAGTACGTTCATACCACGTTGTATAAGACAACATTACGTTTGTTACACGTTCGTTCGGTGCTTAACACGCCTGTTTTACGTTTGCAGCAAGTTCTTATAGCGTCCATGTCCCGTCAAGCAAATAGATATAAAAACTTCACCGAATTTCCCACATTTTTACTTTTGTTTCAACTTTTATCAAGAACACACATAATCAAAACGTTCTTCTGCAGTGTGCGTTGTTCCAAGGCGACCAAACTCTGCTTGATACACAGGCTGCCCTTGTGTTATTAAGGAGAATAAGACGGAGAAGGAATAGAAGGCAACCTAGATCTTGTTGGGTGCAGCCTTGGCTTTCGGTTGGAAGACGATTTCAATTTGGCCACTATGACAGACTGATGGCAGAGCTAAGAATGGAGGATCAGCAGTCAATTTTTAATTTCCTCAGAATGCAGAACGAATGAGAACGCAGAACGCAGAGGCAGTTGACTTTAATTTATAACATCTTGAAGGCGCAGTGAGAACGGTAAACGCGCACTGAGCACGTGATGTTGTCTCAAAGGTCTTTGGAAGAACGTAGTAAAAACGTAGTAAAAACGCAAAGGACGTGGTGTATGCCTGATCAAGCGCGCGACAAAACGTAGCTGGTGCGTGTTAGACGCAGTGGCATCCTGACATGGGCGTAGTAAAAACGAAGAACCAACATGAAAACTTCGATTTTTTCTGCATTTCATCCCGTTCTCCCTGCGTAGTTTAAGTTTTAAGAACGCAGTGCGGTCTTTCAGGTCTTTGTCTGAGTGTGACGGGGCCTTTAATAAGAATAAGATTCTCTAACGCCATTGACAGTATTATTGGAAAAACCGGATAATAAACTTCATAAAAAACATAGCAAATAAATGGCTAATGTCTTAAATAATTAAATATATATGGTCAGGAAACTCGAAGATGCCAGAAAAAAAAACTCGGGTCTCGAAATAAACACTGTTGCTCTCACTAAAGCATTTGACACAGACAGTCGTGAGGATCTTAGAACACTTATGGTGGTGTTTGGCTGTACAACCAAGTTTATGGCAATGAAGAGGCAGCTCAAAGATGGTGTCATTACGCAAACACGCCTATACAAATACATTGCCACAAACAGCGCGCAGTTATACAAGGAGTACATACTCTTCTGAAACTGGGACAGTTAAGATGGAATGGTCATGTTACAAGGATGCCTGATGAACGATTGACACAGAAAATACTGTACGTTACAATGGTAGTGAAAAGAAGAGATACAAGGACGACCCCAAAGCCACACTCAAGGACTCCAGCATACCAGCAGAGTCGTGGGGAGGAATTGCACAGGACCGAGCAAAGTGGCATTGTCTCATCAGGAGAGGTGCAGTGAATATCAGGCAAAACGAATCTGTCAAGCGAGCAGAAACTTGCACAACGCAAAGCAAGAGCTGATAGTGTCCTTCTTTAAAGGTATAAAGGTATAATCGGTCTAATCAGTCAACTAAGAACACACAATTTGTAGCATGTCTAGCATATGATGTAGACTGGTCATTGTCACGAATGACAGACGAACTATTATATATGTTGTGCCTTAGACAGTATTATAGGGGCAAGCTTCAACAAGCTTCTACAATACTGTAGCATATTTTATTAAGACACCAATCGTGTATTTATTACGATAATATATCCCTACAATATTGTGCTTTTTTTTTCAAATCTTCAAAATATAGACTTTCCTGATGACACAAATAATCAAACAACCACATAGATGAAACAACGGTGAGGACTCGACACCAAGAAACCACTGAAATGCTGGAGCAAAGAAAACCAACAGTTAGACTCCGATGGGCCCGATCAGAGATAGAGCATCAGGCTCCAACCAACATTACATTGAATTAGATCTCTCTAAGTCTCAATAAGCCTTTTACGCTGGTACCGTCATAGAATCTGAGGCCTGACCCACCGGCGTGCAATTAAAGAGGGAAACAAAGTTGTCATCCGTGATTGGGTTAACTACCATGCATGCAGTCTGTCGTATAACATTTATGTTGTACACAATCCTTTTATATCGAAGAATGATTTTACGAAATTGGGTGCAGGAGTCATTGCGGATGTATATTTTTCTGAATTTATATACTAAGTCACCATAAAATTCGGGTTTCGATAGACCTTGTTGCAGAAGAGATTTAAGTCCAATATTGAATATTGAAATTAAATCAGAATGGCGTCTGTAAAATTTTGAAAAGGCTTTGTGTAGTTTATGGTACCGATAACCCTGGTTAAGAAGATTAGCCGTTAACAATTGATTACACACTCTAGCAAATCGAATTTATTGCGAAATATAAACGCCATAGGATGGCGCAGGAGGAATATCACCATCCAAAAAAGGAAAATGTACAATCTCAAAATCAAAATCATCGCGTTTATTATAAATTTTGCACGAAACAAACCTATCTACAATAGACAGATGTAAATCCAAAAACGAGGCCTCTGTATCAGAAGAATTTGCTTTTTTTAACTAAAGTTCTAGGGGGTTAATTTGACTGATCAAACCAACGAAATAGGTATTATCAATATTTAATAAATCATCAAAATATCTAGAAGTGAAGCTAAAGGCCTGAATGATTTCAGACTGGTTTTTATCAGAAAGGGACATCATAAAGTCTCTCTCATAACGAAACAAAACAAGTCAGCCACAAGTGGTGCGCAATGTGTACCCATCGGAATACCCACAACTTGTCGAAATAACATAGTACCAAATCTTGTGTAGAAAGATGAGAGCTTCACACACTTTCTGACATGACCATAAAGTATAATTTTTATGGTGTTCAGAAGTGAAAAAAAAACATTTCTTACATAACATGCAAGATAGAGGGAGTCTTCCCTATAAAATGTCCATTCATTTAAATCATTAAGTTTTTCTTTCATAAGATTATGAGGAAGTGCTGTGTAAAGGGTGGAAAATCATAAGTAGACAGACTTGAAGCACGAAAACGCTGGATTTCAATTTATTTAAAACTTCATTAGAGTTTTTATAGACCAAAACAGATTTCTACCTGATCTTTCGAAGACTTGGTTGCAACTTGTTGTTATTTGTTTTTGATGGCAGTCAAACATAAGTTAATAATTTGGAGAGTTCAGTGGTGGTACAAGAGCTTGAATGTGCAATAAACCGTGCTTTGTATGGTCTTTTATGTAGTATAGTTAACCAATATAACATAGGCAGCTTGTCTTGGCCCTTTGTAACACAGAGAGCAAATTTGTTGGCTGAATGACAAATGTTGTCATCAACTAAAGCCCTCTCTACAGCTATAGGCTGCAGTTCATAGGCCTAAGTAGAAGCAATGATTAGGAATCGATACAATCCACCCATAGCTCCCATCAGAGACACCACAGGGAAAGAAACACAAACATGCAACAACAGACCTAATGATAACACCAATTGCGGAAAGCCAAAAGGACAGTTAATTTCCCACAAAATGGCCAATAGGCTATCCAAAATAAAATTAAACAAGCGACGCAAACACCCAAAGACAAACTATAACAAAAATAAATCTTGCTGAAGAGTGTTAACATAGTGAAGCCGTCAAACAACGACCACATTGTTAGCCGCCTTATCAGCTAGAGCCAAAACAAACTTCCTATGAAATTCTTGAATACCTAGTTTAAGGTGACGTTAAGACGGCTTAGGTTTAGGAGCTAATAAGTTCGTATTTTGCGAATAAAAAGAAATGCGTTTGTTCACTAATTTCAGAAGGCTAAGTTTCCATTCCTTAAGTACTTTATGCTCAACATACTCTCGTTTACACCATTGATTACCAAATTCATTCAAGGCAGCAGCGATTTCATCTCTACATTTATTGAAATCAATTTTAGAAGGAAATCGATATTTCGGTCCTTTAGATATTATATTGCGTATCCTAGAATCAGGAAAAATTCTTAAATTGCCAGTAATAAAATGACCAGCAGCAGGATAGCAATACACAGATTTTTTACAATAATATGTATCAGGAGTGTTAGTATCAATATTAAGTTCAGAAACAACTTTATTGAAATTAAAATTATAGATCTTACAGGTTTATTGAATTTATACCAAATTATGGGTGTTTCAGTATTATGAAAATAAGCAGGAATGGATAAAATAACCGAACAGTCCCGGAAGATACTAGGTAAATCTATAAAATCCAAACCCTTATTAATGAAGGATATTTTGATGTAATGATGTTTGTGATTAATTTCAGAATCGATGAAAGGACGAAGAGCATGCTGAGTATAACCTCTAGTTAAAAGAACAGCGTCGTATAACTGAATAGAACTATCGTAGAATTTATTCGCCTCGGTATCCAGAGGTCGTAATACAGAAATGGGTAGTGAACTTTAAAAAGCAAGCACTGAGTGGCGTCCATGATTTAATAATTTTATGGACAGTCACTTCAGTCTGGTAATTGTGTCTTTTAAAAGGACGTAATCTACATTTATAATTACCATTTTTTTTGGTGCCGTGCGATCTAGTTTTACTCTTTTGAAGTCCAGAAGCGAGTAAATATCAAAGTCGGGCATTTTAGATATATTACCCTCATGATAAATGTTGTAAATAAAGCCCAATGGAAAAGGTGTCTGTAATAATTTTATCCATTTTAATTCAGTTTCATGCAGTTTAATAATTTTAAACCTAGCTGTAGAATTTACACCATAATAATTTGTTTCAACTGGCTATATTAAAATATCTTTAATAAAACGTCTGAAATGACGGTACAAGAAAGTGTCAGTTTTTATTAGGCTAACTTATTCTACGAAAGTGTTCGTTAAATCGTGTTTTTATCTTGCGATTAATTTGCCCGACATTCTGCATTTCACAATTTGCTGTATGTCAGGTTATCCCTTATATCAAATCCGTAGACTTACATGTCAAATCGGACATGTTAACTACAGAAAAACGTCTACCGTTTACAGACGAAGAAACGGTAGACGCAGAGCATAAATGTGAACAGCACCTGCACCTCTTAGCATTGCACTTGATAATACTAGGATACATTTCACTTCTC
The DNA here is from genome assembly GCA_963580285.1 of Lucinisca nassula. Lineage (NCBI taxonomy): Eukaryota > Metazoa > Mollusca > Bivalvia > Lucinida > Lucinidae > Lucinisca > Lucinisca nassula. Next base: position 118,396,989 of record OY757022.1, on the reverse strand, counting down.
TTGAGAAACCACAGTTTTCACTGACCGGTCCAAGGCAGTTTTTCTGACACCGCTTATTTTTAGCTCACCTGTCACGTAGTGACAAGGTGAGCTTTTGTGGTCACTTTTTGTCGGTCGTCCGTCGTGCGTCCGTCCGTCCGTGCGTGCGTCCGTGCGTCCGTTAACAATTTCAAATCAGTTGGTAGAGTGTCCGCTCCGGGGAACGGGAGGTCTCGGTTCGATCCCGGGCCGCGACATACCAAAGTCGTTAAAAATGGTACTAGCTGCTCCTCGTTTGGCACTCAGATTTACGGGGTAGAGCTAGCACTGGTCGATCCAGTGTCAGGATAATGTGACTGAGTGTGGTATCATGTAATGTGTCTGGGACATGATACGTCAGTGAGGCAGCACTATAAACGTGAGCATTGAGCTCCCTGTCGCAACCAGACACCGTCGTGATATGACTGAAAAATTGTTGAAAGCGACGTTAAAAGTAGAAGTAAAACAAAGATCAGGAATTGATACAATTAACTTACTCCATCCATAAAAGACACCAAAGGGAAAGAAATACAAACATTAAGCGACCAGACCATAATGGAAACCTAAACAAAGGAAGGCCATATGGACAGTTACTTTCCCACAAAATGGCCATATGGCCATCCAAAAATAAAAAGACACAAGTGATACACACAGTAAGTAACAAACAACAACATAAATAAATCGCCACAGAAGAGCCGCCTTGGAACGGTCAGTGGAAGATTTCCACTGGGGGGCTTAAATCGATTTTACGTGGCCACAATCCTCGCCCTTACTTCCGTCGCGATTTAGACAAATAATTTGTTCAGTCCGCATGAAGGCCTCCTAACTCATCAGTGCAACATCTCCGTGAACACAGAAATCAAAGAACCACAGAGATGAGACAACGGTGAGGACTCGACAGCAAGAAACCACTGAAATGCTGGAGCAAAAGAAAACCAACAGTTAGACTCCGATGAGCCCGACCAGAGACAGAGCATCAGGCACCAACCAACATTATCTCTTTAATTTTCAATAAGCCTTTACGTTGGAGCCGTCATAGAATCTGAGGCCTGACCCACCGGCGTGCAATTAAAGAGGGAAGCAAAGTTGCCAACCGTGATTGGGTTAACTACCATGCATGCAGTCTGTCGTATAATATCAATGTTGTACCCAATCTTTTTATATCGAAGAATGATTTTACGAAATTGGGTGCTGAAGTCATTGCGGTTATATATTTTTCTGAATTTATATACTAAGTCACCATAAAATTCGGGTTCCGATAGACCTTGTTGCAGAAGAGATTTAAGTCCAATATTGAATTTTGAAATTAAATCAGAATGGCGTCTATAAAATTTTGAAAAGGCTGTGCGTAGTTTATGGTACCGATAACCCTGATTAAGGAGTTTAGCCGTTAATTATTAATTACGAGTGTTGAAGTCAGTTACATGACTACACACTCTAGCAAATCGAATTAATTGCGAAATATAAACGCCATAGGATGGCGCACGAGGAACATCACCATCCAAAAAAGGAAAATTTACAATCTCAAAATCAAAGTCATCGCGTTTATCATAAATTTTGCACGAAACAAATCCATCTACAATAGATAGATGTAAATCCAAAAACGGGGCCTCGGTATCAGAAGAATTTGCTTTATTTAACTGAAGTTCTAGGGGGTAAATCTGACTGATCAAACCATCAAAATAGGTATTATCAATATTTAATAAATCATCTAAATATCTAGAAGTAGAGCTAAAAGCTTCAATAATTTCAGATTGGTTATCAATGGAAAGCGACAAAATGAAGTCTCTTTCATAACAATACAAGAACAGATCAGCCACAAGAGGTGCGCAATTAGTACCCATCGGAATACCCACAATTTGTCTAAATAACTTAGTACCGAATCTAATATAAATATTGTCAAGTAGAAAGGTGAGGGCATCACACACTTTCTGACATGACCAAAGTGTATAATTCTTATGCTCTTTAGAAGTGAAAAATACATTTCTGACATTACATGCAAGATAGAGAGAATCTTCTCTGTGAAAAGCCCATTCAATTAAATCATTAAGCTTTTCTTTTATAAGATTATGAGGAAGTGTAGTGTAAAGAGTGGAAAAATCGTAGGTAGACAGACTAGAAGCACGAAACTGTCTAGATTTCAATTTATTTAAAACCTCATTCGAATTTTTTATAGACCAAAACAGATTTCTTCCTGATCTTTCAAAGACTTTATCACAATATTTAATTACATGCGTTTTAATAGCAGTAAGACAGGAAGTTAATAATTTAGAAAGTTCAGTGGTAGTGCAAGAACTAGAATTTGCAATAAACCGTGCTTTGTAAGGTTTTTTATGAAGTTTTGGTAACCAGTATAGCGTAGGAAGCCTGTCTTGGCCTTCGTTAACACACACAGCAAACTTGGTGGCTGAAAGACAAACATGTTTATCTACTATAGCTCTCTCTTCAGCCAAAGGCTGAAGTTCATAGGCCTTAGTACCACCAAGCTCCTGCTTAAGCGTGTTAACATAGTGGAGCCGTCACACAACGACGACGTTGTTAGCGGCCTTGTCTGCAGGGGCCAAAACAAACTTCTTATGAAATTCTTGAATACCTAGTTTAAGATGACGTAAAGACGTCTTGGGCTTAGGAGGTAATAAGTTAGTATTTTGATAATAGAAAGAAATGCGTTTATTCACTAGTCTTAAAATGCTAAGTTTCCAGTCCTTTAGGGCTTTACACTCAACATACTCTCGCTTACACCATCGATTACCGAATTCATTCAAGGAAGCAGCGATTTCATCTCTACATTTACTGAAATCAATTTTAGAAGGAAACCGATATTTCGGTCCTTTAGAAATTATATTCCTTATCCTAGAATCAGGAATAATTTTCAAATTGCCAGTAATTACATGACCAGCAGCAGGATAGCAATACTTTGAGGTTTTACAATCACATGAATCAGGAGTATTAGTATCAATATCAAGATCTGAAACAAGTTTATTGAAATTAAAAATGATAGATCTAACAGGTTTGTTATATTTATAGCAAATTATAGGTGTTTCAGTATTTTGAAAATAAGCAGGAATGGAAGAAAGCACCGATCTCTCACGGAAGATACTGGGCAAATCTATAAAATCCATACCCTTATTAATGAAGGATATTTTGAAGAAATGACGTTTATGATTAATTTCAGAATCAACGTAAGGACGGAGAGTATGCTGAGTATAGCCTCTAGTTAAGAGAGCCGCATCATATAACTGATGAGAACTATCGTAGAATTTATTCGCCTCGGTGTCCAGAAGACGTAAAACAGAAACGGGTAATGAACTTAAAAATGAAAGCATAGAGTGGCGTCCATGATTTAATAATATAATTGACAGTCACTTCAGTCTAGTATTGTTTCGTTTAAACGCACGTGATTTACGTTTAAAGTTACCATTTTTCCTGGTGCCGTGAGATCTAGTTCTGCGTTTTCGACATTCCAGGAGTGAGAAAATATCAAAGTCCGGCATTCTGGAAATATTACCCTCATGATAAATGTTGTCATTAAATCCCAGTGGAAAAGGGGTCTGTAAAAATTTAATCCATTTCAGTTCAGCTTCATGTCTTTTGATTATTTTGAATCTAGATGTAGAATTTGCATCGTAATAAAGTTTTTCCACTGGTTGTATAATAATGTTATTTACAGAATGACCTGTACGTCGAAAGTGACGGTACAAGAAAGTGTCAGTTTTCTTAGGCTTACTCATTCTACGATAATGCTCGTTCAATCTAGTTTTAAGCATGCGGTTAGTTTGACCGACGTACTGCATATTACAGTTTGCAGCACGTCAAGTAATTAGATAAATTAAATCTGTAGACTGTCATGTTAAATCAGACATGTTAACTACAGAGAAGCGTCTACCGTTTACAGATGAAGTAACGGTAGACGCAGTGCTTAAATGCGAACAACATCTGCACCTCTTGGCATTGCACTTAGAAATACTAGGATACATTCCACTTCTTTTCCACGGATTAGTATATTTTCGAAGGATGGGTGATTTGAGAGGAGATAGTCTTATACGAAGACTACTCCCAAAAACATTGGTATTGCCTGCTCCTTTGAGATTAACTGAAGTTACAGAAGACAAATTTAAGGGTCTAACCAATACCGAAGGCAACATAGTATTAAAGTTCTTAATAGAATGGGGAATCCGTACAGAAGAAGCAGAGTGTAACCTAAGGGGTGATATTGATATTTTAAATGTATTTGTAATACTCATTTTGGTTAGTAAGGTTGTGATACCGTCAAAACTAAAGCGATGTTCATACCGGTTATTAAATAAATAAAATTACTGAAGAAGATTCCTTCGAATAGAAGGAAGGTACAACAAAAGCCCACAAAACATCCTAGTCTACATAAAGTACAGGGATGTCAAACAAGCAGTTGTTATACAACGAGGAACGAACATCGGTTTAATAATGACTTTCAACAGGTATCTAAAGGATGTCGATTGATGGAACAGTGAAAAGCAATTGCATAAGCAATCCCTGAGGATTGGAAAAATAAGAGCATTAAATGCATGTACGGGGAGACCTTTTACAGCCGCCACACGGCACAAACAAAACAGCCCTGATATGCAAAGTAGAAGTAAAACAAAGATCAGGAATTGATACAATTAACTTACTCCATCCATAAACCCGAATTCACACACACACACACACACACACACACACACACACACACACACACACACACACACACACACAATTTCAAATAAGTATATCTCTAATACCCCATGGTCAATCTTGATCAAATTTCATGAGAAGCATCACCAGGTAGGGGGAAAGGCTGCATAAGGTTTTTGGGCTGATCAGATTGGAATTCTGGTTGCTATGGCAACATACAGCTCCCATAGACTTACAATGGGAAAAAATTAAAATATCTTCTTCTCTGAAACCACAGGGCCAAGAGCTAAGATATTTAGCATGTAGCAACGGCCAGTGGTCACCTACATAATTCCTGCCAATCATGCCCCTGGGGTCCACATTGGCCACGCCCCAGGGCCCTTTCGCTCCCATAGACTCACAATGGAACAAAAAGCTTCAAAAATCTTCTTCTCGGAAACCACAGGACCCAGAGCTTAGATATTTAGCATATAGCAAGGGCAAGTGGTCACCTACATAATTCCTGCCAATCATGCCCCTGGGTTCCAAACAGGCCACGCCCTGAGGCCCTTTAGCTCGTATAGACTCATAATGGAAAAAAGCTTCAAAAATCTTCTTCTCTGAAACCACAGGGCCCAGAGCTGCGATATTTGGCATGTGGCAACGGCAAGTGGTCACCTACATAATTCCTGCCAATCACGCCCCTGGGGTCCAAATTGGCCACACCCCGGGGCCCCTTAGCTCCCATAGACTCATAATGGAAAGAAAGCTTCAAAAATCTTCTTCTCTGAAACCACAGGGCCCAGAGCTTAGATATTTAGCATGTAGCAACGGCCAGTGGCCACCTACATAATTCCTGCCAATCATGCCCCTGGGTTCCAAATGGGCGACGCCCTGGGGCCCCTTCGCTCCCATAGACTCATAATGGAACAAAAAGCTTCAAAAATCTTCTTCTCGGAAACCACAGGGCCCAGAGCTAAGCTATTTAGCATGTAGCAATGGCCAGTGGTCACCTACATAATTCCTGCCAATCATGCCCCTGGGGTCCACATTGGCCATGCCCCAGGGCCCATTCGCTCCCATAGACTCATAATGGAACAAAAAGCTTCAAAAATCTTCTTCTCGGAAACCACAGGGCCCAGAGCTTAGATATTTAGCATGTAGTAACGGCAAGTGGTCACATACATAATTCCTGCCAATCATGCCCCTGGGGTCCAAACGGGCCACGCCCCGGGCTTAGATATTTAGCATGTAGCAACGGCAAGTGGTCACATACATAATTACTGCCAATCATGCCCCTGGGTTCCAAACGGGCCACGCCCCGGGGCCCTTTAGCTCCTTTAGACTCATAATGGAAAAAAGCTTAAAAAATCTTCTTCTCTGAAACCACAGGGCCCAGAGCTTAGATATTTAGCATGTAGCAATGACAAGTGGTCGCCTACATAAATCCTGCCAATTATGTCCCTGGGGTCCAAATGGGCCACACTCTGGGACCCCCATAGCTCCCATAGACGCATAATGAAAAAAAAAACTTCAAAAATCTTCTTCTCTGAAAACACAGAGCCCAGAGCTTAGATATTTAGCATGTAGCAGCTGCAAGTGGTCTCCTACATATTTTCTGCTAATCATGCCCCTGGGGTCCAAATGGGCCATGCCCAGGGGCCTCTTAGCTCCCATAGACTCATAATGGAAAAAAGCTTCAAAAATCTTCTTCTCAGAAACTGTGAAGCACAGAACTTAGATATTTAGTGTCTAGCAACATAAAATAGCCAGCTACATAAATCCTGCTTACCCTGCCCCTGGGGTCAAAATTGGCAACGCCCGAGCTCATCACCTCCAGTAGACTTATAATGGAAAAAACTTAAAAAATCTTCTTCTATGAAACCATAAGGCCCAGAGCTTAGATTTTTAGTATGTAGCAACGTCAAGTGGCTACCTACATAAATCCTGCCAGTTATGTCCCTGGGGTCCAAATGGGCCACACTCTGGGACCCCCATAGCTCCCATAGACGCATAATGAAAAAAAAAACTTCAAAAATCTTCTTCTCTGAAAACACAGAGCCCAGAGCTTAGATATTTAGCATGTAGCAGCTGCAAGTGGTCTCCTACATATTTTCTGCTAATCATGCCCCTGGGGTCCTAATGGGCCATGCCCAGGGGGATCTTAGCTCCCATAGACTCATAATGGAAAAAAGCTTCAAAAATCTTCTTCTCAGAAACTGTGAAGCACAGAACTTAGATATTTAGTGTCTAGCAACATAAAATAGCCAGCTACATAAATCCTGCTTACCCTGCCCCTGGGGTCAAAATTGGCAACGCCCGAGCTCATCACCTCCAGTAGACTTATAATGGAAAAAACTTAAAAAATCTTCTTCTATGAAACCATAAGGCCCAGAGCTTAGATTTTTAGTATGTAGCAACGTCAAGTGGCTACCTACATAAATCCTGCCAGTTATGCCCCTGGGATCCAAATTGGCCCGACCCCAGGGTTCTTTAGCTTCCATAGACTTACAATTGGAGAAACTTCAAAAATCTTCTCCTCTGAAACCACAGGGCCCTTATAATGAAAAAAAACAAACAAACTTTAAATGGGGGAAAAAAATCTTCAAAAATCTTCTTCTCTGAAACCATAAGTCCCAGAGCTTAGGTATTTAGCATGTAGCAATGTCGAGTGGTCGCCTACATGAATCCTGCCAATCATGCCCCTGGGGTCTAAATCCTGTGGCCCCTTAACTCCAACAAACTTATAATGGAAAAAAGCTTCAAAATTCTTTGAAACCATGAAGAACAGACCTTAGATATTTAGTATATAGCAACACAAAATGATCTCCTACATAAATCCTGCCAACCGTGCCCTTTGGGTCTAAATTGGCCAAGCCCAGGGCTATAGACTTATACTGGAAAAAAATTAAAACCAAAACTATAAGGCACAGATTTTGTTTGATTTGAGGTTTTACATCCCCGTCAACACTGTATAGGTCATTTTGGAGATGTCTCTTCCAATTTTGTGGGACTTTTACCCGACATTGAGATGAAATTACATCACAAGCCCTGTTGCCCAATGAAACCAGTAGGGTTTATAAGCATGGACACCGCTTTGCCTGAGCTTAGATATTTAGTATATAGCAATGTCAAGTGGTCTCATACACTAATGATTTTCTGGTACACAGGTGAGCGATATAGGGCCATTGGACCCTCTTGTTGTTTTAGTTTTTCTTTGAGTGTATATGTATCGCTTATATATTTTTTGTTTTGAATAGACAGTTGGCAATTTTGTGGGAAAGTAACTGTCTTTTGGCTTTCGACTATTGATGTTTCCATAAGGTTATAGTTATTTAATGTGTGTGTTTCTTTCCATTTTGAGGCTCTGGTGGGAGCTGTGGGTAATTGTACCGATCCCTATCATTGCCTTAACTTCTTTTCTCTATATAAAATGGGCCGAAACTAGCTAGTCTGGTCCAGAAAATATGTACACTTCATATTTTCCAGTTCTGTGGTGTATTCCTTGCTTCCAAAGTATAACCCCTTTATAGAACATATTTAATGTCACTACAGCTTGTGTCTGGAAATGTGTGGCGGCCGTAAAAAGTCTCCCTGCCTACATCATAGTGTAGTCTATATTTTCTTGTCCTTTGGGAGCAGTGATTCCTTTGTGAAATTTTGAAAATGCTTGAGGGTCACTGATGAGGCCTAATTGGCCGAAACTAGCTAGTCTGGCCCAGACAATATGTACACTTCATATTTTCCAGTTCTGTGGTGTATTCCTTGCTTCCAAAGGATAACCCTTTTATAGAACATATTTAACGTCACTACAACTGGTGTCTGGGAATGTGAGGCGGCCGTAAAAAGTCTCCCATGCCCTAGATCATAGTGTAGTATATATATTTTTTGTCGTTTGGGAGCTTGGATTCCATTGTGGAATTTTGAAAATACTTGTGGGTCACTGATGAGGCCTAATTGGTCGAAACTAGCTAGTTTGGCCCGGAAAATACGTACACTTCATATTTTCCAGTTCTGTGGTGTATTCCTTGCCTCCAAAGGATAACCCTTTTATAGAACATAGTTAACGTCACTACAGCTGGTATCTGGGAATGTGTGGCGGCCGTCCAAAGTCTCCCTGTCCTACATCATAGTGTAGTCTATATTTTCTTGTCCTTTGGGAGCATTGATTCCATTGTGGAACTTTGAAAACACTTAAGGGTCACTGGTGAGGCCTAATTGGCCGAAAATAGCTAGTCTGGCCCAGAAAATATGTACACTTCATTTTTCCAGTTCGGTGGTGTATTCCTTGCTTCCAAAGGTTAACCCTTTTATAGAACACATTTAACGTCACTACAGCTGGTGTCTGGGAATGTGTGGCGGCCGTAACAAGTCTCCCTGCCCTACATCATAGTGTAGTCTATACTTTCTTGTCCTTTGGGAGCATTGACCCATTGTGGAATTTTTGAAAATACTTGAGGGTCACTGATGAGGCATAATTGGCCGAAACTAGCTAGTCTGGCCCAGAAAATATGTACACTTCATATTTTCCAGTTCTGTGGTATATTCCTTGCTTCCAAAGGATAACCCTTTTATAGAACATATTTAACGTCACTACAGCTGGTGGCTGGGAATGTGTGGCGGCCGTGAAGTCTCCCTGCCCTACATCATAGTGTAGTCTATATTTTCTTGTCCTTTGGGAGCATTGATTCCATTGTGGAAATTTGAAAATATTTGTGGGTCACTGATGAGGCCTTACTGGCCGAAAGTAGCTAGTCTGGCCCAGAAAAAAATGTACACTTCATATTTTCCAGTTATGTGGTGTATTCCTTGCTTCCAAAGGATAACCCTTTTATAGAACATATTAAGAAGGGTGTTCATTACACGGACCTGGAAAACATGATGCAGTTTATACCTCAATCCCCCATAAAACCAAGGCGTTAGGCAATACTTTACAACATTTTATTAAAACAAAAAGAAAGACTGCAGACAGTGTGAAATGTAACACGAAGCATAACGTCACATCAAAGAGGGCAACATTTCTTACGCCAATGCGCCACAAAGATGTCAGAAACAACATGGTAGTTCGAATGAAAATGTATTTGCGTTTTAACTTTATAAAGTATGCAATTAAATTGTTTATTTAAGCTCCAAAATCATTATCGAGGCTTACTGAGAATTAGTGAGATCTAATTCAATGTAATGTTGGTTGGTGTGTCTCTGTCTCTGGTTGGGCCCATCAGATTCAACCATTGGTTTTCTTTTGCTACGGCATTTCAATGGTTTCTTGCTGTCGAATCCTCACCGTTGTTTCACATCTGTGGTTGTTTGATATTTTGTGTTCACTGATGAGTTAGGAGGCATTCATGCGGACTGAACAAATTATTTGTCTACATCGCGACGGAAGTAAGGGCGAAGATTGTGGCCACGTTAAATCGTTTTAAGACCCCCAGTGGAATTCGTTTTACTGATCATTTCAAGGAGGTTCTTCTTTTGCGGTTTATTTTTGTTACGGTTTGTCTTTCGGAGTTTGTGTCGCTTATATTATTTTGTTTTGGATAGCTAATCGGCCACTTTGTGGAAAAGTAACTGTCCTTTTGGCTTTCCGCTATTGATGTTTCCATTAGGGTTTGTTGTTTCATGTTTGTGTTTCTTTACCTTTGGTGACTCTAATTGGAGCTATGGTTTAATTGTATCGATTCCTGAACATTGCCTTCACTTCGATTAAGATCAAACCCAGTAGCAGTGCTCAATTTTTCCAGCGGACCGTTCAAACCAGAAAAAAGACAAGAGAAGGTAAGAATCCAGCAGAGATTGATTTAAATAAACACATAAAAAGCAAAGATAATAACTTGCTATGTGGTTGAATGTTATCACAGACACTTGCGAAATTAGGTACCAGAAAAGTAGGTTCACTCCATAAATGGTCACTCCACAGGTTATAGGTCAGTAAAACGTATTATAGGATACTACTTGATTATAGCCGGGTATAAATTGTTGAATGTTATCACAGACACTTGCGAAATTAGGTACCTGAAATGTAGGTGCGCTCCATAAATTGCCACTCTACATGTTATAGGTCAGTAGTTATAGGTCAGTAAAACGTATTATAGGATTCTACCTGATTATAGCCAGAAGTCCAAGCTCGTTTATTAAGTCACTAGACTGGCTGATTGCGGTATAAATGTGTGTGTTGTAGAGTTATAGATTGAGTTTAATAATTTTACCCATCTCACAGAAAATCGTATTCATTAAAACGACAGACAGAGATGTACATAGAGAGAAATGCGTGATCATAAAAACAACAGCAGGACTAATAAACTAAACGACTGCAAATCAAGAAAATATAAAGCATATACAGACCAGCTACCGGTAAATACCTTTTTTTTTTTCGTGGAGAAACCGACTTACGCGAAATCGGCTATTTTCTCTGCTTAACCGCGAGAAAAATAAAAATGAGGGAGAAATTTCTCCCGGTTTCGCGGAGAAAGTTTGTCGAGATTCTCGGCGAAAAATTGACCGATTGAAAATGAATTACCCGCGTTTCGAGGAGAAAAAAAACTGGACTTACGTGAAATTAAAAGTCAAATTTTCGGCTCAATATTATTTTTTCCTTTGTTTGGCGTTGTTTTGTAAACGAAGGCGAATGTTAGTCATTGTTAAATCATAATCAAATATTCTTTCATGTTACACAATTACAGTGCAGTAATTTATTTCTCAATTGCATAATTCCTTTTTTAAAGTCTCAAGACAACTTTTATTCACATCACGAAAACACGCCTATTTAATTGTTACCCCCTTAAACTCCACATTTTAACTGGGTTTTACTGGGGTATACATTATTTACCTAATTTCTCCTCACATAGATTGTAGGTACTCGTTAGAATCGCCTCGCCGAGTCGTTTTAAACAGGACCAACAATTCCATTTGGTACAAAAGGGTTAAAATGTTTATAATCCACGAGAGTTAATTTTACAATGGACTGTTCAAGCATCAAGCTGGGAGTGTCTGGCCGTGCAAAAAGGGGCGTTAGGTGTGAACTCAAAAAGAACGACAAACCGTGTAGAGCGTGATGAGACAGCACATTGTGGACCGTCTCATCTGAAGTAAGTGTGCGAAACCCATTTATCTGGTCTACAAGTTTGAACAAAGAACATGCATTTCGTCATATGCTTCAAACTTTGTGTACGAAATTTGAATGCATAAAAAATACATGCACATGAACATGTAGGTAAAGGAAGATTTCGCGGACAAACACCGTGAAGGTCTTTACCTGTACTAAGTATCTTTTTCCGAGAAAAAGCGATTTTCGCGGTGAAATTAACCGCTTTGAAACGCAAAATTTCTTTCTTCTCGGGGAAATTTCTCGCTTGCTATCCGAGAAAAAAAAACTATTACCGCGGAGAAAAAAATGTATGGGTTTTTACCGGTAGCTGGTCTGTACATGACATTTCAATAACTCGAACTACAACGACTTGTTTATTAGAATGCTTTGAAGTCGCATTATGATAACACACCCGTGCGGCGTTGTACAATGTTTTCACATCGATTTTACATCACAAAAATGGCTGATTTTCTATGAAAATCCGTGACAGTTTTTCTTACTTATACTGCAAACATAGGTTGGGGGTTCTCGATGGTTTAAACGAGTATCCACGACCTATGTCTTGGAACAGAAATAAGATGAATATTGTATTCCCATTAAGTGTTCTATAAAAGGGTTATCCTTTGGAAGCAAGGAATACACCACAGAACTGGAAAATAAGGAGTATACATGTTTTCTGGGTCGAAGTAGCTAGTTTCGGCCAATAAGGCCTCATCAGTGACCCTGAAATATTTTCAAAATGGAATCAATGATCCCAAAAGACAGGAAAATATAAACTACACTATGATGTAGAGCATGGAGATTTTTTTAACGGCCGCCACACATTCCCAAACTTCATCTGTAATGACGATAAATATGTTCTAAAAAGGGATATCCTTTTGGAGGAATACACCGTAAAACTGAGAAATATGGTGTACATGTTTTCTTGGTCAGACTAGCTAGTTTCGGCAAATGAGTACTCATCGGTGACCCTCAAATATTTTCAAAACTCCACAATGGAATCAATGATCCCAAAGGACAAGAAAATATTAACTACACTATATGGTAGGGCAGTTTTATCTAGTTAAAGTGGGGTTTAGTGTGTATTCGTTTCATGGACGGTAGGTATAATATGCGAAATCAAGTTGATTTCGCGAAATCAGCCCGATTTAGCGAAATCAACTCATAAAATCAACATTTTTAAAAACAGGCAAAAAATTGTTATTGCATATTATCTAGAATGTTATTATACATTTATGGGCCAAGTTTCGTGAGAAAATTTGAATATTTAGTATGTATTTGATCGGAAATTCTATTCTGCCACTTGATTTCGCTGGTAATCACATGTGCGAAATCAACTCATTTTAGCGAAATCAATGTATAAAATACCATTTTTCCCAAAACTGAATTAAACATATTGGTGCATATTATTAAGAATGTTGTTAATCATTTATGAGCCAAACTTCATTGTGAAATTTGAATATTTAGTATGTTTTTGAGAGGACAATCTATTCTGCCACTTGATTTCGCTGGCAATCGCATGTGCGAAATCAACTCATTTTATAGCGAAATCAATGCATAAAATACTTTTTTTTCCCAAAACTGATTAAAACATATGTGTGCATATTATTAAAAACATTGTTAATCATTTGTGAGCCAAGTTTCATGATGAAAATTGAACATTTAGTAGGTTTTTGATAGGAAAATGTATTCTGCCACATGATTTCTCTTGCAGTCTCATGTGCGAAATCTACTCATTTTAGCGAAATCAATGTACAATAAAATAACCTTTTTCCCCAAAACCAACTAAAACGTTTCTATACATGTGTATTAACCCATTCAGTACCGGATACACCTAATGGGGTAGTTTGCAAACAGTGCAGGTCCAGATCAGACGCCGCAGCAGAACGCGACGCCTGATCAGGGCCTACACTGTTTGCAAAAAAAAAAAAAAAAAAAAAAATAGAAGAAAACACAGCCTGACACCTCTAAATTTTGAAATGGACTCCTGTTATATATAATGAGGAAGATTCCATTTGATACAAAAAAGAGTTAAGAATGTTGTTCTACATTTATGAGCCACCGTTTTATGAGAAAATATTTATGTTGCGTTCTAGCTTTTGTTTCGGGCGTTATATCACCAAAACAAACAAGAAGCAGAGATAAAGGAAAATATCATTAGAAAGACCGGGCGATACATCACCAAAACACGCCTGTATAATTTCGATCCCCTCAAACCCCATTTGTATACAGAAAAACTGGGGCTAGATTTTGCTCAAAACATAGAATATGACTCGTAAGAACGGCCTCACTGGTCCAGTCAGAAGGAGTACCCACAATCTATGTTTAGAGCCCAAATATGAAGAATATCGGAATTTTTCGCTAGAAAATTTTCATTTGTAAGGTGGCAAAATGTTTAATATAATTGAATATGCGTATTTCCGTGTTATTTATCACTGATGCGTTATCAAATTTTTATTATTATTATTATTATTATTTCTAATAAAAAATGCATTAAATAAGCACTAAATTGACGGGTGCATCGTCGGACAGACAGACGGACGAACTGACTGACGAATGGACGGACGGCTAGATAGATAGATGGACAGATAGACAGGAGTGAATAAACACTGTGTTTGTTATTCACACAATCACAGGTAATAACGTGTGAAAGTCAGTAAACCGCAGTTTGATTAAATTACTTGGCGAGTGTTCGTTAATCTCTTTACCTGCTGTGTGAAGTACAGAAAGATGTCTTTAAAATTTAATTATGATTGCCTCAATAGCAAAATGAAGGAACGATAATCCCAAATATACTGTACCAGAACATAATACTCCCAATTATACAGTATCAGAAACCCCGAAGGGTACCGTGGAAAACAGTGCAGGCCCAGATCAGACGCCGCATTCTGCGGCGTCTGATCAGGGCCTACATTTGCTTAAAGTTCAGTCATTTTGCCAATTAAATTTTGATGAAAATACAATCAATTTAACCTATTTAGTATCAGAAACCCCGAAAGGGGTACCGTGGCAAACAGTGCAGGCCCAGAATGCGGCGTCTGATGAGGGCCTACATTGTTTGCTAAAAGTTCAGTCATTTTCCAATTAAATTTTGATGCAAATACAATCAATTTAACCTATTTTGTATCAGAAACCCCGAAAGGGGTACCGTGGCAAACAGTGCAGGCCCAGATCAGACGCCGCAGAATGCGGCGTCTGATCAGGGCCTACATTGTTTGCTAAAAGTTCAGTCATTTTCCAATTAAATTTCAATGAAAATACAATCAATTTAACCAATTTGGTATCAGAAAGCCCGAAAGGGGTATCGTGGCAAACAGTGCAGGCCCAGATCAGACGTCGCAGAATGCGGCGTCTGATCAGGGCCTACATTGTTTGCTAAAAGTTCAGTCATTTTCCAATTAAATTTCAATGAAAATACAATCAATTTAACCAATTTGGTATCAGAAAGCCCGAAAGGGGTACCGTGGCAAACAGTGCAGGCCCAGATCAGACGTCGCAGAATGCGGCGTCTGATCAGGGCCTACATTGTTTGCTACAGGTTCAGTCATTTTCCGGTTAAATTTTGATGAAAATACAATCTGACATCTGAAGGGTTACCGTGGCAAACAGTGCAGTCCCAGATCAGACGCCGCAAAATGCAGAATGCGGCGTCTGATCAGTTTGCTAAAGGAGGAGAAGGACGACGACATGGACGACGACGACGATGATGATGATGATGATGATGATGAAAAAAAAGCAGATAGCAAGTATTGGAGTAAGTCTGTTGATTTCACCTGCTATTTACCGGCCCCGATAGCTCAGTTGGTAGAGTGTCCGCTCCGGGGAACGGGAGGTCACGGGTTCGATCCTGGGCCGCGACATACCAAAGTCGTTAAAAATGGTACTAGCTGCTCCTCGCTTGGCACTCAGGTTTACGGGGTAGAGCTAGGACTGGTCGACCCAGTGTCAGGATAATGTGACTGGGTGTGGTATCATGTAATGTGTCTGGGACATGATACTTCAGTGAGGCAGCACTATAAAAGTGAGCATTGAGTTCCCTGTCACAACCAGACACCGTCGTGATATGACTGAAAAATTGTTGAAAGCGACGTTAAACCCGATTTCACACACACACATTCACTTGCTATTTGATTTCGTTTGACTAATCAATTAGCAATATTTTGATATGCGTCTTTTATTCCAGACCATAATATTTTCATATGAAACTTGGATCATAAATATATACTGCCAGCATTCTTAATAATGGGCAAAACGAGTTTTTAATCGTTTTTGGAAAACAAATGCTGTTACACATTGATTTCGGAGTTGATTCCGCACATGTGCTTATCAGCGAAATCAAGTGACAGAATATATTTTCCTAATAAATATTTATATTTTCTCGTGAAATTTGGACCTAAAATGTTTAATAACTTTCTTAACAAGATGCATTTTTATTCAGTTTTGGGAAATATTTATTTTGTACATTGATTTCGCTAAAATTAATTGATTTCGCACATGTGATTTCCAGCGAAATCAAGTGGCAGAATAGATTTTCCTCTCAAAAAACTTACTAAACATTCAAATTTCATTATGAAAGTTGCCTCATAAATGTTTAACAACATTATATGCACAAATATGTTTTATCCAGTTTTGGGAAATATTTATTTAATACATTGATTTCGCTAAAATGAGTTGATTTCGCACATGTGATTACCAGCGAAATCAAGTGGCAGAATAGGATTTCCGTTCACATACATACTAAATATTCAAATTTTTTCATGAAACTTGGATCATAAATGTATAATAACATTCTAGATAATATGCAATAACAATTTTTTGCCTGTTTTTAAAAATGTTGATTTTATGAGTTGATTTCGCTAAATCGGGCTGATTTCGCGAAATCAACTTGATTTCGCATATTATACCTACCCTTTCATGGACTTGCTTATGTGATGGTTTTTTATTCCCAATGGAATATTTTCCATAGCTTCCGATAAACAATTTTTTGCTCTTCATATTACCATTCAAAAGAGAAAGGAAAGACACTATTTCACTAAATTATCCCAATATGCCTTCTGGCATGTTTTTATTTTTAAACATGTTCCCTGAACGGGGTATCTTTTGGATGCAAAAAATACACTGTAGAACTGACAAATATAAAAGAAAAGCGCCACGAATTAATGGAATGACCATTTCACAGAGAAGATTCCCTCTATCATGTATGCAATGTAAGAAATGCTTTATTTTCACTTCTGATGAGCAAAATAATTATACTTTATGGTCATGTCAGTAATGCGAATACTTGACAATATTTTGGTACTAAGTTTTTTAGACACATCGTGGGTATTCCGATGGGTACGAAATGAGCGCCCATTCTGGCGTGTCTGCTTTTGTTTTTATGCTCCCCGAAGAATTTCGGGGGAGCATATAGTCGCCGCTTCGTCCGTGCGTCCGTGCGTCCGTGAGTCCGTGCGTCCGTGCGTCCGTCCCGCTCTTGTCAGCGCGAATTCTCAGAAACTACTGGGCGGATTTCAGTGAAACTTCATGGGACTATTAAGTATCGAAGGTGGATGCGCATATCACCTGCGTGTTTTGGTTCGATGATTTTTCCAACAGTTATGGCCCTTTGATGAATTCTGCATGAATATATAGGGTACTGTTCATGTCCACGCGAATTCTCAGCAACTACTTGCAGAAATTCAATGAAACTTCAATGGAACCTTAAGCAGCAATAGAGGATGCGCATATTATCCGTGCTATCTGGTTAGATGATTCGTCACAGAGTTATGGTACTTTGTTTAAAGCTGCAGCGGTAGGTCACTGTGGCTATTTTTAGAAAAAACTTTGTCATCACTCTGGTGCCTACATTTATGGATGGATTTTAATATAACTTTACACAAATGTTGGGTATGATAATATCTTGAGCATGTTCGACTTTCAGGGTCCTGGGCTCAAGGTCAAGGTCACTGCAGCTATTTTTAGAAAAAACTTTGTCATAGCTCTAGCGGTGTCATTTGCTGATGGATTTTAATATAACTTCACACAAATGTTGGGTGTGATAATATCTCAAGCAAGTTTGACTTTCAGGGTCATGGGGTCAAGGTCAAGGTCACTGCGGCTATTTTTAGAAAAACTTTGTTTTTGCTCTAGTGCCTACATTTATTGATGGATTTTGATATAATTTCACACAAATGTTAAGTATGATAATATCTCAAGCAAATTCAACTTTCAGGGTCCTGGGCTCAAGGTCAAGGTCACTGTAGCTATTTTTAGAAAAAAACTTTGTCATTGCTCTAGCGTCGTCATTTGCTGATGGATTTTAATAGAACTTCACACAAATGTTGGGTATAATAATATCTCGAGCAAGTTCAACTTTCAGGATTCTGGGGTCAAGGTAAAGGTCACTGTGGTTATTTTTAGAAAAAAACTTTGTCATCGCTCTAGTGCCTACATTTATTGATGGATTTTAATATAATTTCACACAAATGTTGAGTATCATAATATCTCGAGCAAGTTCAACTTTCAGTGTCCTGGGCTCAAGGTCAAGGTCACTGTGGATATTTTTAGAAAAAAACTTTGTCATTGCTCTAGCGTCGTCATTTGCTGATGGATTTTAATATAACTTTACACAAATGTTGGGTATAATTATATCTCGAGCAAGTTCAACTTTCAGGATCCCTGGGTCAAGGTCAAGGTCACTGTGGTTATTTTTAGAAAAAAACTTTGTCATCGCTCTAATGCCTACATTTATTGATTGATTTTAATATAATTTCACACAAATGTTGGGTATGATAATATCTCGAGCAAGTTTGACTTTCAGGGTCCTGGGCTCAAGGATAAGGTCACTGCGGCTATTTTTAGAAAAAACTTTGTCATAGCTCTAGCGTTGTCATTTGCTGATGGATTTTAATAGAACTTCACACAAATGTTGGGTATGAAAATATCACAAGCAAGTTTGACTTTCAGGGTCCTGGGGTCAAGGTCAAGGTCACTGCGGCTATTTTTAGAAAAACTTTGTCATCGCTCTAGCATCTACATTTGCTGATGGATTTTAATATAATTTTCGAACCCGTCTGATATTTTATATGCATGTAAAGGCACCCAATACCGAACCATACCTGGGGACAGTCCTATGAGGATTGCCTCTGTGTACGAGAGTAAGTTTTCAATAAGTTGTATCAAACAGTTCTTCCTTTCATTTTTTCGGACTTTTGTGTTGCTGATGTTTGTATAACAGTGCCATCAGGCAAGCTAATCTGTCCACTGACAGGTTTTGTTATACTCCATTTTGAAATACAGTGAGTATACACAGTATACTGCTCTTTAACTCGGATAATGTTTCCTGTTCCGACTATTGCACGTTCGGGGAGCATCCATCGGTTTCACCGATATTCTTGTCTATAAAAGGGACTCTATGATGTCCCTTTCCGTACAAAACCAATCTGAAATCATTCTAGCCTTTAGCTCGACTTCCAGATATCTGTATGATTTGTTAGATAATGACAACACTTATTTCGATGATTTGATCAGTCACATTTAACCCCCACCCAGAACTTCAGTAAAGTACAGCGAATTTTTATGATACCGAGGCCCCGTTTTTGAATTTACATCTTCCTATTGTAGATAGGTTTGTTTCCAACAAAATTAATGATAAACGCAATAATTTTGATTTTGATCGTGTAAAAGTTTCCTTTCTTTGATGGTGATGTTCCTCGTGCGGCATCCTATGGCGTTTATATTCCACGATTAATTAGATTTGCCAAAGTGTCTAGTCATGTAGCTGTATTCTGATTTAATTTCAAAATTCAGTGTTGGACTTAAACCTCTTCTGCAACAAGCTCTGTCGGAGCCCGAATTATTATTAATTCATGCAATGCTTTTTGTAATTTATTTCGTAAAATCATTCTTAGATATCAAAATATTGGGTGCAACATACATATTTTACGACAGACTGCATGCATGGTAGTTAACCATCTTTGCTTCAGGCCCCGCCCATCTGGGCTTGAAGAAATATATTGGATGCATGATGCTTCAACGCAGAGCTGAATCCAACCGGCGCACGAGTACTGGTAAACCGCTGAGAGTTTCTTAGCCTGCCCCGGCAAAGCGGCGCGTACGATTCGGACCGTCCATGCTTATAAACCCTATTGTTTTCATTGGGAGACAGGGCTTGAGCTGTCATTTCATCTCCATGTCGGGTAAAAGTCCCATAAAATTGGAAGCAACGTCTCCAAAATGACCTTTACAGTGTTGACGGGGACGTTAAACCTCAAATCAAACAAACAAACCATCTTTGCTTCCCTCTTTAATTGCACGCCGGTGGGCCAGGCATCAGAATCTACGACGGCTCCAGCGTAAAGGTTTACTCATGTAATGTTTGTTTGTACATGTACATGATGCTCTGTCTCGGGTTGGGCGCATAGGAATCTTAACTGTTAGTTTTCCTTGCTCCCGCATTTCAGTGGTTTGCTGCTGTCGAATGCTCACCCTTGTTTCATCTCTGTGGTTGTTCAATTTCTGTGTTCTCGGAGATTTTGCACGGAAGAGTTAGGGAAAATAGAAGTGAAGGCAATAATCAGGAATATATACAATTAAACCATATCTCCCATCAGAGACACCAATTGGAACGGAACACAAACTAAATAACTAGACCGTAATGCAATTATCAAAGCCAAAAGGGCAGTTACTTTCCCACAAAATGACCAAGTGGCTATCCATAAGCGACCCACACACTCAAAGACAAACCATAACAAAAATAAATTCCTGATAATAGCCTTCACTTCCATTTTCTGGGCTAGACTAGTTAGTGTCGGCCAATCACGAAGACCCTCATAGATCTTCAAAATCCAACAATAGAAATAATGCTTCCAAAGTAGAAGAAAATATAAGCTAAACTATAATGAAGGAAGGGAGATTTTTACGACCGCCATACATTCCCTTAACGCCACCTGTAGTGAAGTTAAATATGTTACATGAAAGGTTTGTCCTTGGAATACACTACAGAACTGAAAAATACACCTTTCTGGCTGAAACTACCCCACTCAAATTAATTTACATGATTATAAGTCCGAGCCATTGTAGTTCGAGAGTAAGGTTTCTCTACTAGACTGTGGTGGATATCAGCTTATATCGCATATGAATCTGTCTTGGTTATCCTTCATAGAACCCATTCTCATCGTCTAAATTGTATGTGGGCGCAAGAAACCCATCCTTTCCATCAAGCCAATAGGTGCGCATTTTCCCCTTGCCCTGCAATAAAAGGATTTGAAAGGATTAAGTCGATTTTTTCTTCTGAGTCTGCGAACATCCAAGAATCATATCAGCCTGTAAATTCACGCAGTTTGGTGAGAGTGTTTGCTTGTTCGCATGAACTTTCTATAGCATCTCGCATCAAGTGTTCAATATAACGACGCAATTAGTTCGCTTATTGTTAAAACTTTGATCGTTTCGTTTGGTAAGCACACTAAAAAAGGCGTGTATCTTTTGCTAGGTAGCAAATTGGGTATGGTCAACTTTTATTGAAATTTCTCATCACAACACAAAGCCTATGAAAACATGAGGGCCATGGTGGTCCTTAATGTGCACATGTGCTAAACATTACATTCACTTATCAGGAGGGTATTACTCTTTAACATGGTTATGCGTCACTTATCTGCAAGTATAACGAAAATCCAATCATACCGATAAAACTATTAAGCAAAGATGATTACTTATAGGCAGCTTTAGCAATCAAGGAATATAACTCCATGTGTCCGACTTTTGTGTCAGTTTCCAAACTTTATCAAAATCATTTTAAACCATAATTAACCTCCGTTAAAAAGGCATAGTACGAAAAATATCTGGAAAAACAAAGTCTCCCAGTTACACACACTTGAATACTGACACGAAAGCTCCAACTAAGAAAGATATTTCAGATACTCTTGGTAGCACATTCTTGAGGAATTCATCATCGCGAAATTATTCTGACAATTTTAGAAATTTCAAAAAGGACCAAGAGAAAAGAAACCTAAACTTCAAATCCCTCAATCACAAAGAATACAACAAACCTTTTAACTTATCCAAAACTAGTTGAAGCAATTGAAAAATCACATGATACAGCAACCGGCCCCGATGAAATTCATTATCAGATGCTTTAACATCTGCCAAAAAAAAATTCTCTTTAAACACTTATGGATATTTTTAATGATATTTGGGAAACGAGGGTCTGTCCTGAGAGCTGGCGTTTAGCTACAGTTGTACCAATTCCAAAACCAGGGAAAGATCATGCAGAACCTACGAATTATCGACCGATAGCTTTGACAATTTGTTTGTGTAAAACATTGGAGAGAATGATAAACACGAGATTAGTATGGTACTTAGAGTCCAACAACCTCATTTCAGAATATCAGTCAGGTTTTCGTACGGAACGTAGTACCAAGGACAATTAAATAAGACTAGAACAATTTATACGAAATGCTTTTATTAAAAGAGAACACGTAGTGGCTGTCTTTTTCGACTTGAGAAAGCATATGATACCACATGGCGTTATGGAATATTGAAAGATCTCCATAACTTAGGCTTAATGGCAAAAAATCCCAGTTTTATTCAAAGCTTTTTAGGTGGGCGCATATTTCAGGTGCGTGTTGGATCTACCATGTCAGATCTCTATGAACAAGAGCAGGGTGTCCCTCAAGGTAGTATTCTCTCAACTACGCTATTTAACATCAAAATAAATAATATTGTACAATGTTTGGATGACAAAACAGATTGTTCATTGTATGTTGATGATTTTTGTATATGTTACCGTTCAAAAAATATGAAAACTATTGAACGAAAGTTACAACCAAATTTAAAAAAAATAGAAGAATGGATTGATAAAAATGGTTTCAAGTTCTCCAAGTCGAAAACGCAGTGTGTTCATTTTGTAAGCTACGGAAGAGACACGAAAATCCTTCCCTATTTTTATACGGATCACAAATTCCTGTTCTTGAAGAAGACAAATTTCCTGTGGTCATATTTGGCCAAAAGTTATCTTTTATTCCCCATATTAAATATCTTAAAGCGAAATGCTTAAAAGCTTTGAATCGTTTGAAAGTTTTAGCTCATACAAGTTGGGGAGCAGATCAGTGTACTTTATTACATCTTTACCCGTCTTTAATAAGATCTAAATTAGATTATTGGTCTGTTATATATGGTTCTGCCAGAAAGTTTTATTAAAATGTTTAGATACTACCATCCACCAAGGTCTTCGTGTGGCTCTGGGAGCCTTCCGTACTTCTCCCGTATTAAGCCTTTATGTAGAAGCATGTGAACCATCTTTAACTTCGCGCAGAGAGAAACTTTCTCCTAGTATGCTATCAGACTTGCTGCTAATCCATCTAACCCGGCATTCAAAATTTCATTTCACCTCAATTTGTACATAAGTATGAAACTAAACACACAGCAATCACACCTTTTGGATTATGTATTTCACCACTTCTAGAAAATTCATGTATCGACCTTAAAATATTCAAAAACATGAAACCGCCAAATTTCCATCTTGGTGTATTAAACAGCCTTCTATTCCGTTCGACTTGCATGATGGCAAAAATCCGAATCAAATCCAATACTACTCAAACAAAACTTTCAGGTACTGCAGTCACGTTATGATGATTATCAGCAAGTCTATACTGAAGGTTCCAAAGAAGGAGAAAAAGTTGATTGTGCGTATGTTTCTAAAGATACGCACCAACCTTTGCTCCTTCCAGATGGTTCATCTATTTTTTACAAATGAAGCCAAAGCAATGGACCTAGTTTTAGATTTGATCAGTTCTTCAACAATTCAAAAAGCAATTATATTTTCTGATTCATTGTTTTGTGCTTAAAGACAGGACTGGACTATTTAAGGGAGCACAAGAAAACCTGAGTCATTCTTTGTCTGACCTCTGAAGGGTTAACATCAAATTCTATTTATCTGATTGGCTGTAAATGGAGACCTACTGTGACATCACAATGATTGACATTTTAACAATAAGTGATTGACAGCTCTGCTCTGTTTGAAGCTAACCTT
Source organism: Lucinisca nassula (assembly GCA_963580285.1). Taxonomy (NCBI): domain Eukaryota; kingdom Metazoa; phylum Mollusca; class Bivalvia; order Lucinida; family Lucinidae; genus Lucinisca; species Lucinisca nassula. The sequence continues at coordinate 118,373,251 of OY757022.1, read as the reverse complement.
GTTATCTCAATTATGTAACATCAGGCACACTCCATAATTGGTTTCAATATACAAACAAAACAATTTAGTCATGATTAATGTATTTATTTGTCTTATATTTAAATTTCAAAGAAACAAAATGCAAACATATTTCATAAAGGTTAATTATATAGCATATTTAGTTCTAATATATCAAACAAACAAAATAAAATAAATCTTCCTATTTGTTGAAAAATTGTTATTTGACACTATAGAAAGCAGTTTCTTCTGATAAATAAATAAATAAATAAATAAATAAATAAACAAAGCTTCAAATTTGTGGAAAAAATATCAGTTGACACTATAGAAAACATCTTCTTCTGATACAAAAATAAATAAATAAACTAATAAATAACTAAGCAAATTGTTTGAATTATTTGCTTTTAATCAGATATAATAGAAAGATTTTTCCATTCTTCTTCTTGTTTTTCTTCTTCTTATAGAAGAAAAATAAAAAGTAAAAAGAATTACACAAAGACAGTCTTAGTAAAATAAATAAAATTAAATTATAGCTGAACAAACAAATGACATCAATGAGGCAGATCTATCAAGTGTTGGTACTAGAGCTATTTCTAATGAGTACTGGGCCTAGCATCATACATACATAAATTTTTGATTTAATAAAAATAGATTTTGGGTGCTCGTTAGAATTGTCTCAGTGAGGCAGTTCTAACGAGCATCCACAATATACTATAAAGTGAGGCAGATCTATTTTTTTAATGCATACTGGGACTAGTATTTTATATATACAAATGTTCAATGAGGCGGTTCTAACGAGCACCCGCAATATAAAATAGTGATGGTACTTGTTTGAATTGCCTCAATGAGGTGGTTCTAACGAGTAGCCACATTGCACTCATTAGGACTGCCTCAATGACGCAAATCTACCCGGTTTTGGTACTTGAGCTATTTCTAATGAGTAATAGGCCTAGCATTTTGCATACATAAATGTTCAATGAGACGGTTCTAATGAGCCCGCACAATATACTTTAGGGTGTTGGTACTTGTTTGAATGGCCTCAATGAGGCGGTTCTAACGAGTAGCCACATTGCACTCATTCGGGCCGCCTCAATGAGGCAGATCTATCGAGTGTTGGTACTTGAGCTATTTCTAATGAGTACTAGGCTTAGCATTTTACATACATAAATTTTTGATTTAATAAAATATAGATTTTGTAAAAAGACTAAAAACTCTCTGTAACTCTGTGACTAAAATGCGTTTTAAAAGTCATATGATAAATAGAATCTTGCATTCGTGGTCATGTATTATTGAAAAGCCTCACATTTTATCCTTTTTCATCAACTCGTTTAATAAATTCAATAATACATGAACACTCATGTAAGATCCTCTATATATTAAAAAATAAACATTTATAGTTATTTTTCAAAATAAAATCTAAATTTGTGGGATGTATGTAAGAAGTGTGCTATATCCCAAATTCTTTTATAACGAATCGTGTTACAGAGAGGTTAATTTGTACACCAAAAACTATGAAAAGAAAGTTGTGGGTTATGTGTTAGAACTGTGTTATATCCCAAACCCTTTTACAGCGAATCATGTTACAGAGAGGTTAATGATATGGAAAAACACCTTATATTTTTCCAGGCCTAATATGACATTCAGATCAAATCATTTTCTGATTTCAGTCAAGTATGCCATTTTATTTTCTTAAACACAAAAGAAGACTTTTTTCTATTTATATGTTAATAAATGCATAAAGAAATAATTATAACTTCTTTGTTTATGAAGCATAATTTATCCCAATTTGTGAAGGTATTTGTTTGATAAATATATGAACAGTAGCTGTTTATTACAGTCAATTATAGTTTATAATCCTTATCAGTTTTATGGCCCCTATAGGTAGCCAGCCCACCAAGACCAAGCCACACCTACTTTTATCTGCTGGTTACCTGTACATGTTTAAGCTGGAAACCAGACCCCCCGGCATGAAAATCCTGTCTTTAAGGCTTTAGACCATTCATCATCTAAAAATTCTCAAATACAAAAATTGATCGAAAAACATCATGAAATTTCTAAAACACACCAATTCTTGTTTTGTTGGCTTCCGAGCCATATTGGCATTGTCGGCAACGAAAATGCTGACAAGAAAGCAAAAGAATTGCTCAATCTTGATCCGTCTGTTTTTAAAATTCCTTTTAATAATTTTAAACGAATAATTTTAAACGATTTATCAACAGATACATCTTGTCGGAATGACAAGACGAATGGGACCGTGCAATCAATAACAAACTCCATGCCATAAAAAGTAGAAGTAAAACAAAGATCAGGAATTGATACAATTAACTTACTCCACCCATAAAGACACCAAAGGGAAAGAAATACAAACATTAAGCGACCAGACCATAATGGAAACCCAAACAAAGGAAGGCCATAAGGACAGTTACTTTCCCACAAAATGGCCATATGGCCATCCAAAACCAAAAGACACAAGCGACACACACAGTAAGCAACAAACAACAACATAAATAAATCGCCACAGAAGAGCCGCCTTGGAACGGTCAGTGGAAGATTTCCACTGGGGGGCTTAAATCGATTTTACGTGGCCACAATCCTCGCCCTTACTTCCGTCGCGATTTAGACAAATAATTTGTTCAGTCCGCATGAAGGCCTCCTAACTCATCAGTGCAACATCTCCGTGAATACAAAAATCAAAGAACCACAGAGGTGAGACAACGGTGAGGACTCGACAGCAAGAAACCACTGAAATGCTGGAGCAAACGAAAACCAACAGTTAGACTCCGATGAGCATAAAGTAGAAGTAAAACAAAGATCAGGAATTGATACAATTAACTTACTCCATCCATAAAAGACATCAAAGGGAAAGAAAACCTATCTTTGGAACAAAATGCTCTCCACCAACAGGAAAGAGGATGTAGTATTAACGCGACTGCGCATTTGCCGTACTAGAGTTACTCATTCTTATATTTTCAATGGTGATAATCAGCCTTCTTGTGTAGGATGTGATCGGCCATTCACTGTTAAACACATCTTAATTGAATTTGTAGACATTTCACAGTCCCGTAACTTATACTTCATAGCTGACACTTTGCAACAATTGTTTCAAGATGTACCAGTTGATAATATTATTTTATTCTTAAAAGAAATTAGACTGTTTCATAAGATTTAACTGTTTCAGATTTTTATACATATCATTCTATTTTTTTTTACTTTTAATATCCTCATAATTCTTCCTACCGTTTAACCATTAACCGCTTGACGCTTATGACCCACAAAGAGGGGTTGACGCATCGTTAAACACGAAATCATCATCATCATCAAAGCATAATAAAGTCCTCTGTATCTGCAGGATGGTACCCCTTTAGCGGTCAAGGACTATGTAAAGCAAAGTGTGAAAAGACTATGACATCGATCTATAAAATTGTGACTTTCAACATATTGAGACCAGTATCCAGAGATATGCTAATGGGGCAATGGAATGGTGGTGTTACGTCCTAAGGCGGTAGTGCTAGTGTTGTTTATTTTAAATGTAGCTTTGTCGAATTTTCCGATAGGATTAATAATGTTGTATGCGCTTATGGTTGAGTATTATATTAGGTTTTATTTAATTTCCATTGTACCTGTTGAAACTTGGTCGTCTCTTGTGCAGAAGAGGTTGCAGGCTGTTGTGCTGTTTGTGGTTAGTTATTTTCCTTGTTGTTAGTTACATTTCCTCTTGTTGCCATTGGCAGGCTGTGACGGATGATTGTGGTTTTTCCTGGCCATCTATTTCTATATTTTATGGACATAAGGATGATCGAAAGACATGCTTTTACCAGAGTACAAAACAGAAATAAAGGCAACGACCAGGAATCGAAACAATTAACCCACGCTTCACACCAGAGACACCATAGGACACAAACTCTAACATGAAATAATCAGACCCTGATGGAAACATCACTAGCGGAAAATCTTTATGCGACACACACAATAAAAGACGAACTTTAACAATAATAAACCGCTACCAAAAAAAAGTATCCCACTTAGGGGCTTTAATCGATTATACGCGGCCGCAATACTGGCCCTTATTTCTGTCGTGGTTGGGACTCTAGTAACTGGCGATCTTTTCTGCAGGTTTCATAATGGACTTATCAGAACTTAAGAAGTTATGCTGATAACAATATGGATAATAAGCAAATTCAGCAACCAAAGACAGATAACGCTAAGAAAATCATACCTAACCAGTTTTGTTTTTCAACTTGATAAAGTTCTGTTCATGTCCATCTTATATGTAGGTTAAGGATTCTGATCAAAACTAATGGTAAGGCAAAATAGATAGAACTTGTAAATTAAAAATGAAGGCAATGATCAGAAAAATGATACAATTAATCCACAGCTCCAATTAGAGACACCAAAGGAAAAGGCAAAGGCAAAACATGAAACAACAGACCCTAATGGTAACATCAACAGCGGAAAGCCAAAATGACAATTACTTTCCAACAAAATGGCCAACTTGCTATCCAAATCAAAATAATATAAGCGATGCAAACACTCAAAGACAAACCATAACAAAAATAAACCGCGACGCAAGAACCGCCTTGGAACGGTCGGTGAAACGCATTGCACTGGGGAACTTAAATCGATTTTACGTGGCCACAGTCATCGCCCTTATTTCCGTTGCGATTAGGACAAATAATTTGTTCTGTCCACGTGAAGGCCTCGTATTTCATCAGTGCCACATCCCCGTGAAAACAAAAAATAAAAGAACAACACAGATGAAGCAACGGTGAGGACTCGACAGCAAGAAACCACAGCAATGCTGGAGAAAAAGAAAACCAACAGTTAGACTCCGATGGTCCCGACCGGAGACATAGCATCAGGCACCAACCAACACTACATAGAATTAGATCTCTCTAATTACGATGTAATCGTCATAGAATCTGAGGCCTGGCAGACCTGCGTGCAATTTAAGTGGGAAGCAAAGTTGTCAACCGTGATCGGGTTAACTACCATGCATGCAGTCCGTCGTACAACATTTGTGTTGTACCCAAGCGTTTAATATCGAAGACTGAATTTACGAAATTTGGTGCTGAAATCATTGCGGTTATATATTTTTCTGAATTTATATTCTAAGTCACCATAAAATTCGGGTTCCAATAGACCTTGTTTCAGAAGTGATTTAAGTCAAATATTGAAAACTGGAAAATTTGAAGTCTACATGTTTTCTGGGCCAGACTAGCTAGTTTCGGCCAATTAGGCCTCACCAGTGACCGTCAAATATTTTCAAAAGTCCACAATGGAATCAATGATTCCAATGACAAGAACATATAAACTACACTATGAAGTAGGGCAGGGAGACTTTACGGCCGCCACACATTCCCAGACACCAGCTGTAGTGACGTTAACTAAATCCGACATAGCTACATTAAAAGTCAACAACTTCAGAACCACCGCATAGGACGGACAGGAGCGAGAACCGCTTGGGAGTTGGAATCGATTTCATGGGCCCAACCTTCACTCCAGGTTCTATTATTATGTACACTACAAAAGCTACTTGTTTCAACTGAAGGTTAATAACATAATCAATGGATTATCACAGAATAACATACAAACTAGGAAAACCTAAAATACAAATCAAATATAATAAAAAATAGAAGTGGAGGCAATGAAAAGGAATCGATAAAATCAACCCACAGCTCCCATCATAGACACCAAAGGGAAAGAGACATAAACATGAAACAACAGAACTAATGAAAACATCAATAGTGGAAAGCCAAAAGGACAGTTACTTTCCCACAAAATGGCCAATAGGCTATCCAAAATAAAATAATTATTGTGACGCAAACATCCAAAGACAAACCATAACAAAAATAAACCGCGACAGAAGAACCGCCTTCGAACGGTCAGCGAAAAAAATTTCCACTGGGGGGGGGGGGTGTTAAATCGATTTTACGTGGCCACAATCCTCATCCTTATTTCCGTCGTGATTTAGACAAATAATTTGTTCAGTCCGCAGGAAGGCCTAATAGTAGCTGTGGGGGAACAAAGATGAGAGCTTGTAGATTGTTCCATAAGTCCGTGTAATAAGCACCCCCAAAATAGAAGTGAAGGCAATGATCAGGAATTAACAATGAACCCACAGCCCACATCAGAGGCACCAAAATGATAGAGACACAAACAATAACTAGGCCCTAATGGAAACGTCAATAGCGGAAAGCAAAAGGACAGTTACTTTCCCATTTAATGGCCAATTGGCTATCCAATACAAAATAATACAATCGATACACACACTCAAAGACAAACAATAACAAAAAATAAAACGCGACAGAAGAGCCGCCTTGGAATGGTCAGTTAAACGAATTCCACTGGGGGTGGGCTTAAATCGATCTTACGCTGCCGAAATCCTCGCCCTTCCTTCCGTCGCGATTTATACAAATGCTTTTTTCAGTCCCCATGATGGCCTTCTAACTCATCAGTGCAACATCTCCGAGAACACAAAAATCAAACAACCACAGAGATTAAAAACAAAAACCGGTTACAACAAAGGTAAACCCCACATTATATTCCGATAAGTGGGATTTACGGGGTTAGTTATTATTTCCATATTTCTACTCCAAGAATAAGGCCGTTCTGACAAGCATCCGCAACCTATATTCGGAGTATAACTAAGACTAGAAATGCGTCCATAGGACACGGATGCCCCCACCTGAAAATATGTCTATGTTCGTATTCATCCATAGAAAGTTTTGGACCCTTTTTCACATTTGACCTCTAAGTATTACCTTGACTTTGGAGGTAAGGACCTTGGGTTTGTGTGAGGCAGATTGTCTCATGATGGCCAATATTTCTGCCAAGTAATTTCAAAATCCATCCAGAGATAAGAAAGTTATTGACTGCGTTTAAGTTTCGGACTATTTTTTACCTTTGACCTCTAAGTATGACCTTGACCTTGGCTGGGCGGATCTGGGTTTGCACGTGACACATCGTCTCATGATGGTTAACATTTCTTTAAAGTAATTTCAAAATCCATCCAGAAATAAGTAACTTATTGACTGCGTTTAAGTTTCGGACCCTTTTTTTGACCTTTGACCTCTAAGTATGACCTTGACCTTGGAGGTACGAACCTGGGTTTTGCACGTGACACATCGTCTCATGATGGTTAAATTTTTCTAAAAAATAGTAACTAAATCCTTCCAGAAATAAGAAAGTTATTGACTGTGTTTAAGTTTCGGACCCTTTTTTGACCTTTTGCCTCTAAGTACCTTGGAGCAACGGACCTGGGTTTTGCACGTGACACATCGTCTTATGATGGTTAACATTTCTGCCGAGTAATTTTTAAATCCATCAAGAAATAAGGAAGTTATTGACTGCGTTTAAGTTTCGGACGCACGCATGCACGGACAGACAGGGGCAACGCTATACGCCTTTTCCATCATTCTTTGAATGGCCCCCGGGGGCATAAAAACATATCACGTATTTTCATCAGCAAAATAACCCTTTTGGCGATTTGAAAGGATGCACTTTTCATACGGATGTACTTATCATTATGGAATAAACATAAATGGCTCGAACGAACCCTGTCTCGAGCATTCATAATACAGTGTTTCAATCTCGGGCCTATATGTGCAAGTTTCTGTCCTTGTCTTATTGAGTACCCTGCGCTTTAGCATAATGGACAACGTTTTCTTGTAATTTCGGATCATTGATTCCACTACGGAAGTTTGAAGATAAATGTCACTGATATTTGGTTTGTTGTTTACTTGTTATGTACCTTGACGTCTAGTTCACCCCTAAACGACGTATAATAACCTCCAAGCCGATGAAGTGATATCGCAGATGCTTCACTCATATGAACCCGCATCGCTGAAAATATAAATAAAAAACTTCTTTGAAAATTTGTCACGGTTTACTTCATTTGAGCCCCGCCAAGCGAATTTTGGTCTTCGAGCATTCCGTCATGACAAATTTTAACTGCGCATGCCCAGCCATTCAGAGGGGCCAGGGATATGGCTTTCTGTCTGAAGCTCCTTCTTGATTCACTGCTTGTATGAGCGAGCAGCGAAGGTTCTGGCGAGACTGCGCGGATGCGCAGGCTCGCCTGAACCTTCGCTGCTCGCATAGGCGATAAGTACCAAAATCGCTTGACGGGGCCCATTTAATTTGTCAGTGTACTAATCCCTAACGAGCCTAAGAATCCGGATACTGTCCGCTTGCAAGCTCAACTCATTACTATAACAAGTCCATGACAGAAAGCGTTGCGGATATTGTGAACGGCTCGGTCCGTCTATCTCTCAGTCCGTCCGTCACGCTATCTCCACCTTAACCGCTATTCAGAATGAAAAGTAGAAGTGGAGGCAATGATTAGGAATCCAGTTTGGTACATTGCTTCCTTACATGATGAGAGCGTGCGAGGGTAACATTAAAATTGGCTCCACGCACAGGGAGAAATCGTGGGAATTTGCGATGGCTTGCCATCGACTGCTCGCTCTGGTTTATTTATTTGTTTTAGATTTTTCTCTTATTTCTAGTCCATATAAAAATAGAAGTAAAACAAAGATCAGGAATTGATACAATTAACTTACTCCACCCATAAAAGACACCAAAGGGAAAGACATACAAACATTAAGCGACCAGACCATAATGGAAACCTTAACAAAGGAAGGCCATAAGGACAGTTACTTTCCCACAAAATGGCCATATGGCCATCCAAAATTAAAAGACACAAGTGATACACACAGTAAGCAACAAACAACAACATAAATAAATCGCCACAGAAGAGCCGCCTTGGAACGGTCAGTGGAAGATTTCCACTGGGGGGCTTAAATCGATTTTACGTGGCCACAATCCTCGCCCTTACTTCTGTCGCGATTTAGACAAATTATTTATTCAGTCCGCATGAAGGCCTCCTAACTCATCAGTGTAACATCTCCGTGAACACAAAAATCAAAGAACCACAGAGGTGAGACAACGGTGAGGACTCGACAGCAAGAAACCACTGAAATGCTGGAGCAAAAGAAAACCAACAGTTAAGACTCCGATGAGCCCGACCAGAGACAGAGCATCAGGCACCAACCAGCATTATCTCTCTAATTCTCAATAAGCCTTTACGTTGGAGCCGTCATAGAATCTGAGGCCTGACCCACCGGCGTGCAATTAAAGAGGCGTTTCTAATGAAATTCAAAAATCTTTGTTTTTTGTACAAATACGAAAAATAATACATATCGCTGTAAACCTTAATTTGCTCTAAATGAAGTTGGGTTGAGAGTGGTGTTCATTTCAAGGACTTGTTAGCTTAAGTAAGTAATAGTTTAGGTCGTATTACCAAAGCGTTAATTCAGAATCGTTAATCCATAGACAAATGGCAAATATCAATGTTCAGATCAACAGACATGGACTCCAGAAGTGTGTAATTAGGCGTCCGCGGATAGTAAGCATTACTTGGTAAGCAAGATTCGCCCACCATGCATATCGACCTGAACAAAGAAAAGGAGTAAATGCCGAGAAGGGTATGTCCGAGATTTTGGAAGTCTTCATATGGCTACCTATTGGCAAACACATCAGAAATAATTCCGGAAATGGCCACATTGAACGGATCAACAAGATTATGGTGAACAGAAGTGAAGACAATGATCAGGAATCGATACAATAACCTACAGCTCCCAGCAGAATCACCAAAGGGAAAGGTAACTTTCTGGAAACAAAACCTGTTTAAGCCATCTTATAACTACAATTATTAGAAGCCGTGGAGAGTACATAATGCCTTATACTGAACACCCCTTTAATCCTATTTTTGTTATATATTAAATTTCGCAAGTCTCGCTACTTTGGATATCTCCTTCCCGATGTCCATTACTGGGCCATGTTTGCTGGTGTTGGCTCGGTGGGGGACGCCTATAAGGCTCTTGCCTGATGCCTCCATGTGGCGTGGGATACGTCGGTCGGTATGTGCTCGGAGGGTGATTTGCCGGATCTTGTTCAACATCCGTTTCGGTTTCAGAACTTTGGGGTGATACACACTAATAAAGATTAAATATCAGAAAGGCCTCTGTGCCACTAAATCTGGTATAGCTACGCCTTAATTATGTAGTAAAAAGTTGGATGTATCGCGTATGCATTATTTTCTTTATCATGCTCAATAAGGAGGTTGTAACGAGCACCAACAATCTATATATGGACAAGATGTAAGAGAATTATCGAATATTTTCATCTAAAAATGCTGGGCCTTGAGAGATCAAAATACACCATTTTAGCGCATGCATGTGCTGTTGTATGAACAGCCACATTTCGAGTATACCTAGAATCCCTCTCCACTGCTTAATGCATCCGCGTGACTTCGCTTACATGGTGTGCGAATATTAATTAGCAATAAAAGAAATGACAGCACTGGTTGCTGTAATGTTAGTAAACAACCTAGACCCTGATCAGACGCCACTTCCTGTGGCGTCGGATCATGCCAAACCCAATACATAATTCCAGTCAAGATTCTATACTGAATCCCAAATACATGATTCTAGTCCAGGTTCTGTAGTCCGTGTAATGATAATCCATCTAACCCCAATTTATATAGTGAAAACTGGGTTTTATGGGGATAAACATTATTTTACTTATTTGTGTTCCGAGACATAGATTGTGTGTACTCCACTTTATTTAGTGAAAACTGGGGTTTATGGGGATTAACATTTTACTTATTATCTGCTCCTAGACATACGTTGTGTGTACTCGTTAGAACCGCCTCATTTAGGCGCTTCTAACGAGCACCCGAAACCTGTGTTTGAAGTCACAATAAGAAAAAGGCGGCCCGCCCATCGGGGCTTGAAGACATTATGGGCTGCAAGATGCTTCCGTGCAGTGCTGAAACCGACCCGCCCACGAGTACTGGTAAACCGCTTAGAGGATCGAAGCCTGTGCGAGTCGGCCCGTCCAAGCTTATTAACCCTTTTGGTTTCATTGGGCGGCAGGGCTTGAGATGTCATTTCATCTCAATGTCTGGAAAAAGTCCCACAAAATTGGAAGCAACGTCTCCAAAATGACCTTTACATTGTTGATTGGGACGTGAAACCTCAAATCAAACGAACAAAACAAACTAAGAAGAAAAAGGAAAACTACTAACAATTTTCATGAGAAAAATACCCCTTTGAGGTGAAAGAATGTGCCATTTTACATGGCTGTGTTACCACAATGTTTGACAGGATTTCACACAGATCAATGACATTCATGTAAACATCAACACATTACCAAAACACGCCTATATAAATACATTGTAAACTTTACCGCCGAAAAAACGAAAAATTTAAGATGAAAAAATGTGATTTTTTCCTTATTTCTGCCCAAAATATAGATTGTTGGTACTCATTAGAACCGCTTCATAGAGGCGGTTCCAATGAGTGCCCACAATCTATATTTTAGAGCAGAAATAAGAAAATTAAGGTTTACCCCAGTAAACCCTAGTTTTACTATATAAAAGTGGGGGTCAAAATGATATAGGCGTGTTTTCGTGATGTTCAAGCCACAGTGCTCAATTACTTTGGGTCGACCCCGAAAGCCGGACGTACATATAAACCGTCAACCAAATGAGTTGATGAGAAGTTTGATTTGTGACTTCACTGTTTGCACTCATTCGTGGTCGCACTTTTTTAGGTGGTTCAATTCGTCTTATTCAACGAATCAAAGTTTAATTCAAACAAGTTTTAGTTTATCGATATTTTTACATTTTCAAACGGTAATAAATGTGAATGGGATACCTGTATTCAACATTGTCACTTGGGGAGGTAAATTGATGGCTTTAAAGGTGGAAATTTTGTCATAGCGGCAAGCGCTGAGAGCTGCGTAAAACCAAATACTACAAAATGAAAAGCGACGATACATCATGACGTCGGGTTTCGGACAGATATCGCAGGATATTTTGTCGGAAACAATACGCAGGTGCTTTAGAATAAGGAATAATTAGGGGAGTTTTTCTTCATGATCTTGATTTTGTTTGAATTGAGATTTATTGTCCCCGGCAACACTAAATAGGTTATGTTCGAGACGTCGATTCTAATTTTGTCGAGCTTTTATCTTACACTGAGCGGAGATGACATCTCAAACCCTGCCCTCAATGAAACCAAAAGGATTTATTTGCATGGACGGTCCGACTCGCATCACTTTGCCGGGGCATGCTTATACTTGCTTAGCGGTTTACAAGTACTCATGTGCGGTCACTTTCAGCTCTGCGTGTACGCACCATGCAGCCTAATCTATTTCTCCAAGCCCCGAAGAGCGGCGCAAACTCATTATCTTGAAAAGGATTGTTGTGTGCATCCACTGTAGTCGCGTAAAAGAGGCGATTCTAGAGCGCTAATCAACACCAGCTTTTCTACAAAGAGACCATTCTATTCTGTATAACATAACATTATTGTAAATGACAATGCAAATGAAGAACAATGCTTATCAATATCAAAATTTATGCAAACTGTTATTCCTAAAATTATTAAGCCATATAGACATGAAAAACAAACATGTTATTGACACTTAGCAACTGCAAAGGGGAATAACTACTATCAGGAAAACACGCCTATATACTTTTGGCCCCTTGAACCCACTTTTATATTGTAAAACTGGGATTTACAGTGGTAACCATTACTCTTCTTATTTCTGCTCTAAAATATAGAGTGTGGGTAGTCGTTGGAACCACCTCGATGAGGCGGTTCTAACGAATACCAACCGTCTATATTTTGAGCAGAAAAAAGAAAAATATCACAATTATCATCTCAAAAGTTTCATTTTTTCGGCGAAAAAGTTATCGAAGAAATAGATGGGCTGGATGATGCTATCATGCAGAGCTGAAATCGACCGCACACGAGTACTGGTACTTAGAGCATTTAAGCCTGCCCAGGCAAAGCGGTGCGAGCCAGATCGTCCATGCTTATAAACCATATCGGTTTCATTGGGCGACAGGGCTTGAGATGTCATTTCATATCACTGTAGGATAAAAGGCCCACAAATTGAACGCAAGGTCTCCAAAATGACCTATACAATGTTGACGGGGGATGTTATGCATCAATCAATAAGATTCGACTTGCTTGGCTTCAATTACAATTAAGCCATATACTTACATTCACCCGTTGTTTCCATTCTAGAGGCAGTATTCACAGTATCACCAAATAAGCAATACCTTGGCATCGATAGACCAACCACTCCTGCAACACAAAATGGCACACAGCATGGACAAATACGCCATATAAAGAAAAGTGGGACTTATATTTATATACATACTCTATTTACTTAACTATTACATCTGTTACGGCTGCTCCTTAGAGTTAATGAAGGATTGACGTCGGGCGGACAACAGACGGATGGACAACGGACAAAAGTAGCTCATGTCAGCATTGCGGCGTTAAGGAGATCCAGTAAATCGTTTCGTTTCGATGACCAAGATGGCCGCAGTGACAGCCATCTTGACATTCTTCAAACGACATCATCTCCCGAACGAAGAGTCGGATTGAGCCGAAACTTGATGGAAAGCATCGGGGTAATTCAGACTTGCTAAAATTGTTTCTGTCTGATATCCAAGGTGGCGGCCATCTTAAAATTCTTCGAACGACATCTCGACTTGAATCGTCAGGGGGTCGAGCTGAAGCTTTACGGGAGGCATCTGGGTGACATAGAGATTCAGATTTCTTAAAACCGTTCTGTTCCGATATATAATATGGCTGCAATGGGGGTCATCTTGAAAATTTTCAAACGGCATCTCCTTCTGACCTAAAAGGCGGATCGAGCTGAAACTTGAACGGAGGCATTGGGGCTACATAGAGATTCAGATTTGTTAAATTTGTGCCGTTACGATATCCAAGACGGTCGTCATGGCGATTGGATCGTAATGGAAATTCTTCGAACGACACTCAGCTCGAACTGAAAGTGTGATCGAGCTAAAACTTGATAGGAGAAAGTTGGGCGACATTGACATTCGGATTTGCTAAAATCGTTTCGTTTCGGTATACAAGATGGCCGCTTGAAATTCTTGAAACAAAATATTCGGAGAAATCGAAAGTGGGATCCAGCTATTGATGGAGGTAAATGGGCGACATACAGATTCAGATTTGCGAAAATCGTACCGTTCCGTAACCAAGACGGCTGCCATGGCGGCCATACAAAAAGACCATACAAATCACTGTTTATTGCTAATTCAAGCTCTTGAACCACAACTGAACTCTCCAAATTATTAACTTCATGTTTTACTGCCACCAAAAAGCATGCGATAAAATATTGTGACAAAATATTCGAAAGATCAGGTCGAAATCTGTTTGGCTCTATAAAACATTCTAATGAAGGTTCTTCTGTGGCGATTCATTTATGTTGTGGTTTGTTACTTACTGTGTGTATCACTTGTGTCTTTTAATTTTGGATGGCCATATGGCCATTTTGTGGGAAAGTAACTGTCCTTATGGCCTTCCTTTGTTTAGGTTTCCATTATGGTCTGGTCGCTTAATGTTTGTATTTCTTTCCCTTTGGTGTCTTTGATGGGTGGAGTAAGTTAATTGTATCGATCCCTGATCTTTGTTTTACTTTTACATTAAATAAATTGAAATCCAGGCTTTTCGTGCTTCAAAGTAGAAGTAAAACAAAGATCAGGAATTGATACAATTAACTTACTCCACCCCTAAAAGACACCAAAGGGAAAGAAATACAAACATTCAGCGACCAGACCATAATGGAAACCTAAACAAAGGAAGGCCATAAGGACAGTTACTTTCCCACAAAATGGCCATATGGCCATCCGAAATTAAAAGACACAAGTGATACACACAGTAAGTAACAAACTACAACATAAATAAATCGCCACAGAAGAGCCGCCTTGGAACGGTCAGTGGAAGATTTCCACTGGGGGCTTAAATCGATTTTACGTGGCCACAATCCTCGTCCTTACTTCCGTCGCGATTTAGACAAATAATTTGTTCAGTCCGCATGAAGGCCTCCTAACTCATCAGTGCAACATCTCCGTGAACACAAAAATCAAAGAACCACAGAGGTGAGACAACGGTGAGGACTCGACAGCAAGAAAGCACTGAAATGCTGGAGCAAAAGAAAACCAACAGTTAGACTCCGATGAGCCCGACCAGAGACAGAGCATCAGGCACCAACCAGCATTATCTCTCTAATATTCAATAAGCCTTTACGTTGGAGCCGTCATAGAATCTGAGGCCTGACCCACCGGCGTCCAATTAAAGAGGGAAGCAAAGTTGCCAACCGTGAATGGGTTAACTACCATGCATGCAGTCTGTCGTATAATATCCATGTTGTACCCAATCTTTTTATATCGAAGAATGATTTTACGAAATTGGGTGCTGAAGTCATTGCGGTTAAATATTTTTCTGAATTTATATACTAAGTCACCATAAAATTCGGGTTCCGATAGACCTTGTTGCAGAAGAGATTTAAGTCCAATATTGAATTTTGAAATTAAATCAGATTAAATTAAATTAATTCAAGTCTGTCTACTTATGATTTTTCTACCATTTACACTCCACTTCCTCATAATGTTATAAAAGAAAACCTTATTGATTAAATTAAATGGACATTTCATAGGGAAGACTCCCTCTATCTTACATGAAATTTAAGAAATGCGTTTTTTACTTCTGAAGAGCAAAAAAAAAACACCTATACTTTATGGTTATTGCGTAAGATGTGTGACGCTCTCACCTTTCTACTTCTCAATATTTACATAAGATTTGGTACTAAGTTATTTAGACCAGTATTGGGTATTCCGATGAGTACTAATTGCGCACGACATGTGGCTCATCTGTTTTTATTTTGTTATGAGAGAGACTCCATGATGTCTCTTTCTGCTGATAACCAGTCTGAAATAATTGAAGCTTTTAGCTCCACTTCTAGATATTTGGATGATTTATTAAATATTGATAATATCTATTTCGATGGTTTGATCAGTCAAATTTACCCCCACCCCACACCCCCAGAACTTCAGTTAAAAAAGCAAATTCTTCTGATACCGAGGCCCCGTTTTTGGATTTACATCTATTGTAGATGGGTGTATTTCTTGTAATATTTATGATAAACACTATGAATTTGATTTTAAATGGTGATGTCCAACGTGCGCCATCCTATGGCGTTTATATTTCACAATTAATTCGATTTGCCAGAGTGTGTAGTCATGTTGCTGACTTCAACACTCGTAAGAAATTGTAAACAGCTAAACTTCTTAATCAGGGTTATCGGTACCATAAACTACGCAAAGCCTTTTCAAAATGTTATATACGCCATTATGATTTAATTTCAAAATTCAATACTGGACTTAAATCTCTTCTGCAACAGGGTCTATCGAAACCCAAATTTTATGGCGACTTAGTATATAAATTTAGAAATATTTATAACCGCAATGACTTTGGCACCCACTTTCGGAAAATCATTCTTCGATATAAAAAGATTAGATACAAAATAAATGTTATACGACAGACTGCATGCATGGTAGTTAGCCCAATCACGGTTGACAACTTTGCTTCCCTCTTTAATTGCAAGCCGGTGGGTCAAGTCTCAGATTCTATGACGGTTCTAACGTAAAGGTTTCTGTTGGTTGGTACCTGATGCTCTGTCTCTGGTCGGACCCACTTGAGTCTAACTGTTGGTTTTCGTTTGCTCCAGCATTTCTGTTGTTTCTTGCTGTCGAGTCCTCACCGTTGTTTTATCTCTGTAGTTGTTTGATTTTTGCGTTCACGGAGATGTTGCACTGATGAGTCAGGAGGTCTTTATGCGCACTGAACAAATTATTTGTCTTAATCAAGACGGAAGTAAGGGCGAGGATTGTGGCCACGTAAAATTGATATAAGCCCCCCGGTGGAATTCGCTTCACTGACCGTTCCAAGGCGGTTCTTCTCTCGCGGTTTATTTTTGTTATGGTTTATCTTTGAAGTTTGGAGGCCTTCATGCGGACTTAACCAATTGTTTGTCTGGGTCGCGACGGAAGTGGGGGCGAGCATTGTGGGAACGTTAAGTCGATTCAAGCCCCCCAGTGGAATTCGTTGCCGCTGACCGTTCCAAGGCGGTTCTTCTGTCGCAGTTTATTTTTGTGTGTTTGTGTCGCTTATATTATTTTTTAATTTGGATAACCTTTTGGCCATTTTGTGGGAAAGTAATTGTCCTTTTAGCTTTCCGCTGTTCGTGTTTCTGTTTGGGCTTGTTGCTTCAGTTTGTAGTTCTTTCCCTTTCGACTCTAATAGGAGCTGTGGGTTAAATGTATCGATTCCTGATCGTTGCCTCTACTTCTATTTATTGAAATTTGGTAAAAACTTACCATTCCGTTGTCCAAGACACATGAAGATGTTAAGGCAGTCTACTGTAATTCTTCAAACGACATATATCCGGTACCAAAGGTTCGATCGAGTTGAACTTGATGGGAGGCGTAGGGGCGGTCATATTGAAATTACTCAAATGACATCCCCTCTTGAACCAAAGGTCGTTTCGAGCTGAAGGGGAAACATGGAAATTCAGATTTGCTTGAGCGTTTCATTCCATGGCGGCCATCTTGAAATTCCTCAATCTACATCTCATCCCGAATCAAAGGTCGAATATCTGCATCTTCAGAAACCCGTTAGAACGGACAACCAAAGGGTTTTGAGGCGAGTAGGTCAAGCACAACACCAAAGTTGTGGTCCAACGACTAGGGAAAGCCCCTCCAAAACAAACCTAAACTATGTAAAGATACCAAGCATATTCACACAAGAAAAAGAGATAACTTTATATACCACCAAAGGCTTCGTCATTTGAACCCAACATTTCGGCTGTTAGTCCAACTTTTATTTTTTGCAGCTGCTAACGTGGTGTAGCCAACTTAACTATTTATATTAAACAGCGGTCCGTACATTTCGAGACTATGGACGTAATACAGTCATCCTGTGAAAACAAATAAAACTAGAGCTTGTAGTCGATGGCACGCCATCGTAAATACCCACGCCCCGGGCGGCGCCAAATGCAACGCAGCTCTCGTACACGCTCATCATGTATGCAAACATGTATCAAATGGTTACATTCCAGTCAGTTGTTAAAGAGGAGATAGCATGATGGGCGGTCCGACAGACGGACGGATGGAGTCAAATTTAATTCTACTCTCGCATCCCCGCATCATGTAAGGAAGCCATATACCAAATGGGGTTGCATTCAGGCCAGTGGTAAAGGAGAAGATAGTGTGACGATCGGACGAATGAACGGGTAGACGGAAGCGTTTACAAAAAAATCTGATTACAATTTCACAAGAACGCAATTAATAATATACCCATATAAAACCACTACCGAAAACGCAATTTCCACATGCAAATAAGCATATGCGCTTTCGACAAATGATATTATATGTGAACTATACTTGAACAAGAGGTTCATGATAGACATAATTCGCTCGCCTGAGTTATGATTTACTAACAATCTTGTTTACAGTTTTTTTTTTCTATATTAGGCTCTGACAGTTATTTTGTATAGATGGACAGAATCAATTAAGCACTTTTGGTAGTGGGGTCACTCAAAGAACTTTTTTCTCGAAGCTTTTTGAAACTGAGACAGTGGAGAAGATGTTCTTTAAAGATTTTCTCTCTTTGTCTCTGCAGCCATAAGGACATTTTGTTCAGCACAGCAAACCAATTTCAGCAATTTAAGCAATCATCATTAAATGATTGATTGTTTTGAGTATAATGGCATGTCAACCCTTGTGGGAAATTTTGTGTTGTCTCCCAGAGAAAAGAAGAAAGTAAGTGAACGTGGAGAAAGACAAAAATAAATGGAAGTGTTTAAACCGAAGACCCCCCCCCCCTCCTCTATCCTTATCTGCTGCAAGAACAGCGGGCCTTGCCCTACTCTAAGCCAATATCAGTTGGTCGCCGCAGTGACGGAAAATACACATCAACTTTGCCTCAACCAACCATCCCTCAATCATCAGTACAATAAATATGTTCTATAAATGGGTTATCCTTTGGAAGCAAGGAATACACAACAAAACTGGTAAATATGAAGTGTACGTGTTTTCTTGGTCAGACTAGCAAGTTTCGGCCAATTAGGCCTCATCAGTGACCCTCAAATATTTTCAAAATTCCACAATGGAACCAATGACCCCAAAGGAAAAGAAAATATAAACTTCACTATGATGTAGGGCAGGGAGACTTTTTACGGCCGCGACACATTCCCAGACACAAGCTGTAGTGACGTTAAATATGTTCTATAAATGAGTTATCCTTTGGAGGCAAGGAATACACAACAGAACTGGAAAATATATGAAACCTACTTTGAGATGGGATGTTTCAATGGAACAGACATACTATGAGCCATACCATTTAATCAAAAGTTTGTACAAAAATGAAAGAGAACATTTCTGTGAATTGGGTTTTAGTATATAAAAATATATAACCGCAATGACTTCAGCACCCAATTTCGTAGAATCAATCTTCGATATAAAAAGATTGGGTACATTATGGATGTTATACGACAGACTGCATGCATGGTAGTTAACCCAATCAGGTTGGCAACTTTGCTTCCCTCTTTAATTGCACGCCGGTGGGTCAGGCCTCAGATTATATGACGGCTCCAACGTAAAGGCTTATTGAGAATTAAAGAGATCTAATCTTGGTAATGTTGGTTGGTGCCTCATGCTCTGTCTCTGGTCGGGCCCATCGGAGTCTAACTGTTGGTTTTCTTTTGCTCCAGCATTTCAGTGGTTTCTTGCTGTCGAGTCCTCACCGTTGTCTCACCTCTGTGGTTCTGTGATTGTTTTGTGTTCACGGAGATGTTGCACTGATGAGTTAGGAGGCCTTCATGCGGACTGAACAAACTATTTGTCTAAATCGCGACGGAAGTAAGGGCGAGGATTGTGGCCACGTAAAATCGATTTAAGCCCCCCAGTGGAAATCTTTCCACTGACCGTTCCAAGACGGTTCTTCTGTGGCGGTTTATGTATGTTGTTGTTTGTTGCTTACTGTGTGTATAACTTGTGTCTTTTTATTTTGGATGGTCATATGGCCATTTAGTGGGAAAGTAACTGTCCTTATGGCCTTCCTTTGTTTAGGTTTCCATTATGGTCTGGTAGCATAATGTTTGTGTTTCTTTCCCTTTGTTGTCTTTGATGGGTGGAGTAAGTTAATTGTATCGATTCCTGATCTTTGTTTTACTTCTACTTTAAACTGCGACACAGACTCTATTTTGGGCTCTGCTGGCCATGTTGTTCAGTGGAACCGAACCATTTTAACCGTCAGGGTAGAATGTTACCCAAGGAGCTTTCTGTGAAATTATTTTGAAATTGGACCACCAGTCGAGGAGGAGATGTCGTTTAAAGGTTTTTTCATTCTACTTTAAGCTCTGTCTGTCAGTTTGTTCGGCCGAGTTGAACCATTTCAGCGATACTTGTAGAGGGTCACCCAAGTAACATTCTTTTTTTTTTTTAAATCAGACCAGGAGCCTAAGAGAAGATGTCGTTTAAAGTATTTTTTATTTTTAGCTCTGGTGGCCATTTTGTTCAGCGGAGCGGAACCATTTCAGCAATTCTGGTAGAGGGTCACCCAAAGGAACCTTCCTGTGAACTTAATTTTGAAATCGGATCATTAGCCTAGGAGCAGATGCCGTTAAAAGCTGTTTTAGCTCTGGTGGCCATTTTGTTCAGCGGCGCGGAACCATTTTAGCAATCTTGGTAGAGGGTTACCGAAGAAATATTATAGTATAATTATTTTGCAATCGGACCATTAGCCTTGGAGAAGATGTTGTTTACAGTTTTTTTCTTAGGTTTTCTTTTTTTAGGTCTGGCCGCCATATTGTTCAGCGGAGTCAAACAATGTTTGCAATTCCGGTAGAGGGTCATCCGACGATTATTCCTATGAAATTATTTTGAAATCGAACTATTAGCCTTGTAGAAGATGTTTTTGTTATTTTTTTTTTTTTTTTTGTTTTTTGTTTTTTTTTAGCTCTGGTGGCCATTTTGTTCAGCGGAGCGAAACCCTTTTAGGAAATTTGAAGAGGGTCACCAAAGAAATATTCCCGTGAAATTATGTTGAAACCGGATCATTAGCCTAGTCACTTAAAGGTTTATCTACGGTTTTTAAATTTTTAGCTCTTGCGGCCGTTTTGTTCCGGGGTGCGGAACTATTTCAACAATTTTGGTAAAGGGCCATCCAGGAAACATTCCTGTGAAATTATTTTGAAATCGGATCATTAGCCTAGGAGATGTCCTTTAACGGTTTTATATTTTTAGCTATGGCGGCCTTTTGTTCAGCGGAGCGGAACCATTTTTGCAATTGTGGTAGAGGGCCACCCAAGGAATGTTCCTGTGAAATAATTTCAAAATTGGCACTTTGAATTCGGAGGAGATGTCATTTGAAGAAATTGTTGACAGACAGACGGACAGACGCCGGACGACAGACAAAAAGCGATCACAGAAGCTCACCTTGAGCACTTCGTGCCCAGTTGAACTAAAAACAGACGTCTGGCCGCCTACTGTATAAAATTGATGGAAGATCGCATATCGCTTGTTTTTTATCAATACGCGTTTTACACAGAAACCGCCTATAGGGACGAATATATATGTAATGGGTCTTCATTGCTCAGTGATCGGGAATCGATACAATTACCTCTCATCTCCGATCCAAGACACAAAAGGGAAAGAAACGACAACAAAAATAACTTCTCCATAACAAACCTCACAAGCGGAAAGCCAAAAGGACAGTTACTGGCCCTCCAAAAACCAATGTAACGATATAGCCGGTCTCCCATACCTTCGACTAAGGATCGGCTCGATGTGAAATTTATTCTTAAGTGACATAAAACCTTAATGAAAAAGAAATACACTATTATATTTGCCAACGGATTTGTGCTCCAATCGAACCTAGGCGGCGGGAGGCGTGCCGTGTCTTTTTGTGTCGTCATCAGGTTCAGTTAAACCAAGTCTGCTGTTAACGAACCTGCAATTCGTTTATCTTCAAACCACTAATTTGTCATATTCATGGACAAATCCTTAATTAATCAAAGGGGAAAAGAGAAATTTATCTTAAATTTGTTGAAGCATGCGGCTACATTAACTATTTGTTCCAGTGTATACTTTCAATCGCAGATGGATCAAATACAGTCTCTAAAGATTTAATTTGCAGCTATGTAATGTTGGTTGGTGCCTTATGATATGTCTCTGGTCGGGCCAATTGGAGTCCAACTGTTGGTTTTCTTTTGCTCCAGCATTTCAGTGGTTTCTTGCTATCGAGCCCTCACCGTTGATTCATCTCTGTGGTTGTTCGCTTTTTGTGTTCTCGGCGATGTTGCACAGATGAGTTAGGAGTTAGGAGGTTTTCATGCGGACTGAACAAATTATTTGTCTAAATCGCCACGGAAGGGCGACGATTGCAGCTGCGTAAAATCGATTTAAGCCCACAGAGGAATTCATTTCACAGACTGTTCAAATGCGGTTCTTCTGTCGCTGTTTTGTTATGATGTGCCTTTAGAGTGTGTCTATCGCTTATATTATTTCGTTTTGGATAGCCAATTGGTCATTTTGTGGGAAAGTACTGTCCGTTTGGCTTTCACCTAATGATGTTTCCATTAGGGTCTAGTTATGTCATGTCTCTGTTTCTTTACCTTTGGTGTCACTGATGGGAGCTGTGGTTAATTGTATCGATTCCTGAGCATTGCCTTCACTTCTATTTAGACAAACACACGACACAGTGAATGAAATATATTAGCAATAAATTAACCCTTGTCCTGCTAATCCCGGATATGCCTTATCTTTGAAACAATGTAGATCCAGACCAGATGGCTTCTGACGAAGCCATCTGATCAGGATCTACATTGTTTGCCATTCAAATTGTGAATTTGTTGTAATAATTTGCATCAAGTAATCTGATTGGTTGCTAATCGGTAGTGGGTGTGGCATATATAAATATTCAGCAGGACAAGGGTTAAGTAACAAAACTTGGTACCTGCGCAGCAAGGACCCGTGTGCATTCCAATGCGAACGTTTATTGTTTGCTCCGGTAGGTGGTGCAATTTGAACGCAATCAACGCCTTGAGTAAATGAAGAGACATATCTGCGATTTCGCCTGAAATATGAAATACGTCGTAACTAGATTTTGTTTGTTAAAAACCCTTTAGTATTCTATTTTAGGCTTGACAAGATACCTTTTTCCACAGTGTCATCACGTTTACAAGTCCGTGTAAACATACCCTTGTAAAGACCTCTTGATGTCGAGAAGAGAGTATATTGCGAGGTATACATTATTTTCCAAGTTTTGCTTAACACATAAATTGTTGATTATGGTTAGAACCGCTCTACGATTAGTTTCTAAGACGAACCGTCAATCTATGCTTCAAGCAGAAATAAAAATGTACATAACACATGCAAAATTACCTAGAAATAAAGCATCGCGTGAACAAGTCCGTGAAGTGAACACCTAAACCTCACTTAGAGAAAACTGGGACTTTCGGAGTATGCTTTATTTTTCTTATTTC
Organism: Lucinisca nassula; assembly: GCA_963580285.1. NCBI lineage: Eukaryota > Metazoa > Mollusca > Bivalvia > Lucinida > Lucinidae > Lucinisca > Lucinisca nassula. The sequence continues at coordinate 118,349,824 of OY757022.1, read as the reverse complement.
TGCTCCAAGACATAGGTTAAGGGTACTAACGAGCACGAATAATCTATGTTTACATTACGAATAAGAAAATATCTTGTCACCAGTTTGGAGATGTGAAAAATGCACCATGTCGCATGGCTGGTTATCGTGATGGGAACTCCAGAGTTTGAAGGAGTCGCTTTCAATTCTGAGATTATTCCCTTTCATCATGAACACATTGTGCCATTATTTTCAGACAAATTAAATATTTCAAAAGGACACTGCACTATGATAAAGTAGATAGAGACCGTCTAACACCACCATGAGTCATCCAAGGAGTTTCAGTGAATGAAATTATTTGTTTGTACAAATGTTGCCTTTGAAAGTAAAGACACGTAACGCAAACCGGCGTAATTTAGTTTTCCAGCTTAATTATATTTTTTTATTTATAGTGCATTCATTTCATCACGTGAACAAGTCCGTTAAAAGAACATCCCCTAAACCCGACTTTATTTAGAGAAAATAGAAGTGAAGGCAATGATCGGGAATCAATACAATTAACCGCAACTCCCAACAGAGACACAAAAGGTAAAGAAATACAAACATGAAACAACTAGATCCTAATGGAAAAATCAATAGCGGAAAGCCAAAACGACAGTTACTTGCCCACAAAATGGCCAATTGGCTATCCAAAACAAAACAACACAAGCGGTACACACACCCAAAGACAAGCTATAACAAAAACAAACTGCGACGGACGGGGTTTACGGGGGTATATACTATTTTTCTTATTTCTGCTCCAAGACATAGGCAGTTTACAGTATAATAAGAAATTTATCCCGGATTTTCATCTGAAAAGTATCCATTTTGGAGTTGTGAAACAAATGCACAATGTCGCATGGATGTGATATCGCAAAATGGTGCCACTCCAGTCGTTTGACATTTGACCAACAGTCTATTTCACCAGGTTAACAAGTTCAAGTAATGAAAATCCTTCTTAGCCCGCCTTCGTGCAGGCTGGGTGGATTGCTTGTCTGAATCGCGACGGAAGTAAGGGCGAGGATTGTAGCCGCCTGGGCTTGGTTTGAGCCCCCCGATGGAACTCGTTTCACTGGCCGTTCTAAGGCGGTTCTTCTGTCGCGGTTTGTTTTTGTTATGGTTTGTCTTTGGGTGTTTGTGTCGAGTATATTATTTTGTTTTGGATAGCCAATTGGCCATTTTGTGGGAAAGTAACTTTTTTGGCTTTCCTCTTTTGTTGTTTCCAATGCGGTCTGTTGTTGCATGTTTGTATTTCTTTCCCTTTGGTGTCTCTGATGGGAGCTGTGGGTTAATTGTATCGATTCCTGATCATTGCCTTCACTTTTTTATATATTATTAAAATTGGGGGGGGGGGGGGGGGGGGGTAAATGGTTAACTTTTGTTTCCTTATCACTGATCAAACACATAGATTGCGGGGGCTCGTTTGGTCCGACGAGTACCCACAAACTGTGTTTGGGCTAGAAATGAGAAAAATATCATTTTTATCTACTATTGCTAGTTCTAGTTATATGAAAATGAGAAGTAAAACAAGATCAGGAATCGATACAATTAACTTACTCCACCCATCAAAGACACCGATGGAAAAGAAACACAAACATTAAGCGAGTAGACCATAATGGAAACCTAAACAAAGGAAGGCCATAAGGACAGTTACTTTCCCACAAAATGGCCATATGGCCATCCGAAATAAAAAGACACAAGTGATACACACAGTAAGTAACAAACAACAACATAAATAAATCGCAACAGAAGAACCGCCTTGGAACGGTCAGTGGAAAGATTTCCACTGGGGACTTATATCGATTTTACGTGGCCAAAATCCTCGCCCTTACTTCCGTCATGATTTAGACAAATAATTTGTTCAGTCCGCATGAAGACCTCCTAACTCATCAATGCAACATCTCCGTGAACACAAATAATCAAAGAACCACAGAGGTGAGACAACGGTGAGGACTCGACAGCAAGGAACCACTGAAATGCTGGAGCAAAAGAAAACCAACAGTTAGACTCCGATAGGCCCGACCAGAGACAGAGCATCAGGCACCAACAAACATTACCTTGAATTAGATCTCTCTAATTCTCAATAAGCCTTTACGTTGGAACCGTCATAGAATCTGAGGCCTGACCCACCGGCGTGCAATTAAAGAGGGAAGCAAAGTTGCCAACCGTGATTGGGTTAACTACCATGCATGCAGTCTGTCGTATAATATCCATGTTGTACCCAGTCTTGGCAGTTTTGGACATCGTTTCGAAAACATGCCTATTCAAAAATATGGTGATATTTGTTCCACCAAAAATGAACTCGTTTGGTCCGCCTCGACGAGTTGGTTCCAGCGAGTACCCATAATCTATGATTTTGAGCAGCAATAAGAAAATTAATGTTATCCCTTGTATATCCTTGTTTGATGTAGGGTTTAACGTCAACACTGTAATGGTCAACTTGTATATCCTAGTTTTACAATATAAAAGTGGGGTTTAAGAGGTTCAAAATGATGAGGGTTTCTTTTTGTCGCGTATCAAGTATTGAGTCAAAATTGTCGAGTATCGAGTCAAAATTGTCGAGTATCGAGTTAAAAAAGTCGAGTATCGAGTTGAAATTGTCGAGTATCGAGTCAAAAAAGTCGAGTATCGAGTCAAAATTGTCGTGTATCGAGTTAAAAAAGTCGAGTATCGAGTCAAAATTGTCGAGTAACGAGTCCAAAAAGTCAAGTATCGAGTCAAAATTGTCGAGTATCGAGTTAAAAAGGTCGAGTATCGAGTCAAAATTGTCCAGTATCGAGTTGAAATTGTCGAGTATCGCGTCAAAAATGTCGAGTATCGAGTTAAAATTGTCGTGTATCGAGTTAACATTAACATAATTCTGCAGCATGACTTTGCAGGTATGTGAGTCGTCTTAGTTGAACAAGCAATGACTCAAAAATAATGACTTGTGTTTGTTTTATCCTAAAATTTGTCATCATTTTAACAAGCTAATTTTGCTGATCTAGGGCAACAGTGGTTCTAAAGTGGTCTTTCCCTAATATATCAAATATTTATAAATTTAGTATGCAACACATCTACACTGACATTTTTATTTTTCCTCTTTTTTATTGTTCATTGTTCCCTTTTTGTACAGGAAACACCAAAACAGTAATTAGTAAGCAAACAGTGCAGGCCTAGATCAGAAGACGCAGAACGACTTTCACTCATCACTAAAACACACCTATATAAATTTGACCCCCTTAAACCCCAGTTTTATATAGTAAAACTAGGGTTTTCAGGGGTATAAATTATTTTTCTTATTTCTGCTCAAAAACATAGATTGTGGGTACTCGTTAGATCTGAAAATTGTCATTTTTCAGTGGTAAGAATTATAATGTATTTGTATAGGCGTGTTTTCGTAATGCTTTGCAAATTTTCAGCAAATTTCCAAGTACATTTTGAAGAAAACACAACATGACACCCCTAAATTTTGAAATGGACTTGGTGTTGTGCCGTGTGGCGGCCGTAAAACGTCTCCCCGTACATCAACCATAGTGCAGTTTATATTTTACTTTTGGTCCTTTGAGATCAGCGTAAATATTCTGAGATATCGGAAATGAATTATTGGTTTAGACTCATATTCTAGACAGGTTTTTTTATCATTTGGACACCGTTTTGGTTTGTATCAGTCTTTGAATCGACTGCCTGTTCGGGGTTCACAAAATTGCAGTACGTTTCCTCTGGCTTTCGTTGCCGGATCATTACAGGGTCACTGATGAGGCTTTATTAGCTGAAACTACGTAGTATGACCCATCTTCTTTCTTATGAATGTTTTCATTGCTCTTAAAGGAACTCAATTTAGATTTTTATTATTCTGTATATGGTGGAAGATTCCTTTTGGTACAAAATGGGCAAAGCAACACTTTTCCCCTTACAGATAAACAATATTTGGGTGTCTTGAAACATAAAATCTTGTAATTAATTCCCAACTGATGTGCCTAGCATCAAAATGAACTAAAACAAACACTGGATGCCAAAGTTGGTGTTAAGGTTATGAGCCTGGAAAAGGAGGTTGTGGACCCAGCTTTTAGCCATGTATGAGACAATAGTCGCATTTGATTGGATATAATTATGAAACTGATGAGAAATACTTAGCTGTTATTTTTTTTTTCTTGCAGGGTATTATATGTGCATTAAACACATAAAGGAAACAAAGTGAACTGTCTCCTGAATTTTCTGCTGTGATAATAATTGTACATGTGGTATCTCAGAATTTCCAAGGCTGAATTTTCACTTTGAGGCAGGGTTACCTCCCTTAGACAGTTAGAATGCTTGAAATTGCCACATGACACCCTTGTTTTTTGTATAATTTTGTAGTTGGCAGTTTGTTTACCATGTTTTGGGGTAAGAAAATCAATTTGAAATGCAGATTTATCAGGTACAGGGTCAAATATTAACATGTAAGAAGACCATAACCTTAATGGACATTATATATGCTGCCCTAACAAATGCAGCCCATTTACTGGATAATTAATAGCTTTTACACCAAAACAATGATGAGTTGCTGATAGCCCAAATGGAGTGCTGGAACCACAAGATGACCAGAGGATCAGTTGAGAGAAGATTTCCCATCTTGGAAGTGCTGCTGAGGTTAATAAAATGGATTTTTTCACTGAAAACCTAAAAAATCTGCATGGCCCAAATCATTGATATTTGGTATGAAGCTTCATCTAGTGGACCTCTACCAAGATTGTTCAAATTATAGCCCTGGGGCTAAAAAATGTTTCCACCCAGGGACCCTTTGGTTCAGTTTACATAGACTTTTATAGGAAAAATCTTAAAAATCTTCTTCTCTGAAACAGCAAGTCCCAGGTCTTTGATAATTTGTGTGTAGCTTCATCTTATGGACCTCTATCAAGTTTGTTCAAATTACAGCCATGGGGTCAAAAGTGCCCCTGCCCCGGGGCCCTTTGGTTTGACATTGACTTACACAGGAAATGTCTTTAAAAAATCTTCTCCTCTGAAACAGCATGGCCCAGGTCTTTGATATTTGGTGTGTAGCTTCATCACGTGTACCTCTACCAAGATTGTTCAAATTATAGCCCTTGCGTCAAAAATGCTCTTCTCAGGGCCCTTTGGTTTTACCTTGACTTATATAGGAAAAACCTTAAAAATCTTCTCTGACACCGCAAGGCCCAGGTCTTTAATAATTGGTGTGAAGCTTCATCTTGTGGACCTCTATCAAGATTGTTCAAATTATAGCCCTGGGGCAAAAAAAATTAGGCCACCGCCCCGGGGCCCTTTGGTTTTACATAGACTTACATAGGGAAAATCTTTAAAAATCTTCATCTCTGAAACAGCAAGGCCCAGGTCTTAGATATTTGTTGTGAAGCTTCATCTAGTGGACCTCTATCAAGACTGTTCAAACAAAAGCCCTGAGGTCAAAAATGCCCCTGCTCCGGGGACCTTTGGTTTACATAGACTTACATGTATATAGGGAAAATCTTTAAAAATCTTCTTCTCTGAAACCAGAAGGCCCAGGTCTTTGATATTTGATATGAAGCTTTGTCTAGTGGTCATCTATAAAGATTGTTCAAATTATAGCCCTTGGGCCGAAAATGCCCCCGCGCCGGGGGCCCCACAGGTTTTACATAAACTTATATAGGGAAATTTTTTATAAATCTTCTTCTCTGAAACCAGAAGGCTCAGGTCCTTGATATTTGATATGAAGCTTTGTCTAGTACACCTCTATCAAGATTGTTCAAATTATTGCCCTTGGGCAAAAAAAAAAACCCACACCGGGGCCCCACAGGTTTTACATAGACTTATATAGGGAAAATATTTATAAACCTTCTTGTCTGAAACCAGAAGACTCAGTTCTTTGATATTTGGTATGAAGCTTCATATGGTGGACCTTGACCAAGATTGTTCAAGTTATAGCCCTGGGACCAAAAATGGCTCTGCCGGGGCCTCATCAGTTTTCTAATTGATTCAAGCATATATCCCGGAATTAATTACATGTTAGTTTCAAGACGTTCGAATAGAAAATGAAGGGGCTATAGTGATGACAAGGTCAAAGATATAGAATTTTCTGTAATCAAGGGGGACATAACACTCTGAAATATAGGCTGACCTCACCATTTTGTTTTTATCTCTACTTACTTACATGTATGCTTCAAAAAAGATCCGATGAAAACTGAAGGGGCTACGGTGATGACAAGGTAAACAAGAGGGCTATGATGGCCCTGAATCGCTCACCTGAGTCCAAGATGTTTCAAAGCTTATGGAAATGAAGGATTCACTGCTTTAAGGAGATGTGGACCAAAGATTTTTCTTTGGAGGTTATTTTTCATTGTAGTGGAATTTGAAGGTTTTTTCTATTTTTAGCTCTGGTGTCCATTTTGTTTAACAGAGCGGAACAGTTTAGGCAATTTTGAAAGAGGGTCACTCAAGGAACATTCCTGTGCAATTATTTTCAAATCGGGCTCTTTGCCTAGGAGAAGATGTCATTTAAAGGTTTTTTCTATATTTAGCTCTGGTGGCCATATTGTTTAACGAGCGAAACGATTGAGACAATTTTGAAAAATGGTCACTCGACGAACGTTCCTGTGAAATTATTTCTTAATCGTGCCATTTGCCTTGGAGGAGATGTCATTTAAATGTTTTTTCTATTTTTAGCTCTGGTGGCCATTTTGTTTAACAGAGTGGAACAATTTAGGCAATTTTGAAAGAGGGTCACTAAAGGAACATTCCTGTGAAGTTATTTTCAAATCGGGCCTGTTGCATAGGAGGAGATGTCATTTGAAGGTTTTTCTATTTCTATATCTGGTGGCCATTTTGTTTAACGGAGCGGAACGATTTAGGCAATTTTGAAAGAGAGTCACTCAAGCAACATTCCTGTGAAATTATTTTCAAATCGGGCCATTTGCCTAGGAGGAGATGTCATTTAAAGGTTTTTCTATTTTTGGCTCTGGCGGCCATTTTGTTTAACGGAGCAGAATGATTAAGGCAATTTTGAAAGAGGCTCACTCAAGGAATGTTCCTGTGAAATTATTTTCAAATTGGGCCATTTGCCTAGGAGGAGATATCATTTAAAGGTTTTTCTATTTTTGGCTCTGGCGGCCATTTTGTTTAACGGAGCGGAACGATTTAAGCAATTTTGAAAGAGGGTCACTCAAGGAACATTCCTGTGAAGTAATTTTCAAATCGAGCCATTTGCCTAGAAGGAGATGTCATTTAAAGGTTTTCTATATTTAGCTCTGGCGGCCATTTTGTTAAACGGAGCGGAACGATTTAGGCAATTTTAAAAGAGGGTCACTCAAGGAACGTTCCTGTGAAATTATTTTCAAATCGGGCCATTTGCCTGGGAAGAGATGTCATTTAAAGGTTTTTCTATTTTTAGCTCTGGTGGCCATTTTGTTTAACGGAGCAGAACGATTTAGGTAATTTTAAAAGAGAGTCACTCAAGCAACATTCCTGTGAAATAATTTTCAAATTGGGCCATTTGCCTAGGAGGAGATGTCATTTAAAGGTTTTTCTATTTTTGGCTCTGGCGGCCATTTTGTTTAACCGAGCAGAATGATTAAGGCAATTTTGAAAGAGGCTCACTCAAGGAATGTTCCTGTGAAATTATTTTCAAATTGGGCCATTTGCCTAGGAGGAGATGTCATTTAAAGGTTTTTCTATTTTTGGCTCTGGCGGCCATTTTGTTTAACGGAGCGGAACGATTTAGGCAATTTTGAAAGAGGGTCACTCAAGGAACATTCCTGTGAAGTTATTTTCAAATCGAGCCATTTGCCTAGAAGAAGATGTCATTTAAATGTTTTTCTATATTTAGCTCTGGCGGCCATTTTGTTAAACGGAGCGGAACGATTTAGGCAATTTTGAAAGAGGGTCACTCAAGGAACGTTACTGTGAAATAATTTTCAAATCGGGCCATTTGCCTAGGAAGAGATGTCATTTAAAGGTTTTTCTATTTTTAGCTCTGGTGGCCATTTTGTTTAACGGAGCGGAACGATTTAGGTAATTTTGAAAGAGGGTCACTCAAGCAACATTCCTGTGAAATTATTTTCAAATCGGGCCATTTGCCTAGGAGGAGATGTCATTTAAAGGTTTTTCTATTTTTGGCTCTGGCGGCCATTTTGTTTAACGGAGCAGAATGATTAAGGCAATTTTGAAAGAGGCTCACTCAAGGAACGTTCCTGTGAAATTATTTTCAAATTGGGCCATTTGCCTAGGAGGAGATGTCATTTAAAGGTTTTTCTATTTTTGGCTCTGGCGGCCATTTTGTTTAACGGAACAGAATGATTAAGGCAATTTTGAAAGAGGCTCACTCAAGGAACGTTCCTGTGAAATTATTTTCAAATTGGGCCATTTACCTAGGAGGAGATGTCATTTAAAGGTTTTTCTATTTTTAGCTCTGGCGGCCATTTTGTTTAACGATTTAGGCAATTTTGAAAGAGGGTCAATCAAGGAACATTCCTGCGAAGTTTTTTTCAAATCGAGCCATTTGCCTAAAAGATGTCATTTAAAGGTTTTTCTATTTTTAGCTCTGGCGGCCATTTTGTTTAACGTAGCGGAACGATTTATGCAATTTTGAAAGAGGGTCATTCAAGGAACGTTCCTGTGAAATTATTTTCAAATCGGGCCATTTGCCTAGGAAGAGATGTCATTTAAAGGTTTTTATATTTTTAGCTCTGGCGGCCATTTTGTTTAACGGAGCGGAACGATTTAGGTAATTTTGAAAGAGGGTCACTCAAGCAACATTCCTGTGAAATTATTTTCAAATCGGGCCATTTGCCTAGGAGGAGATGTCATTTAAAGGTTTTTATTTTTGGCTCTGCGGCCATTTTGTTTAACGGAGCAGAATGATTAAGGCAATTTTGAAAGAGGCTCACTCAAGGAACGTTCCTGTGAAATTATTTTCAATTGGGCCATTTGCCTAGGAGGAGATGTCATTTAAAGGTTTTTCTATTTTTAGCTCTGGCGGCCATTTTGTTTAACGGAGCGGAACGATTTAGGCAATTTTGAAAGAGGGTCACTCAAGGAATATTCCTGTGAAGTTATTTTCAAATCGAGCCATTTGCCTAGAAGAAGATGTCATTTAAAGGTTTTTCTATTTTTAGCTCTGGCGGCCATTTTGTTTTACGGAGCGGAACGATTTAGGCAATTTTGAAAGAGGGTCACTCAAGGAACGTTCCTGTGAAATTATTTTCAAATCGGGCCATTTGCCTAGGAAGAGATGTCATTTAAAGGTTTTTCTATTTTTAGCTCTGGTGGCCATTTTGTTTAACGGAGCGGAACGATTTAGGTAATTTTGAAAGAGGGTCACTCAAGCAACATTCCTGTGAAATTATTTTCAACTCGGGCCATTTGCCTAGGAGGAGATGTCATTTAAAGGTTTTTCTATTTTTGGCTCTGGCGGCCATTTTGTTTAACGGAGCAGAATGATTAATGCAATTTTGAAAGAGGCTCAATCAAGGAACGTTCCTGTGAAATTATTATCAAATTGGGCCATTTACCTAGGAGAAGATGTCATTTAAAGGTTTGTCTATTTTTAGCTCTGGCGGCCATTTTGTTTAACGGAGCGGAACGATTTAGGCAATTTTGAAAGAGGGTCACTCAAGGAACATTCCGTCGAAGTTTTTTTTCAAATCGAGCCATTTGCCTAGAAGAAGATGTCATTTAAAGGTTTTTCTATTTTTAGCTCTGGAGGCCATTTTGTTTAACGGAGCGAAACGATTTAGGCAATTTTGAAAGAGAGTCACTCAAGGAACGTTCCTGTGAAATTATTTTCAAATCGGGCCATTTGCCTAGGAAGAGATGTCATTTAAAGGTTTTTATATTTTTAGCTCTGGCGGCCATTTTGTTTAACGGAGCGGAACGATTTAGGTAATTTTGAAAGAGGGTCACTCAAGCAACATTCCTGTGAAATTATTTACAAATCGGGCCATTTGCATAGGAGGAGATGTCATTTAAAGGTTTTTTATTTTTGGCTCTGCGGCCATTTTGTTTAACGGAGCAGAATGATTAAGGCAATTTTGAAAGAGGCTCACTCAAGGAACGTTCCTGTGAAATTATTTTCAATTGGGCCATTTGCCTAGGAGGAGATGTCATTTAAAGGTTTTTTCTATTTTTAGCTCTGGCGGCCATTTTGTTTAACGGAGCGGAACGATTTAGGCAATTTTGAAAGAGGGTCACTAAAGGAATATTCCTGTGAAGTTATTTTCAAATCGAGCCATTTGCCTAGAAGAAGATGTCATTTAAAGGTTTTTCTATTTTTAGCTCTGGCGGCCATTTTGTTTAACGGAGCGGAACGATTTAGGCAATTTTGAAAGAGGGTCACTTAAGGAACGTTCCTGTGAAATTATTTTCAAATCGGGCCATTTGCCTAGGAAGAGATGTCATTTAAAGGTTTTTCAATTTTTAGCTCTGGCGGCCATTTTGTTTAACGGAGCGGAACGATTTAGGTAATTTTGAAAGAGGGTCACTCAAGCAACATTCCTGTGAAATTATTTTCAACTCGGGCCATTTGCCTAGGAGGAGATGTCATTTAAAGGTTTTTATATTTTTGGCTCTGGCGGCCATTTTGTTTAACGGAGCAGAATGATTAATGCAATTTTGAAAGAGGCTCACTCAAGGAACGTTCCTGTGAAATTATTATCAAATTGGGCCATTTACCTAGGAGGAGATGTCATTTAAAGGTTTGTCTATTTTTAGCTCTGGCGGCCATTTTGTTTAACGGAGCGGAACGATTTAGGCAATTTTGAAAGAGGGTCACTCAAGGAACATTCCGTCGAAGTTTTTTTCAAATCGAGCCATTTGCCTAGAAGAAGATGTCATTTAAAGGTTTTTCTATTTTTAGCTCTGGAGGCCATTTTGTTTAACGGAGCGAAACGATTTAGGCAATTTTGAAAGAGGGTCACTCAAGGAACGTTCCTGTGAAATTATTTTCAAATCGGGCCATTTACCTAGGAAGAGATGTCATTTAAAGGATTTTCTATTTTTAGCTCTGGCGGCCATTTTGTTTAACGGACCGGAACGATTTAGGTAATTTTGAAAGAGGGTCACTCAAGCAACATTCCTGTGAAATTATTTTCAACTCGGGCCATTTGCCTAGGAGGAGATGTCATTTAAAGGTTTTTCTATGTTTGGCTCTGGCGGCCATTTTGTTTAACGGAGCAGAATGATTAAGGCAATTTTGAAAGAGGCTCACTCAAGGAACGTTCCTGTGAAATTATTTTCAAATTGGGCCATTTACCTAGGAGGAGATGTAATTTAAAGGTTTTTCTTTTTTTAGCTCTGGCGGCCATTTTGTTTAACGGAACGGAACCATTTATGCAATTTTGAAAGAGGGTCACTCAAGGAACATTCCTGTGAAGTTTTTTTCAAATCGAGCCATTTGCCTAGAAGAAGATGTCATATAAAGGTTTTTCTATTTTTTGCTCTGGCGGCCATTTTCTTAAACGGAGCGGAACGATTTAGGTAATTTTGAAAGAGGCTCACTCAAGCAACATTCCTGTGAAATTATTTTCAAATCGGGCCATTAGCCTAGGAGGACATGTCATTTAAAGGTTTCTATTCTTGGCTCTGGCGGCCATTTTGTTTAATGGAGCAGAATGATTAAGGCAATTTTGAAAGAGGCTCACTCAAGGAACGTTCCTGTGAAATTATTTTCAAATTGGGCCATTTGACTAGGAGGAGATGTCATTTAAAGGTTTTCTATTTTTAGCTCTGGTGGCCATTTTGTTTAACGGAGGGGAACGATTTAGGCAATTTTGAAAGAGGGTCACTCAAGGGACATTCCTGTGAAGTTATTTTCAAATCGAGCCATTTTCCTATAAGAAGATGTCATTTAAAGGTTTTCCTTTTTTTTGCTCTGGCGGCCATTTTCTTAAACGGAGCGGAACGATTTAGGCAATTTTGAAAGAGGGTCACTCAAGGAACGTTCCTGTGAAATTATTTTCAAATCGGGCCATTTGCCTAGGAAGAGATGTCATTTAAGGTTTTTCTATTTTTAGCTCTGGCGGCCATTTTGTTTAACGCAGCGGAACGATTTAGGTAATTTTGAAAGAGGGTCACTCAAGCAACATTCCTGTGAAATTATTTTCAAATCGGGCCATTTGCCTAGGAGGAGATGTCATTTAAAGGTTTTTCTATTTTTGGCTCTGGTGCCATTTTGTTTAACGGAGCAGAATGATTAAGGCAACATTGAAAGAGGCTCACTCAAGGAACGTTCCTGTGAAATTATTTTCAAATTGGGCCGTTTGCCTAGGAGGAGATGCCATTTAAAGGTTTTTCTTTTTTTAGCTCTGGCGGTCATTTTGTTTAACGGAGCGGAACGATTTAGGCAATTTTGAAAGAGGGTCACTCAAGGAACATTCCTGTGAAGTAATTTTCAAATCGGGCCATTTGCCTAAGAAGAGATGTCATTTAAAGGTTTTTCTATTTTTAGCTCTGGCGGCCATTTTGTTTAACGGAGCGGAACGATTTAGGTAATTTTGAAAGAGGGTCACTCAAGCAACATACCTGTGAAATTATTTTCAACTCGGGCCATTTGCCTAGGAGTTGATGTCATTTAAAAGTTTTTCTATTTTTGGCTCTGGCGGCCATTTTGTTTAACGGAGCAGAATGATTAAGGCAATTTTGAAAGAGGCTCACTCAAGGAACGTTCCTGTGAAATTATTTTCAAATTGGGCCATTTACCTAGGAGGAGATGTCATTTAAAGGTTTTTTCTATTTTTAGCTCTGGCGGCCATTTTGTTTAACGGAGCGGAACGATTTAGGAAATTTTGAAAGAGGGTCACTCAAGGAACATTCCTGTGAAGTTTTTTTCAAATCGAGCCATTTGCCAAGAAGAAGATGTCATTTAAAGGTTTTTCTATTTTTAGTTCTGGCGGCCATTTTGTTTAACGGAGCGGAACGATTTAGGTAATTTTGAAAGAGGGTCACTCAAGGAACGTTCCTGTGAAATTATTTTCAAATCGGGCCATTTGCCTAGGAAGAGATGTCATTTAAAGGTTTTTCTATTTTTAGCTCTGGCGGCCATTTTGTTTAACGGAGCGGAACGATTTAGGTAATTTTGAAAGAGGGTCACTCAAGCAACATTACTGTGAAATTATTTTCAAATCGGGCCATTTGCCTAGGAGGAGATGTCATTGAAATGTTTTTTTTATTTTTGGCTCTGGCGGCCATTTTGTTTAACGGAGCAGAATGATTAAGGCAATTTTGTAAAGGCTCACTCAAGGAACGTTCCTGTGAAATTATTTTCAATTGGGTCATTTGCCTAGGAGGAGATGTCATTTAAAGGTTTTTTTCTATTTTTAGCTCTGGCGGCCATTTTGTTTAACGGAGCGGAACGATTTGGGCAATTTTGAAAGAGGGTCACTCAAGGAACATTCCTGTGAAGTTATTTTCAAATCGAGCCATTTGCCTAGAAGAAGATGTCATTTAAAGGTTTTTCTATTTTTAGCTCTGGCGGCCATTTTGTTAAACGGAGCGGAACGATTTAGGCAATTTTGAAAGAGGGTCACTCAAGGAACGTTCCTGTGAAATTATTTTCAAATCGGGCCATTTGCCTAGGAAGAGATGTCATTTAAAGGTTTTTCTATTTTTGCTCTGGCGGCCATTTTGTTTAACGGTGCGGAACGATTTAGGTAATTTTGAAAGAGGGTCACTCAAGCAACATTCCTGTGAAATTATTTTCAAATCGGGCCATTAGCCTAGGAGGAGATGTCATTTAAAGGTTTTCTATTTTTGGCTCTGGCGGCCATTTTGTTTAATGGAGCAGAATGATTAAGGCAATTTTGAAAGAGGCTCACTCAAGGAACGTTCCTGTGAAATTATTTTCAAATTGGGCCATTTGCCTAGGAGGAGATGTCATTTAAAGGTTTTCTATTTTTAGCTCTGGCGGCCATTTTGTTTAACGGAGGGGAACGATTTAGGCAATTTTGAAAGAGGGTCACTCAAGGGACATTCCTGTGAAGTTATTTTCAAATCGAGCCATTTGCCTAGAAGAAGATGTCATTTAAAGGTTTTCCTTTTTTTTTGCTCTGGCGGCCATTTTGTTAAACGGAGCGGAACGATTTAGGCAATTTTGAAAGAGGGTCACTCAAGGAACGTTCCTGTGATATTATTTTCAAATCGGGCCATTTGCCTAGGAAGAGATGTCATTTAAAGGTTTTTCTATTTTTAGCTCTGGCGGCCATTTTGTTTAACGCAGCGGAACGATTTAGGTAATTTTGAAAGAGGGTCACTCAAGCAACATTCCTGTGAAATTATTTTCAAATCGGGCCATTTGCCTAGGAGGAGATGTCATTTAAAGGTTTTTCTATTTTTGGCTCTGGTGGCCATTTTGTTTAACGGAGCAGAATGATTAAGGCAATTTTGAAAGAGGCTCACTCAAGGAACGTTCCTGTGAAATTATTTTCAAATTGGGCCGTTTGCCTAGGAGGAGATGCCATTTAAAGGTTTTTCTTTTTTTAGCTCTGGCGGCCATTTTGTTTAACGGAGCGGAACGATTTAGGCAATTTTGAAAGAGGGTCAGTCAAGGAACATTCCTGTGAAGTTATTTTCAAATCGAGCCATTTGCCTAGAAGAAGATGTCATTTAAAGGTTTTTCTATTTTTAGCTCTGGCGGCCATTTTGTTTAACGGAGCGGAACGATTTAGGTAATTTTGAAAGAGGGTCACTCAAGCAACATTCCTGTGAAATTATATCAAAATCCATTCACTGGCTTAGGAGTAGATGTCATTTAAGTAAATTGTAGACAGACGCACGACGCACGACGTACAACGCACGACGCACGACGGACGACGGACATTGACCGATCACAATAGCTCACCTTGAGCCTTCGGCTCAGGTGAGCTAAAAATAGGCATTTTCAATAATCAAGGGGACGTAACTCTATGAAAGATAGGCCGACCTAGTCACTTTTCGAACTCGTCCGAGCCTTTATCCCTGACTTACTTGTTTGTAAGTTTCAAGAAGATCCGATCAACACTGAAGTGGCTACAGTGGTGACCAGGTAAAAAATAAGCATTTTCAGTAAAGTAGGGGTCATAACTCCGTGGGTAATTGACCGATAACTCATCCAAGCTTTTAAACCTGACTGACTTGTATATAAGTTTCAGGAAGATCCAATCAAAATTGATGACAAGGTCAAAAATAGACATTTTCAGCAATCAAGGGGACATTACACTATGATGAATGCTCTGACCTTGCCAGTTTTTAAACTCGTCCGAGCTTTCATCCCCAATCTACTTATATACAAGAGGGCCCCTCTGGGTCCTGATTCGCTCGACTGAGTGTCACTGTCTCAAGTAAATTCTATTCAAGCTCTGGTGGCCATCTTGTTTGTCAGAGCAGATCAATCTTAGCTATTTTGGCAGGGTGTCACCTAGGCAACATTCCTCTGAAGTTTTTAGGATAAGTTTGCGTTTGAAGCAAATTTACAGTGTTTTTCTATTTTTAGCTCTGGCTGCGATTTTGTTCATCGGAGCGAGATCATTGCAACTATATTGGTATAGGGTCATCTAAGCAACATTCCTACAAAGTTTGAATGAAATTGGCCCAAGGGTACAACAGAAGTTGTCATTTTTTCTATTTTTAGCGATGGTAGCCATCTTGTTCGGCAGAGCGGAACAATTTAGCTATTTTTGTAGGGAGTCACCTTGGCAACATTCCTGTGAAGTTTGAATCCACTTGACCCAAGGGTTTAGGAGAAGTTCTCATTTGATGCAAATTTACAATGTTTTTTTTCTGTTTTTAACTCTGGTGGCCATTTTGTTCATCGGAGTGGGATCGTTTTAGCTATTTTGCACAACATTTTTCACCGTGATAACAAGTCTGTGTAATGAATAGCCCTCTAAACCCCACTTTATATTAGGAAACTGGAGTGTACAGGAGTATACAGTATTTTTTTATTTCTGTTCCAAGATATAGGTTGTGGGTACTAGTTGGAACCGCCTGAGGTGGTTCTAACGAGCACCAATAACCCATGTTTTGAGTATAAACTAGAGCTATCACTAAAGGTGATGAATACCCCCCACAAAAACTGCCTTGATAGTACAACAGCGGCATTTTGCAATTTTTTCACATGAAAGGGGCCATAACTATGTCGAAAATTGACGAATTGTAGTGGAAATCAAACTTGACCTGTATTTTATGTTGTTACATCAGTGTACCAAAAATTATAAAAATCGGTGAAGCGCTTTTTGAGTTATCGTCTGGAAACCAAGTCAACAGACCGACCGACCGACCGACCGACCGACAGACCCCAAGTTTCATTTGTGTGGGTATAACAAGACAAATACCGTATCACAAATGTTAACCAGGAAAGCAACAGTTTTCAAGATATGTTAAATGCTCTATGCACAAGGTTGTGCTATCGTAATGTACAAGTGTGACCAAAATAGGGAATGTCGGTGGGATTGGAGTACAATGCACTCAGTTGCACTGACTCCTATATATCATTTCTGTAATCACCCTAAAACATGGGCCTCCATGGCCTAGTGGATAAGAGTGCTGACTCTTAATCACCAGGTCTCTCACTGCTATGGTTTGAGCCTTGCCTGGGTCACATGTGAAAGGTCAAGTTCTGCAATGGATGGACCTTACAACTAAAACAAAAAATAAATTACCCTAAAACTTTAGCTTAGTTGCCAAACTGCATCGTATAGGGTCCAAAAGATGTTAAGTGAATGTCATAAAATTCATATCTTTGTGGATCTGGATCTGCACTGTTTGTCCAGACACGTGCGTTGGTATTTATTAATTTTGTTGGGAGCAGGCTCTTTGGATTTCAAAGCAAACTATCTTGCAAAAGTAATGCCATTGACATCAGTTACAACCTGACCAGGAGAACAACATAAATAAACCCCTTAACAGACAATAAAAGTCAGATTAATGGATATTTCTCTGAAATAACTTAGCTTAATATTTAGATAGCTGGGGTCAGTCTGTAGCTTTTGGTGATTTAACCCATTTTGTACTGAAACCCCAAAACAGGTAGTTGGCAAACGGTGCAGGCCCAGATCAGATGTCGCAGAACGCTGCATCTGATCAAGGCCTACAATGTTTGTAAAACGTTCAGCCAATTTCAAAATAAATTTTGAAGAAAACAAAACCTGACACCTCTAATTTTGAAATGGACTCACCCTATATAAAAGGAGGAAGATTCCATTTGGTACAAACTAATTAATTATCAACATCAATACCTATATTTTCTTGGGAATATTCATATGGTTCAATCTGCTTTAGACTGATGCTCAGTATCATATTTGTTCCCTCTTTAATAGAAGCGGAATATGCCTAAATCAAGCCCAAAAAAAAAAACATAAAAAAGAACTAAGAGGGAAAAAAAGAAACAGAAAAAAAGATAATAAAAGTACTGAGTAGGAGACTTGTACAAGTGTGTATAACTTAAAATTTGATCTAGAAGCCTCAGATTTTGACCAACTTTACTCGATACTCGACAATTTTAACTCGATACTCGACAATTTTAACTCGATACTCGACATTTTTGACTCGATACTCGACATTTTTGACTCGATACTCGACATTTTTGACTCGATACTCGACAATTTTGACTCGATACTCGACTATTTCAACTCGATACTCGACATTTTTGACTCGATACTCGACAATTTCAACTCGATACTCGACATTTTTGACTCGATACTCTACATTTTTGACTCGATACTCGACACTTTACAAACCGTGAATCTCCAAAATGATAAAGGCGTATTTTGGTGATGTGAATCTGTTATCGAAATGTCTTGTCATCTATGTATGACCGATGTTCGAAAACTATTGAAAATGGCACGTTATCAGCGATATATTAAGTGATATTTTTGTTAAGTTTCCTTTTTAAAGAAAACATACTCAATGTGTGACTCCGTGTCCCTTACTATCTGTAGTTGACTTGAGATGGTTGCATTCTTCGATTGTGGCCTTTCCTCAGTGAAAATTTCTTACTAGTTTGCAAAAGAACGTTTTTTTTTTTTGTTTTTGTTTTGGTTTTTAACCCTTATCTTGCTGTTAACAACAACCACTATCTTTGCAAACAGTGTAGATCCAGATCAGATGGCTTCTAAAGAAGCCATCTGATCTGGATCTACACTGTTTGCTGTTCATTTTATGAATTTGTAGCAATTAATTACATCAAGTAATTTGATTGGCTGATAGACAGAAATGGGTGTGGCTTAAATGAATATTCAGCAAGAGAAGGGTTAAATATATTTACACAAAATGTACAATGATGATCAGTCAACACTTTCGTAGTGGATTTGTACAGTTTAATCTTGTGATTCTCGACTATACATGTATATTGTGTTTGCACAACTTTCGTGCACACCTCATACATTGCAAGTACTGCATTTTATGCTCCACCGCTAATGCCTTCTAGCTTATGCATTTTTAAAGTTTTATATGAACAAAAAAGATGGTTTTGTGAACTAAGTGTCCCATTGATAACGCACGTTGACTCTTTAAATCTATGGTTCTCTTCACAACGGGTTCTAGACTTACTATGGCCATATGTGAGAAGCCAAACAGTGTGAATCTTAGCGTTCAAGGAGGGACGATAAGACGTTTTCTTTGTCGAGTTTTCCGGGTTTCGGCTGACTGCGGTTGTCTCCCTTTGTCACAAAGGCAAAATACGACATAACAAATTTGTCTTACCTACATGAAGGTCCCCATTCCGCTTTGGTATCCCACTCACAACTAAATATGCATCGCCGATCGTTTCTACCTGTATTTGTAAGACATAGAAAAAAAAAAGAAAAGAAATTTAGCACAGGCTGCCATGTTATGACAATGGAGTAGTTGCAAACGGTAACGGTTGCAGTGTACGTAAGTGTTTTTAAACTATTTGTTTGATTGAATGTCTCGATTCATACGTTCTTACCTGAACTAGACTATATACAAAATTACAAACAACAAGAAATAAAATGAACGCATTTGATATTGACAGCCAGCTATGCTGGGTCCCCTAATTACAACAACATCTCCGTGTGACATTGTGCACTCTTTCATTTCTCCAAACCGTCTTTTCTGATGAAAAATATGTTCTAGAAAGGGTTATCATTTGGAAGCAAGGAATACGCCATAGAACTGGAAAATATGGAGTGTATATGTTTTCTGGGCCAGACTAGCTAGTTTCGGTCATTTAGGCCTCATCAGTGACCCTAGCATATTTTCAAAGTTCCACAATGGAATCAATGATCCCGAAGGGTAAGACAATATAAATAACACTATGATGTAGGACAGGGAGACTTTTTACGGCCGCCACAAATTCCCCGACAACATATGAAGTGATGTCAAATATTTTCTAGAAAGGGTTATCCTTTGGAAGCAAGGAATAAGCCATATAACTGGAAAACATGGACTGTATATGTTTTCTGGGCCAGACTACATAGTTTCGGCCATGTAGGCCTCATCAGTGACCCTCACATATGTTCAAAATTCCACAATGGAATCAACAGCTGTAGTGACGTCAAATATGTTCTAGAAAGGGTTATCAAACTTTGTGATACTTTCTAGAACAAATTTAACGTCACTACAGCTTTTGTCTGGGAATGTGAGCCGGCCGTAAAAAGTCTCCCTGTCCAACATCATAGTGTAGTCTATATTTTCTTGTCCTTTGGAATCATTGGTTTCATCGTGTAATTATAAAAAATATTTGAGGGTCACTGATGAGGCCTAAACGGCCAAAACTAGCTAGTCTGATCCAGAAAACACGTACACTCCATATTTTCCAGTTCTGTGCTGTATTCCTTGCTTGCAAAGGATAACCCTTTCTAGAACATATTTAACGTCACTACAGTTGTGGCTGGGAATGTGTGGCGGCCGTAAAAAGTCTCCCTGACCAACATCATAGTGTACTTTATATTTTCTGGTCTTTTTGGACTATTGATTCCATTGTTGAATTTTGAAAATATTTGAGGGTCACTGATGAGATCTAAACGGCCAAATCTAACTAGTCTGGACCAGAAAACATGTACAATCCATATTTCCAGGTCCGGTGGTACATTCTTTGCCTTCAAACGATAACCTTTTCTAGAACATATTTAACGTTACTACAGCTGTTGTCTGGGAATGTTTGGCGGCCGTAAAAAGTCTCCATGCCCAACATCATTGTGTAGTTTATGTTATCTTGTTCATCGGGAGCATTGATTCCATTGTAGAATTTTGAAAATATTTGTGGGTCACTGATAAGGCCTAAATGGCCAAAACTAGCTAGTCTGGCACAAAAAACATGTACACTCCATATTTTCAAGTTATGTGGTGTATTCTTTGCTTAAAGGATGACCCTTTCTAGAATATTTTTATCGTGACTACAGCTGTTGTGTGGGAATGTGTGGCGGCTGTAACAGTGGCTGTACTGGCTACGCGCTTGGTGAGCCAGGGATTGAAGGATCAACCCGGGCTTTTGAGAGCTTTCGGATTGGTCTGTGGGCCGAGGTCCCGTCGCCGTGTGACCTTTAGCTGTTGGCAGGACGTAAAACTAAAGCACACCCACTCACTTACAAATACACCACTTATACATACATACATACATACATACATACATACATACATACATACATACATACATACATACATACATACATACATACATACATACATACATACGCGGTCTATCAGTCTCGCTGTCTATTAGCCGATTCAAATATATGCACATTCAAAATAGAAGTGGAGCCAATGGTCAGGAATCGATACAATTAACCCACAACTCCCATCAGATATACCAAAGGGAAATAAACACCAACATGAAACAACAGACCCTAATGGAAACATCAATAGCCGTTAGCCAAAAGGACAGTTACTTTCCCACAAAATGGCAAATAGGCTATCCAAAATAAAATAATATAAGCGACACAAACACCCAAAGATAAAACATAACAAAAATAAACCGCGACAGAAGAACCGCCTTGGAACGGTCAGCGGAAACGATTTCAAGTGAGAGGCTTAAATCGATTTTACGTGGCCACAATCAGCGCCCTTACTGCCGTCGCGATTAAGACAAATAATTTGTTCAGTCCGCATGAAGGCCTCCTAACTCATCAGTGCAACATCTCCGTGAACAGAAAAATCAAACAACCACAGAGATGAAACAACGGTGAGGACTCGACAGCAGGAAACCACTGAAATGCTGGAGCAGAAGAAAATCAACAGTTAGGCTTCGATGGGCCCGACCATGGACCGAGCATCAGGCACCAACCAACATAATAAAAATCAAAAATTAGTTCCTTTAAGAGCAGTGAAAACATTCATAAGAAAGAAGATTGGTCATACTACGTAGTTTCGGCTAATAAAGCCTCATCAGTGACCCTGTAATGATCCGGCAAAGAAAGCCAGAGGAAACATACTGCAATTTTGCGAATTTAGAACAGGCAGTCGATTCAAAGACTTATATAAATCAAAATGGGGTCAAAATCATTAAAAACCTGTCTAGAATATGAGTCTAAACCAATAATTTATTTCTGATTTCTCAGAATATTCACGCTGATCTCAAAGGACCAAAAGTAAAATATAAACTGCACTATGGTTGATGTACGGGGAGACGTTTTACGGCCGCCACACGGCACAACACCAGCTGCAGTGAAGGCAAATAAAAATCAAAAATGAGTTCCTTTAAGAGCAGTGAAAACATTCATAAGAAAGAAGATTGGTCATACTACGTAGTTTCGGCTAATAAAGCCTCATCAGTGACCCTGTAATGATCCGGCAAAGAAAGCCAGAGGAAACATACTGCAATTTTGCGAATTTCGAACAGGCAGTCGATTCAAAGACTTATATAAATATAAATGGGGTCAAAATCATTAAAAACCTGTCTAGAATATGAGTCTAAACCAATAATTTATTTCTGATTTCTCAGAATATTCACGCTGATCTCAAAGGACCAAAAGTAAAATATAAACTGCACTATGGTTGATGTACGGGCAGCCTTGTTGCTGCATGAAGGAACATTTGGCCCTTTGCTATCCTTTGAGCGCACAATGAAGACTCTGATCAGATTAGGCTGATCTGAGTCTTCTTAGGGCGCACATGCCTTATTGTAGGTTTTGTCATGCACTGGCTCATATTTCTGTATTGTGCTTCACAATGCAACTAGACAGACAACCAAACAAAGACTCTGAAATACTAGATGAATTCTTATTACGTCACGCACTGTTGATAACGTAACTGGTATAAGATACAAAAAGTGAAAATATTAATCAGCAATCGATACAGTTACCCCACGTCCCATGCAATACACCAAAGGGAAAGAAATACCAACATAAAAAATATCATAAAAAAAACGTCAGTTCGGTTCAAGATGACGACATCCTAGAAAACAAACTGCAAACATAAAATATATTTGGGTGGAGAATATCATTAATACCATATATAATCGGTTTAATCAACCGTTTGGGGCAAGAATATGAACACACAAACATCGGTTTCAAACCTTTAGAGCGCTTCATATAAATATGTATATATAATATAAATTTCAAAGAATACAGCATATACAACTTTCCTATAAAAACATTGTATTGGAGAAAGGTAAGGTCAAGAACAGCTATCTAAAGATTTGGTATACAAAACTCGCATCAACTGAAAATAATACTCTGGCGAATTTTGTATACAAACTGATGAGCTTTGAATTGAAACCTTTATCTTATGTAGATGAATTGTCAAGAATCGACGAAATCTAAATACTGCAATATATTCTGAATAAATAGATCCCTTGGAAGCAAAGAATACACCAAAATGAACGAAAAACGCAGATTTGTTTTTTTTTTTTTCAGTCTGTTCATGTCGAGTACTGAAATGTGCAACACCGGCCCTGCCATCTAGCACTTTAACGCTACGACTCCAAGACTGCACCAAGACTCTTCCACAAGAAGGCCTATCGGAACTTGAATTTTCTAGTGACTTAGTATATACTATTATGATTATTATCTATGGAAGGTTTATCGTTCGGAAGCAAGAAGTACACCAAAAAAAGAAGTGAAGACAATGATAGGAATCGAAAGAATTATAAAATGTATGACTGTATATGTTATGTGGGTCAGAATAGCAACTTTCGTGCATTTAGGTCTCATCAGTGATACTTTATACTTTCAAAGTAGAAGTAAAACAAAGATCAGGAATTGATACAATTAACTTACTCCATCCATAAAAGACACCAAAGGGAAAGAAATACTAACAATAAGCGACCAGACCACAATGGAAACCTAAACAAAGGAAGGCCATATGGACAGTTACTTTCCCACAAAATGGCCATATGGCCATCCAAAATTAAAAGACACAAGTGATACACACAGTAAGTAACGAACAACAACATAAATAAATCGCCACAGAAGAGCCGTCTTGGAACGGTCAGTGGAAGATTTCCACTGGGGGGCTTAAATCGATTTTACGTGGCCACAATCCTCGCCCTTACTTCCGTCGCGATTTAGACAAAAAATTTGTTCAGTCCATTTTGGAATCCCGATCCCAAAGAACAAGAAAATAGTATCTACAGTATGATGAAGTACATGAAAAATTGAAGTGAAAGCAAAGACCAGGAATCGATATAATTAATCCACAGCTCCCATCAGAGACGCCAATGGGAAAGAAACACAAACTTGAATTAACTAGACCCTAATGGACAGCAATAATGGAACGCCAAAAGGACAGCCCTTTTCCGACAAAATGACCAATCGGCTATCCAAAATAAAAAAGTATAAGCTATACACACAGTCAGAGACAAACCAAAACAAAAACAACGCGACAGAAGACCCGCCTTGCTGCCTTGAATGTATTTGGTAATCGATGTTAACGTGAGTATGTTGAGCATAAAGCTCTGAAAGAATTGAAACTTAGCATTCTGTAAGTTGTGAACAAACGCATTTATTTTTATTCGCAAGATACGAACTTATTACATCCTAAACCCAAGACGTCTTTACTTCACCTTAAACTAGGTATTCAAGAACTTCATAGGAAAATAGAAATAGAGGCAATGATCAGAAAAACGATACAATTAACCCACAACTCCCATCAGAGACACTAAAGGGAAAGAAATCTCTTTCCGCTGACCGTTCCAAGGCGGTTCTTCTGTCGCGGTTTATTTTTGTTATGGTTTGTCTTTGGGTGTTTGTGTCGCTTATATTATTTTATTTCGGATAGCCTTTTGGCCATTTTGTGGGAAAGTAACTGTCCTTTTGGCTTTCCGCTGTTGGTTTTTCCCGAGGGATCGGTTGCTTCATGTTTATGTTTCTTTCCGTTTGGTGTCTCTGATGGGAGCTATGGGTCAAATGTATCGATTACTGATCATTGCCTCAACTTCTATTTTGGAACGGTGAGTGCAGCGAGTTCAACGGTTAATTATGAAGACCTTGAAAAGTAACAACGAGCTGAAAACGCCAGAAAAAAAATATATGTTTGCAGTGACTGCAGAATTCAATTTCAAAAACTCGTTCTTCGTTTTAAAACGATTTGAAACGAAAGAAATTATCCTTTTTGTAATCTATATGTAATGTTGCAATAACGGCGCTGTTGCGTTATGCTTTCGCGTCTTTCCCTCTGATATCTTGGTTGGAAGGGTTAGGTAATTTGGCTATATCGTGATTCTTCCCCGTAAAATCCAAATACGGGGAAATTTAAAATGACTTCTTGTATTGTCCCCGAATATGGCCGTTTTATTTCTTTCTTGCAAGCGTCTGAATGATCTTGATTTTTTTTTTTTTTTTTTTTGGACTGGTTTACGTGCGGAACTCAAAGATTAACGTCTGCACGATTTTCCCAAGATAATGATGCAACATGAACGCTGTTACTTTCTTGGACAAAGACAACAGATTATTTTTATGACAAAAATCGTGCTAATCATGACTACCTCGTTATTGAAATATATAGTCCGTTTCAGCATTTAAGTTTGTTGGATAGGACATCGCTCTATATACTGATCATGAATTTTCCCCGGCCGTCGGTATACTGATCGTGAATTTTCCCCGTATGTGAAACTGTCCTTAGTACAGAGAGTATCCATATACAAATGTGAGAGTGGACATTGGCACATGGGAAGATGCTCATTATTCCGTGAAAAGAAGAAAGAAAGACGAAAACCGGTGAAAATAAAGTCTGCTTAAATTTCCCCCTATGTTTAAACTTCCCCGTATCGTATCGTATATCTTTCGACCCGTATCTTTGAAATACCCCAAAAGATAACCAAGCCCCTTTTCCTGTTTTAAAGTCCCCAAATAAGACCCTTTAAGACACAAGGAGGGGGTAATCCTCCCCCTTGCATGCATTTCAGTTTGTTGGATAGGACATCGCTCTATATACTGATCGTGAATTTTCCCCGTCCGTCGGTATACTGATCGTGAATTTTCCCCGTATGTGAAACTGTCCTTAGTACAGTAAGTATCCATATACAAATGTGAGAGTGGGCATTGGCACGTGGGAAGATGCTCTTTATTTCATGAAGAGAAGAAAGAAAGACGAAAACCGGTGAAAATAAGGTCTGGTTAAATTTCCCCCTACGTTTAAACTTCCCCGTATCGTATATCTTTCGACCCGTATCTTTGAAATACCCCAAAATATAACCAAGCCCCTTTTCCTGTTTTATAGTCCCCAAATAAGACCCTTTAAGACACTAGGAGGGGGAAATCCTCCCCCTTGCATGCATTTCAGTTTGTTGGATAGGACATCGCTCTATATACTGATCGTGAATTTTCCCCGTCCGTCGGTATACTGATCGTGAATTTTCCCCGTATGTGAAACTGTCCTTAGTACAGTAAGTATCCATATACAAATGTGAGAGTGGGCATTGGCACGTGGGAAGATGCTCTTTATTTCGTGAAGAGAAGAAAGAAAGACGAAAACCGGTGAAAATAAGGTCTGGTTAAATTTCCCCCTACGTTTAAAATTCCCCGTATCGTATATCTTTCGACCCGTATCTTTGAAATACCCCAAAATATAACCAAGCCCCTTTTCCTGTTTTAAAGTCCCCAAATAAGACCCTTTAAGACACTAGGAGGGGGAAATCCTCCCCCTTCCATGCTTTTAAGTTTGTTGGATAGGACATCGCTCTATATACTGATCGTGAATTTTCCCCGTCCGTCGGTATACTGATCGTGAATTTTCCCCGTATGTGAAACTGTCCTTAGTACAGTAAGTATCCATATACAAATGTGAGAGTGGGCATTGGCACGTGGGAAGATGCTCTTTATTCCGTGAAGAGAAGAAAGAAAGACGAAAACCGGTGAAAATAAGGTCTGGTTAAATTTCCCCCTACGTTTAAACTTCCCCGTATCGTATATCTTTCGACCCGTATCTTTGAAATACCCCAAAATATAACCAAGCCCCTTTTCCTGTTTTATAGTCCCCAAATAAGACCCTTTAAGACACAAGGAGGGGGAAACCCTCCCCCTTGCATGCATTTAAGTTTGTTGGATAGGACATCGCTCTATATACTGATCGTGAATTTTCCCCGTCCGTCGGTATACTGATCGTGAATTTTCCCCGTATGTGAAACTGTCCTTAGTACAGTAAGTATCCATATACAAATGTGAGAGTGGGCATTGGCACGTGGGAAGATGCTCTTTATTCCATGAAGAGAAGAAAGAAAGACGAAAACCGGTGAAAATAAGGTCTGTTTAAATTTCCCCCTACGTTTAAGCTTCCCCGTATCGTATATCTTTCGATCCGTATCTTTGAAATACCCAAAAATATAACCAAGCCCCTTTTCCTGTTTTATAGTCCCCAAATAAGACCCTTTAAGACACAAGGAGGGGGAAATCCTCCCCCTTGCATGCATTTAAGTTTGTTGGATAGGAATCGCTCTATATACTGATCGTGAATTTTCCCCGTCCGTCGGTATACTGATCGTGAATTTTCCCCGTATGTGAAACTGTCCTTAGTACAGTAAGTATCCATATACAAATGTGAGAGTGGGCATTGGCACGTGGGAAGATGCTCTTTATTCCGTGAAAAGAAGAAAGAAAGACGAAAAACGGTGAAAATAAGGTCTGTTTAAATTCCCCCCTATGTTTAAATTTCCCCCTAGCGTATATCTTTCGTTCTGTATCTTTGAAATACCCCAAAATAAAACCAAGCCCCTTTTCCTTTTTTCAAGTCCCCAAATAAGACCCTTTAAGAAACTAGGAGGGGGAAATCCTCCCCCCATGCATTGATTTCAGTTTGTTGGATAGAAATACGGTATATATACTGATCGTGAATTTTCCCCGTCGTCACTTCATTATTATTTGAATGTAAATGTGAAAGAAGGGGAAATTTCACGATCAGTATATATACCATTTTTTCTATCCAACAAACTGAAATCAATGCATGGGGGGAGGATTTCCCCCTACTAGTATCTTAAAGGGTCTTATTTGGGGACTTGAAAAAGGAAAAGGGGCTTGGTTTGTTTTGGGGTATTTCAAAGATACGGCTCAAAAGATACACGATAGGGGGAAATTTATACTTAGGGGGAAATTTAAGCAGTGCTTGTTACATGGTATGCCAATGTTTTACATATGTTTTACGGGGAAATTTGACGATCAGTATACCGACTGATGGGGAAATTTAAATAATGTTTTATGCATGACTTGCTAATTGCTATACTGGTGTTTTACGGAATAAAGAGCATGCATTGATCTTGTCCTTGTTAAAGCTAGAAATTTAAAGAAATGAAATCTATCCCCCCCCCATGATATAACATGTTTAAAATTTAAATCAAGCACCTGAATGACTCGGATCAAAGAAATTGTCGCAAAAGTATGTTTTTACGACATCAAAAAATTGACTATAGAAATCTCCCCCGTACGGGGAAAAATCACGATATAGCCGGTAATTTCATCGATTCGTGATCAGTGCTTTTTCTTTCTATGTTGTTGGTTCTTCTATAAAAGAACTATGTGATGCTGTACACGTTATACTTACTTTGTATGCATCATGCTGAGCTATAATGTCATCAAAGCATGTGTATAGGTCGTTTAGAAGATCGATAACCTGAATGGGTGTGCTCATGGCCGCGATTGCCGTAAAGCCTACTATGTCAGAGAAAAATACTGTGGCAGACTCATACAGTTCTGGTTGCACCATTTGACCCGCCTTTAGCTGTTCGGCACATGAACTGTTAGAAGAGAAAAAGAAGTAAGAGTACCAGACAAGCAGAATATTCTTCACACATACAGAGTGGTGTCCATCTAAGTTTGTATTTGCCTAATATAAATGAAAAGTCGCAATAGACCCAGGCCACCAAGGTACATAAATGTTATTCAATTTTGATGTTAAATGTAATCAGTTTCAAAGTATTCATATTAGACCAAAGTCGATATAAACCGAGTCAGTCGAAGTCACACCTTGATGGACACTCCTATGTAAAGTTGTTATTTGTTGTATATGGGAGTTTAACTATGTTGATCAAGGGAATCATCTTTAATTTCCTTTTTTTTAGGAAAACATGTCCATAAGAAATAATGGCGTCCTACACGGTGTCAGAAAATGATTGATATTAGGTAAAAATGAGAACATCTTTAATATTTCTGCTTTCAACATAGATTGTGAGTGCTCGTTAGAACCGCCTCAATGAGGAGGTTCTAACGAGTACCCACAATCTATGTTTTTGAGCAAAAATAAGGCAGATAATGTATATCCCCGTAAACCCCTCTTTTTCCCTATAAAGTCGGGTTTAGGGAGAGGGGTCTTCGTTTCACGGACATGTTATCGTGATGGCAATGCCATATTAAGCTTTGTCGGAAGCCAACTTGTCTTTTTGGGTTTTGACAACATCAGACAGAAATTGATTCCTAAGCGAAACAGCATATCAATCTTCTTAAAGTTTTAGATATAGACACTAGAGACTTTGTACTTTCTAAGCAGCGAACGAAACGGGGCTGACCAAAGTGGCAGATGCGCGGTTGTTCTATCCCTTTGTTGCTCTCAAATGCCATACAGCATTTTCATTTTCACGACAGATCTCATTTTGATTTTCTATTGTGTGTATTGTAGATAATATTTGAACCTTGAGTGAAGGTTTAGTCTCATAAGGTCGATATACATTTCCGAGTAGTTCTCGCTACTGACCGTCCTAAGGTTTTGATGTTCTTTATTTTTAATGTAGCTTTTTCTGGCGGGGCTTTTGATGTTGCATACGCTGTATTCTTATCTTCAATAATTTTATTTTTTTATTACCTGTGCCTGTCACACCGTTATCATTTCTTGTTGGGAAGAGGGAGCTGGTTGCTATGCTGTTTATGATTCGTTTACTTCCCATTTTGTTTGCTTTATTATTAGATTTACTTCCTCTTGATGCCATTGATAGGATGTAATCTTTGATTTTGGCTTTTCCTGGGCACATGTTTCTACATTTTTTTTCTCATAAGAGTAGAGTACGAAGCAACACTTCCTTGACAACAAAAAATATAGCAATGAGTAAATATAGGTGTGGCTATATTTTAACTAATTATATTAACATTTGAGGTGCATTTACAGGAGGAAAAAACATCTACTGATGACTTTTTAGACTGCTGATCATTAGATAATGTATAAATCAACCTTGTTTTCTTCAATATGAGTGGATAACCTAAACTGCACTGGTCTGCTGGTGATAGGACAATTATGTGCAGGTGGTTTCTATTTTAATTTTAGCCTTCAAACCAGATATTTTGGTTAAATAAGGGATTAAAATATTAGGAATATATGTAATGAATATGAACATTCAAATAAATTGCTCGCGATCCGATGTTGTTGATAACTAGTTGAACGAATAACTATCTTCATTGCTTGAATATCAGAACGTCTGGCCGCTTCCACTAAGTAACAAACACTCATTTTTAGAGCTGTTCGAGACACTTTAACGTAATTGAGGGTCAAATATGTCAAACATTATTAAACTGAACTCGAATCGAATTACGTTATTACCTGTATCGTTCAATCAATTATCAAAAACCTAATAAGATGAACATTAATGGATTTTTCAAAATCAATATATATTCTTTTAAATAGAGGATCTTACATGAGTGTTCATGTATTATTGAATTTATTAAACGAGTTAAGGAAAAGGGATAAAATGCGAGGCTTTGCCGAGCCTTTTATCCCTTTTCCTCAACGAGTTTAATAAATTCAATAATACATGAGCACGAATGCAAGATTCTATTTATCATATGATATTTATAATGCATTTTATTCACGATTGTTTACAAAAATGTCAATATTCCGCCGTTAGTAAATGCGACGGCGTAAGGAGGTCGTACATGTAACGTTACGGAACGTATCTAGCTAATTTGCATATTTAATCCACTAGTGGAATATCGAAAATAATACATGGCGTTATTACACTCTCAGACGCGACGTCATATAATAAAAACAAAATCGAACCTTTGTTCAGTTATTAATTTTGCAATCACAGTGTCATATATAGTTAGTTTAATCAGTTAGACATGCACAATGTACTGCATATTGTATCATTGGTGCATTTTACCCAAGATATATAAATTATAAATTAATCACTTACGGCGGTAACATTCGATATAGTAGCCTGTCTGTTTTCTGTTTCTCTTCCATGAGTTGCGTTGTTCTTTGGCCTACGAGATCTTCCAAATTGCTGGCATATTTCTCCAAACGTTTTAATATAATATCCACTATGTTCTTATTTCTATCAGAAAAACAGATAAAGTTATAATAAGTGTCGAATAAGTAAAGGATATTTAGCATAGACGAAGAGATTGCTATCAGTTTGTGAAGTTGACAAATCTCATTCAAATTTATGGCCTAGCGCGTGTACATTGGCCCCAAGGGAATGTCTTCATACACTCTTTACAAAAAACTGCTTATTTGTATATTCTTAAAATTTAACCACCGAAAATTGAAATTTGCGCATTGGGTATTTATAAGAACCGCCTCGGCTAGACGGTTTTAATGAGTACCAACAATCTAACTCAAAACATAGATCATGGGTGCTTGTTAGATCTGACTCGGCAAGGCCGTTTTAGCGAGTACCAATAATCTGTTGACTAAACAAAAATAGTGTATACCGCGACAGAGGGAGGGACGAAGATTATGGCCATGTAAAATCAATTTAAGCCATGTAAAATCGATTTAAGCCCCCCCCCCCACCCCCAAGTGGAATTATTTCCACTGACTGTTCCATGGCGGTTCTTCTGTTGCGGTTTATTTATGTTGTTGTCTGTTACTTACTGTGTGTATCACTTGTGTCTTTTTATTTTGGATGCCCATTTGGCCATTTTGTTGGAAGATAACTGTCCTTATGGCCTTCCTTTGTTTAGGTTTCCATTATGGTCTGGTCGCTTCATGTTTGTGTTTCTTTCCCTTTGGTTTCTTTGATGAGTGGAGTAAGTTAATTGTATCGATTCCTGATCTTTGTTTTACTTCTATTTTGAGGCACATCCGACTGTCATTTTAAAGATAAATGTAAGCAAGCCGTCCTTATATATTTTTCGTTATTTCTTATCTGAGTTACATCATGAAAACACGCCTATATATTTTACCCCCTTATATTTCTAACCTTTTTTGGCATAGAAACCAATCATAGAAATAAATAACCAGGAAAAGCCACAGACAAAGATAACAGCCTGCTATGGCACCAAGAAGAAGAGTGACTAAAATAAAGAAAACAGAAAAGGAAATAAAGAACCACAAACAGCATAGCAACCAGCTCCCTCTTCTCCACAAGAGGGGGTTATGGTGCAATAGGCACAGGTTATGAATTTTAAATAAATAATAAAACACAAGCATACACACATACAGCATGGAAAATCCGTCGGGAAATCCGACAAAGCTACATTAAAAATAAACAATATCCGAACCACCGTCGTAGGACGGTCAGTAGCTAGAACGACAGTTTGGTAGAAGACCTGCAAAACTGAATGATATAGAAAGAGATATATTAGCTTTTGCAGCCTATCTTCATTGGGGCAGATCCATTTTTACTATTTTGGAAAATGTGCCCTTATCACTGTTCCTGTGAGTAAGAAAGAAACCGGACGAAAGATAAAAGAAGAGCTATCATTTAAAAGGTTTTGTTTCATTTCTAGCACCGAGGCAACCTTGATCTTTGGTGCGGAACCGCTTAAGTCATTTTGGTAAAGAGTTATTCAAGCAACATTCCTAGGAGTTTGAAAGAAATTGGACTAAACGTATACAAAACATAGGAAACAGTGTCAATTTAATGGTTTTGTTCCTCTTTTCAGCTTTAGTGGCCGGCTTCTTTGCTGGGGAGAAACCAATTTAAAGTGGCTATTAGGGCATCGTTCCGGTGCAGTTTGAAGGAGAATGGTCTAAAGTAAACGCATTGCGATAACACGTCCGCGCGCTAAAATTGCTTCAATCTTATCTCTATAACTAACATTTGTGAAATTCAAATGTTTGATGTGTTTCTTATGTCTGACACAAATATAGATTGTAAACGCTAAATTAGGCGTTTCTAACGAGTACCCACATTCTAAGTTATCGAGCTAAAATAAGAAAATTAAAGCCGTAAACCGCACCTTTCTCTATATATGTGGAGTTCAAGGGGTCTTCGTTTCATAAATTTGTTAACATTATGCCTTTTGTACATATATTCAACTCTAGCGGTCGGAATGTTCGTTGGAGCCAAACGATTTATCTTTTTTCAATAAAGGGTTACCTCAGCAATATTTCTGTGAAGTTTAAAATAAAACTGGAACAAATGTCTAGGAGAAATTGTCGCTTAAAAGTTTTTACCCCCCAAAATTTACTATGGCGGACAGTTTATTTTCAATAGAGAAGAACCGTTTTAGCTGTTTTGTTAGCGGGGATTTCCTATACAACACTCATATAAAGCTTGAACGAAATTAAGCAAGGTGTATGAGGACTTTTCGTATAAACTGTTTCTATTTTAGTTCTGGCGGTCATCTTGTGTACTAAAACGGAACAAGATCAACCATTATGGAAGGTATACACCCCGCCAACATTCCTGTGTGAAGTTTAAATGAAATTGGTCAAAGGTGTTAGGAAGATTTGGCATTTAATGCAAATTTGTAACGCAGAATGACTTACACTGACCGATCAAAATAGCTTACAATCAACATTTTTTTTTCAGGTGAGCGAAAAACATCGCTAATACATGTTAGGCAATTTACATATTTTTTCAAAAGATTAAACAGAAAGATATATCTTACGTTCCCTTGATATTTTTCTTGATATATGAGCGTATGTTGGCAGATGTTGGCCTGGTGTGTTCGTTGTCTATCCAGCATAGTTGCATAAGCTTAATTACACTCGAGGAGACATCGGCAACCTGAGTATATATAACTGGTCGACATGGTATCGTTTCTCTTTTCTGTACACTTTCAACAATTTCTGTGCGAAAATACGGTAATATGAGTGTTGCAACAAATAACCAAATAACCGAGTTCTGTTTGTATCTTTTTTTTCGGCTTGTCGCGTCCCGCCTTGTTTATTGTCTATCCAACGCTGCTGCATACGTGTTTTACAGTATAAACATTTATTCTGATATTTTATGTTGACTGAGTAAATAAAATTATATACTTGCAATGGTTTCAGTACCCAGTTTCGTAAAATCCTTCTTCGATATAACAAGCTTGGGTGCTGCATAATTGTTATACGACAGACTCATGCAGGGTAGTTACCCTGATCACGGATGATCAAACCTTAGTATTTACTAGCTCACTGGCGGGTTTGGCCTAAGGCACTGTGGCGGATCCGGTCTTAAAACCTAATTAGTTATTTCCTATTTCCTGCTGTAGATACCTCATTTTTGTTTCATCTCTGTATTCGTCAGATTTATATTTTTCTCGCAAGTGTGTGGGTAGAAGCCTCCGTGATGTAGTAGTGTTGCTACTCGCCTTGTAAACCAGGGTTCGCAGGATCGATCCCGGGCTTCTCGGATTAGTCTTTAAATCGAGGTGCCGTCACCGTATAACCTTAGCTGTTGGTGCACTTTCTCGCGAGTGTGGCATTAACGGGCTAAAAACCATTCACTCACCCGCACGAGACAGAATATTTGTCTAAAACGACGAAAAACGCCAGCAACAAGGGCTATCGTTGTGGCCACGAAAAATCGATTTCAGCAGCTTCAGTACTGGTTTGTCTTGGATCAAAGTCAGATCCAAGAATCGGACCTTTTGATACAAGAATTATCTAGGTTCAACATGTGCAATCCCAGGGGATCAGTTGTTTTGATCCCGGCATGTAGGTAATTTGAGCAAATTGTCTAGAAGAAGTGTTCGCTGACCCAACCTGTCATTGCGTGAACCGGTTGTTATGATCACTGAAAGCAGACCTATTGCTATGGTCGCGATAGGTATGTAAACTGAGCGGACTGCTGTTATGATCTCTGTAGGTGTGTGAACTAAGAGGATCTTACCCTCAGGGTATATAATTTCAGCATACCTGCTGTTAGGGTACTCCTATGTTAGTAAACTGAGCGGTCTTGCTGTTATGATCCGTATAGGTATATAAACCAAGCGGCCCTGATTTTGATGACGACGCGACAATCCTCAAATACTCAGTAAACTCAAACATGAAATAATAGAAATATTATCTGAAACGACTTTGGTTCCATCGGATTCTAACTGTTGGTTATAGTTTGCCCCAGAATTTCAATGTTTTCTTGCTGACCAGTCATCACCGTTTGTTTCACCTCTGTGGCTGTTTGATTTTTGTCTTCCCGGAGATATTGCACTGATCAGTAGGAAGCCTTCATGCGGATTGAATAAATTGTCTAAGTCGCGACCGAAGTAAAGGCGAGGAATGCGGCAGCGTAAAATCGATTTAAGCACACCCCAGCTTCCAGTGAAATACTTTTCATTGACCGTTCCAAAATGGATGTGAAGATATTGATCAGGAATCGATACAAATAACACACATCTCCCATCAGAGACACAAAGGGGAAAGAAACACAAACATGAAATAACTGGACCCTAATGTAAAGATCGAAAGAAGCGGAAAGCTAAAAAGGACAGTTGCCTTTCCACAAAATGAGCATTTGGCTTTCCAAAACAAAAAGATATAAACGATACAGACACTCAATGACAAACCATAACTTAAGACTTTGTTTTACTTCTACTTTGCTACAGTCAGCATCAGTTGTAGTTGGGTTTGTTTCCTGCAAAATGTATGATGAACGCGATCATTTTGACTTTGAGATTGTAATTTTTCCATTCTTGGATGTGGTGATATGTTTCTCGTGCGGCATCCATTGCGTTTATATTTAGCAATTATTCGATTTCCCATAGGTCAATTAAAAATCAAAAATGAGTTCCTTTAAGAACAACGAAAACATTCATAAGAAAAACGATGGGTCATACTACGCAGTTTCGGCTAATAAAGCCCCACCAGCGACCCTGCAACGATCCGGCAACGAAAGCCAGAGGAAGCACACTGCAATTTTGCGAACCCCGAATAGGCAGCCGACCCAAAGACCGACACAAACCAAAACGAGGTCCAAATAATTATAAAACCAGTCTAGAATTAGAGTCTAAACCAATAATTTATTTCTGATTTCTCAGAATATTCACGCTGATCTCAAAGGACCAAAAGTAAAATATAAACTGCACTATGGTTGATGTACGGGGAGCAAGTCAGGTAACTGTCTTCAACACTGGCAATAAATTGATAACTACTAAATTTCTTAATCAGGGTGATCGATATCATAAACTACGAGGCATCATTCCGATTTAAATGACAACATAAATGTTATAATACAGACTGCATGCATGGTGGTTAACCCAATCACGGTTGGCAACTTTGCTTCCCTCTTCGATTGCACACCGGTGGGTCGGGCTTAAGATTATATGACAGTTCAAGCGTAAAAAGATAAATGGAATTTTATTTTATTTTAGTATTCTTTATGTTGGTTGGCGCCTGATGCTCCGTCTTTGTGCGGGCCCCTCGAAGTCTAACTGTTGGTTTTCTTTTGCTCCAGCAATTCCGTTGTTGCATGCTGTCGAGTCCTCAACCTTGTTTCATCTCTGTAGGTTTTTTATTTGTATGTTCTCGGAGATGTTACACTGATAAGTTAGGAAGCCTTCATTCGGACTAAACAAAATTAGTGTATACCGCGACAGGGGTAAGGGCGAGGATTATGGCCATGTAAAATCGATTTAAGCCCCCCAGTGGAATTCTTTCCACTGACCGTTCCAAGGCGGTTCTTCTGTGGTGGTTTATTTATGTTGTTGTTTGTTACTAACTGTGTGTATCTCTTGTGTCTTTTTTATTTTGGATGGCCATTTGGCCATTTTGTGGGAAAGTAACTGTCCTTATGGCCTTCGTTTGTTTAGGTTCCCATTATGGTCTGGTCGCTTAACGTTTTTGTTAATTTCCTTTGGTGTCTTTGATCGGTGGAGTAAGTTAATTGTATCGATCGCTGATCTTTGTTATACTTCTACTTTAAATTTTAAAATTCAATGTTGGACTTAAATCTCGTCTGCCACAAGGTCCTTCTGAATCCGAATTTTTATAGTGACTTAGTTTATAAATTCAGAAAAATATTAATATTGCAATGACTTCAGCACCCAATTTCGTAAAATTATTCTTCGATATAAAAAGACTGGGTAAAATATATATGTTATACGACAGACTGCATGCATGGTAGTTAACCTCATCACTTTTAACAATTTTTCTTCCCCCTTCAATTGCACGCCGTTGTATAAGGCCTCAGAGTCTATGACTGTTCCAGGGCAAAGGCCATTTTGTCGGAAAACCGTCCTTTTGCCTTTCCGCTATTGATATTTCCATCAGGGTCTAGATATTTCGTGGTTGTGTTTCTCTCCCTTTGGTGTCTCTCATGGGAGCTGTGGGTTAATTGTATCGATTCCTGAATATTGTCTTCACTTCCATTTTATTGAGAATTAGAATTTATTTGTATGTAATGTTGGTGTCTGCATGATGCTCTGTCTCTCGTCGGGCCCATCGGAGTCTAACAGTTTGTTTTCATCTGCCCCAGCATTTCAGTGGTTTGTTCACCGTTGCTTCATCGCTGTGGTTATTTGACTCTAAATCGCGACGGAAGGAAGTGCGAGGATCGCAGCCCTGTAAAATCGTTTTAAGACACCCCCACTCTTTGAAATTATTATCACTCACCGTTCCAAGGCGGTAATTCTGACGGTTTTTTTTTGTTATGGTTTGACCTTGAGTTGGTGTATCGCTTTTATCTCTTTTTTGACAGCCAGTGGATCATTTTATGGGAAAGTAACTGTCCTTTTGGCTTTTCGCTATTAACGTTTCTGTTAGAGTCTAGTTAACGCATGTTTGTGTTTCTTTCCATTTGGTGTCTCTGGTGGGAGTCGAGGGTTAATTGTTTTGATTCCTGATCATTGCCTTCACTTCTGTTGTACATTTCAGGAATAACGTAGGCGATTCGTCGGGGATTGAACCGTATTGTGGTTTTGGCACCTCCTAGTCATTTGAATGTGTATTTCGAATACTGATATTTAGTGTCCATATCTATTTTAAGTAACGATATTCTCACAATTAAGTACAGTTTTGTTCTGCATTTCATCAAATAACTTTGGCTGCGAATGGAGTTTCAAATAGTTCATTTAATGCTAAAATGCTAGTTAGAGTATGTACTGTTCTGAAATGAAACCAAAATCAGACACAACGGTTTTTCTTAAGATTGAAAATTCATAAAGCCGAAAACATTGCATATAAAAAGAAGGAAAACATTATAAACAGACCACATAGCCCCCCTTTTACACTGACTCTTCATATGCAGTAGCGGAATACGTCCCCTAGCGTATACTTAAGAAGAACGTTTTTCAAAGGATCTAAAAAGGGCGCAATGTTCCGGCGAAATGCGAATGAAATTGCGCTATAGTAGTGAATGGCGAGTCTTTAAAACACATATAAACGGGATGTTCAACAACTGTTCTCTTTTGACAAGTTTAAACCGCATACATTACCTTTTGTAGTCATATGTGCTTTACCCGAAAATGTGCCCATTCTGAAAAATATTTCATGAAGTATTATGCCAAAACTGTATACGTCTCCTTCTTTAGTACCATTTTGAGGTATTCTAGACATCGCCAGAAGCTCCGGTGCCGTCCATAGCAAGCCTTAAAGAAAAAAAAATAATTTGAGTCTATTTTAAAATGAAGACCAAAAGAGCAGCAATCAAAGATAAAGGTAATATGATTGAAGTTATTGTATACTAATTATACTAAACTCAGAAACAAATTATTTAGGCTACAACAACGCTCATTTGAATTACTACTCAGCCAAAATGTACTGTGTTAAGTGTTTCGCTTCTGTTAGTGACTTTGTATATATATTTAACGCACCTTACAGGCTGTTTAATTCACCTTCAACAGTCTTAATCTTCCGAATGAAGGTTCCGGAAAAAAAGGTAAATAATATTAAACATGTTTATTTCTGTAGAACAAAAATAGCTTCAATGCACCCCACACTACAAACAATGAACACTTTAAAATGTTCCTATCTTCAAAACTTAAGTGTAATCCTTGCGTCCAAATGGGTCCCGTCAAGCGATTTTTGTACCTATCGCCTATGCGAGCAGTGAATCAAGAGGAACCTCGTATAACATTTATGTTGTACCCAATCTTTTTATATCGACGAATGATTTCACGAAATTGGGTGCTGAAGTCATTTCAATTATATATTTTTTTAAATTTATCTACTAAGTCACCGTAAAATTCGGGTTCCGATAGACCTTGTTGCATAAGAAATTTAAGTCCAGTATTGAATTTTGAAATTAAATTAGAATGACGTCTATAAAATTTTGAAAAGGCTTTGCGTAGTTTATGGTACCGATAACCCTGATTAAGAAGTTTAGCCGTTAACATTTTATTATGAGTGTTGAAGTCAGTTAGATGACTACAAAATCTGGCAAATCGAATTTATTGTGAAATATAAACGCCATAGGATCGCGTGGAACATCACCATCCTAAAAAGGAAAGTTTACAATCTCAAAATCAAAATCATCGCGTTTATCATAAATTTTGCAAGAAACAAACCCATCCACAATAGATTAATGTAAATCCAAAAACGGGGCCTCGGTATCAGAAGAATTTGCTTTATTTAACTGAAGCTCGTGGGGGGGGGGAGGCAATAATTAATAAATCATCCAAATGTTTGGAAGTCGAGCTAAAAGCTTCAATGATTTCAGACTGGTTTTTAGCAGAAATGGACAACATGAAGTCTCTCTCATAAAAAACAAAAACAGATCAGCCACAAGTGGTGCGCAATTAGTACCCATCCGAATACCCACAACTTGTCTAAATAACTTAGTACCAAATCTTTTGTAAATATTGTCCAGTAGACAAGTGAGAGCTTCACACACCTTCTGACATGACCATAACGTATAGTTTTTATGCTCTTCAAAGTGAAAAACATTACATGCAAGATAGAGGGAGTCTTCCCTATAAAAAGTCCGTTCAATTAAACCAATGAGTATTTCTTTTATAAGATTATGAGGAAGTGTAGTGTAAAGGGTGGAAAAATCATAGAAAACGCCTAGATTTTAATTTATTTAAAGTAGAAGTAAAACAAAGATCAGGAATCGATACAATTAATTTACTCCACCCACCAAAGACATCAAAGGGAAAGAAACACAAACATTAAGCGACCAGACCATAATGGAAAACTAAACAAAGGAAGGCCATAAGAACAGTTACTTTCCCACAAAATGGCCATATGGCCATCCAAAATAAAAGGACACAATTGATACACACAGTAAGTAACAAAAAACAACATAAATAAATCGCCACAGAAGAACCGCCTTGGAACGGTCAGTGGAAAGATTTCCACTGGGGGGGGGGGGGGCATAAATCGATTTTACATGGCCACAATTCTCGCCCTTACTTCCTTCGCGATTTAGACACCCAAGGACAAACAATAACAAAAATAACCGCGACAGAAGAACCGCATTGGAACGGTCAGCGGAAACGAATTCCACTACGGGGGGGGGGGGGGGGGGGGGCTTAAATCGATTTTACCTGGCCATAATCCTCGCCCTTACTTCCCTCGCAATTTAGAAAAAATAATTTGTTCAGTCCGCATGAAGGCCTCCTAACTCATCACTGCAACATCTCCGTGAACACAAAAAATCAATGAACCACAGAGGTGAGACAACGGTGAGGACTCGACAGCAAGAAACCACTGAAATGCTGGAGCAAAAGTTAGACTCCGTTGGGCCCGACCAGAGACAGAGCATCAGGCACCAAAGAGGAAAACATCATTAGAATTCGTTATAGACCATAACAGATTTCTACCTGATCTTTCGAATACTTTGTCGCAATATTTTATCACATGCTTTTTGATAAACATGCACACTCAATATTATCCATTATGCGCTGTATTCCTTGCTTCCAAAGGATAACCCTTTCTAGAACATATTATCCTTTATAAGCAAGGGATACACCTCAGAACTGTAAAATAAGGAGTGTACATGTTTTCTGGGCCAGACTAGCTAGTTTCGGCCAATTAGGCCTCATCAGTGATCCTCAGATATTTTCAAAATTTATCAATGGAATCATTGATCCCAAAGGACAAGAAAATATAAACTACACTATGATGTAGGGCAAGGAGACTTTTTACGGCCGCCACACATTCCCAGACACTAGCTGTAGTTATGTTAAATATGTTCTAGAAAGGTTATCCTTTGGAAGCAAGGAATACACCACAGAACTGGAAATTAAGGAGTGTACATGTTTTCTGGGCCAGACTAGCTAGTTTCGGCTAATTAGGCCTCACGAGTGACACTCAGATATTTTCAAAAGTCAACAATGGAATCATTGATCCCAAAGGACAAGAAAATATAAACTACACTATGATGTAGTGTAGGGAGACTTTTTACGGCCCCCACACATTCCCCGACACCAGCTGTAGTGATGTTAAATATGATCAAATATGTTTCAAGCCGTCAAACAACGACCACATTGTTAGCGGCCTTATCAGCTGGATCCAAAACAAACTTCCTATGAAATTCTTGAATACCTAGTTTAAGGTGACGTCAAGACGTCTTAGGTTTAGGAGGTAATGAGTGCGTATTTTGCAAATAAAAAGAAATGCGTTTATTCGCTAATTTCAGAATGTTAAGTTTCCATTCTTTTAGAGCTTTATGCTCAACATACGAAACCTGAATTTTATGAAGACTTAGTATTTAAATTCAAACGATGTATATGCTTGCGATGATTTCAATACCAATTTCGTAAAATATGTCTTCGATATAAAAGAATTGGGTACAGCACAAATGTTTATACGACAGACTGCATGCATGGTAGTTAACCCTATCACCGTTGATAGCTTCGCTTCCCTCTATAAATGCACACCGACGGGTAGGGTCTCGGACTCTATGAGTGTTCGACATTTCTACTATTGATGTTTGTATTAAGGTCTAGTTATTTCATGTTCGTGGTTCTTCCTCTTTGGTGTCTCTGACGGGAGGTGTAGGCTAACTGTATCGATTACTGATCATTGCCGTCACTTCTATTTAACTTAAAACTTTTTAAGCTGCTGTCTGTTGCTCTGTCTCTGGTCGGCTCCACCGGAGCCAAACTTTTGCTTTCCTTCTGCTCTAGCATTTTAGTAAGTCCTCATCGTTGTTTTGTATCTGTTTTGGTTATATTTTATTATTTTTTTCTTAGAATTTAGATGTTGCACTAATGCGGTAGAAATCCCTAATGTAAATCCCTCATGCGTACTGCAAACAATTCCATGATAGAACAAAGGACAAGAATTGTGGCCACGTACACATTATTTGAGTTCCCAGAGAATACAGTTTTGCTGACCGTTTCAAAGTAGAAGTAAAACAAAGATCAGGAATTGATACAATTAACTGACTCCATCCATAAAGGACACCAAAGCATCTCTTATGTCGTGGTTTATTATTGTTATAGTTTGCCTTTGCTTTATGTATTGCCAATACTGTTTTTTATTTTGAATAGCCGTTGGGAAGGTTACTGTCATTTGACTTTCAGTTTGTACCGTTTTCATTACGATGAATTTATTTTATGTTTGAGTTTCTTTCCCTTTGTCTTGGTTCAGAATATTGGGTCGGTTACCTTATCATTGTCTTCGGTGCCTTTGGTGCTAAATAGAGACAAAACAACCGCTTGATAAAGGGAATTGTTTCATGGTTCAATCATGATTTATTAGATTGATATATGTGATATTTTCTTGTTTCTGCTTCAAAATAAGTTCTGGGCAGTATTCACCATTATGCAAAGTAGAAGTAAAACAAAGATTAGGAATTGATACAATTAACTTACTCCACCAATAAAAGACACCAAAGGGAAAGAAATATAAACATTAAGCGACCAGACCATAATGGAAACCTAAACAAAGGAAGGC
This sequence comes from Lucinisca nassula, assembly GCA_963580285.1. Taxonomy (NCBI): domain Eukaryota; kingdom Metazoa; phylum Mollusca; class Bivalvia; order Lucinida; family Lucinidae; genus Lucinisca; species Lucinisca nassula. The sequence goes on along the minus strand of OY757022.1, from coordinate 118,307,581 downwards.
CATAAGGACAGTTACTTTCCCACAAAATGGCCATATGGCCATCCAAAATTAAAAGACACAAGTGATACACACAGTAAGTAACAAACAACAACATAAATAAATCGCCACAGAAGAGCCGCCTTGGAACGGTCAGTGGAAGATTTCCACTGGGGGGGGGGGCTTAAATCGATTTTACGTGGCCACAATCCTCGCCCTTACTTCCGTCGCGATTTAGACACATAATTTGTTCAGTCCGCATGAAGGCCTCCTAACTCATCAGTGCAACATCTCCGTGAACACAAAAATCAAAGAACCACAGAGGTGAGACAACGGTGAGGACTCGACAGCAAGAAACCACTGAAATGCTGGAGCAAAAGAAAACCAACAGTTAGACTCCGATGAGCCCGACCAGAGACAGAGCATCAGGCACCAACCAACATTATCTCTCTAATTATCAATAACCCTTTACGTTGGAGCCGTCATAGAATCTGAGGCCTGACCCACCGGCGTGCAACTAAAGAGGGAAGCAAAGTTGCCAACCGTGATTGGGTTAACTATCATGCATGCAGTCTGTCGTATAATATCCATGTTGTACCCAATCATTTTATATCGAAGAATGATTTTACGAAATTGGGTGCTGAAGTCATTGCGGTTATATATTTTTCTCAATTTATATACTAAGTCACCATAAAATTCGGGTTCCGATAGACCTTGTTGCAGAAGAGATTTAAGTTCAATATTGAATTTTGAAATTAAATCAGAATGGCGTCTATAAAATTTTGAAAAGGCTTTGCGTAGTTTATGGTACCGATAACCCTGATTAAAGGCATTTATTCTTGATTATTGAGGACTATCATTTCATTACATAATATTATGTAGCCCTCAGTGCTGACTGAAGACAAGTCCTCTGTCTTCAACAGGTAAGGGGCCTCCCTGGGGAAAATCAATAATTTACTAACTGTTGACTGGAGTGTATATTATTGATTTTCCCCTTATGTACCTCAGTCAGGGGATTCAACAAGAGCTACTAATCACCCTATTAGGGACCGCCTTTGATCTGCTGTAGATAGTATACCACAGGGGGCAATAAAACAATTATGAACACACGGTGTGTTTTACTGTTTCAGAATAAATGCCTTTAAGGAGTTTAGCCGTTATTTATTTATTACGAGTGTTGAAGTCAGTTACATGACTACACACTCTAGCAAATCGAATTAATTGCGAAATATAAACGCCGTAGGATGGCGCACGAGGAACATCACCATCCAAAAAAGGAAAATTTACAATCTCAAAATCAAAGTCATCATAAATTTTGCACGAAACAAATCCATCTACAATAGATAGATGTAAATCCAAAAACGGGGCCTCGGTATCAGAAGAATTTGCTTTATTTAACTGAAGTTCTAGGGGGTAAATCTGACTGATCAAACCATCAAAATAGGTATTATCAATATTTAATAAAAATCTAAATATCTAGAAGTAGAGCTAAAAGCTTCAATAATTTCAGATTGGTTATCAATGGAAAGCGACAAAATAAAGTTTCTTTCATAACAATACAAGAACAGATCAGCCACAAGAGGTGCGCAATTAGTACCCATCTGAATACCTACAATTTGTCTAAATAACTTTAAAAGCTTCAATAACTTCAGATTGGTTATCAATGGAAAGCGACAACATGAAGTCTCTTTCATAACAATACAAGAACATATCAGCCACAAGAGTTGCGCAATTCGTACCCGTCGGAATACCCACAATTTGTCTAAATAACTTTAAAAGCTTCAATAACTTCAGATTGGTTATCAATGGAAAGCGACAACATGAAGTCTCTTTCATAACAATACAAGAACATATCAGCCACAAGAGGTGCGCAATTCGTACCCGTCGGAATACCCACAATTTGTCTAAATAACTTAGTACCGAATCTAATATAAATATTGTCAAGTAGAAAGGTGAGGGCATCACACACTTTCTGACATGACCAAAGTGTATAATTCTTATGCTCTTTAGAAGTGAAAAATGCATTTCTGACATTACATGCAAGATAGAGAGAATCTTCTCTGTGAAAAGCCCATTCAATTAAATCATTAAGCTTTTCTTTAATAAGATTATGAGGAAGTGTAGTGTAAAGAGTGGAAAAATCGTAGGTAGACAGACTAGAAGCACGAAAATATCTAGATTTCAATTTATTTAAAACCTCATTCGAATTTTTTATAGACCAAACAGATTTCTTCCTGATCTTTCAAAGACTTTATCACAATATTTAATTACATGCGTTTTAATAGCAGTAAGAAAGGAAGTTAATAATTTAGAAAGTTCAGTGGTAGTGCAAGAGCTAGAATTTGCAATAAACCGTGCTTTGTAAGGTTTTTTATGAAGTTTTGGTAACCAGTACAGCGTAGGAAGCTTGTCTTGGCCTTCATTAACACACACAGCAAACTTGGTGGCTGAAAGACAAACATGTTTATCTACTATAGCTCTCTCTTCAGCTAAATGCTGAAGTTCATAGGCCTTAGTACCACCAAGCTCCTGCTAAAGCGTGTTAACATAGTGGAGCCGTCACACAACGACGACGTTGTTAGCGGCCTTGTCTGCAGGGGCCAAAACAAACTTCTTATGAAATTCTTGAATACCTAGTTTAAGATGACGTAAAGACGTCTTGGGCTTAGGAGGTAATAAGTTAGTATTTCGAGAATAGAAAGAAATGCGTTTATTCACTAGTTTTAAAATGCTAAGTTTCCAGTCCTTAAGGGCTTTATGCTCAACATACTCTCGCTTACACCATCGATTACCGAATTCATTCAAGGAAGCAGCGATTTCATCTCTACATTTACTGAAATCAATTTTAGAAGGAAACCGATATTTCGGTCCTTTAGAAATTATATTCCTTATCCTAGAATCAGGAATAATTTTCAAATTGCCAGTAATTACATGACCAGCAGCAGGATAGCAATACTTTGAGTTTTTACAATCACATGAATTAGGAGTATTAGTATCAATATCAAGATCTGAAACAAGTTTATTGAAATTAAAAATGATAGATCTAACAGGTTTGTTATATTTATAGCAAATTATAGGTGTTTCAGTATTTTGAAAATAAGCAGGAATGGAAGAAAGCAGCGATCTCTCACGGAAGATACTGGGCAAATCTATAAAATCCATACCCTTATTAATGAAGGATATTTTGAAGAAATGGCGTTTATGATTAATTTCAGAATCAATGTAAGGACGGAGAGTATGCTGAGTATAGCCTCTAGTTAAGAGAGCCGCATCATATAACTGATGAGAACTATCGTAGAATTTATTCGCCTCGGTGTCCAGAAGACGTAAAACAGAAACGGGTAATATACTTAAAAATGAAAGCATAGAGTGGCGTCCATGATTTAATAATATAATTGACAGTCACTTCAGTCTAGTATTAGTTTGTTTAAACGCACGTGATTTACGTTTAAAGTTACCATTTTTCCTGGTGCCGTGAGATCTAGTTCTGCGTTTTCGACATTCCAGGAGTGAGAAAATATCAATGTCCGGCATTCTGGAAATATTACCTTCACCATTATGAAAAACCTATATTCTAAACATTGGAACTGGTCTAGAACTAGGGTGATTAAAGTATATCCTTGTAGATATATATACATTAGGGTAGTTAACCCAATCACGGTTGGCAACTTTGCTTCCCTCTTTAATTGCACGCCGGTGGGTCAGGCCTCAGATTCTATGACGGCTCCAACGTAAAGGCTTATTGAGAATTAGAGAGATCTAATTCTTGGTAATGTTGGTTGGTGCCTGATGCTCTGTCTCTGGTTGGGCCCATCGGAGTCTAACTGTTGGTTTTCTTTTGCTCCAGCATTTCAGTGGTTTCTTGCTGTCGAGTCCTCACCGTTGTCTCACCTCTGTGGTTCTTCGATTTTTTTGTGTTCACGGAGATGTTGCACTGATGTGTTAGGAGGCCTTCATGCGGACTGAACAAATTATTTGTCTAAACCGCGACGGAAGTAAGGGCGAGGATTGTGGCCACGTAAAATCGATTTAAGCCCCCCAGTGGAAATCTTTCCACTGACCGTTCCAAGGCGGTTCTTCTGTGGCGGTTCATTTATGTTGTTGTTTGTTACTTACTGTGTGTATCACTTGTGTCTTTTTATTTTGGATGGCCATGTGGCCATTTTGTGGGAAAGTAACTGTCCTTATGGCCTTCATTAGTTTAGGTTTCCATTATGGTTTGGTCGCTTAATGTTTGTGTTTCTTTCCCTTTGGTATCTTTGATGGGTGGAGTAAGTTAATTGTATCAATTCCTGATCTTTGTTTTACTTCTACTTTAGTTATTTAATGTTTGTGTTTCTTTCCCTTGGTGTCTGATGGGGCGTGTGGGTTAATTGAATCGATTCCTGATAATTGCCTTAATTTCTATTTTCTATATAAAGTGAGATTTGCAAGGATGTACGTTATCCGAGAAATGAACGTACTTTGTTTAACGTTCATTGAAGTACGGATAACATCGGGTCCGGAGCTACGTAAGTGAACTAAATGAGTAAAGATAGTTCAGGAACATATCGAATTATAACTCAAAACCTATCCAAAACATCAAAGGGAAACACACACACGCACATCTTAACTCACAACTAAGTCATCGGTGGTAAACTTATATAGCAACTCTTTCCCAAACAGATGGGAACTCATATATCTGTACTGGACAAATTAATTTGGTCACATTGAAGTGCTAAAATGAAAACATTTATAACTGAACAGCACCGAACATAAAACAAACGATACCGCAAAGTACGCGCCGTGGGAGAGGCAGTTATGATTTCCTCTTTAATTGCACGCCGGTGGGTCAGGCCTCAGGTTCTATGACGGTTCCAACGTAAAGCCTAATGGTTGGTTGGTAGGTACCTGATGCTCTGTCTCTGGTCGGGCCCATTGGGGTCTAACTGTTGGTTTTCTTTTGCTCCAGCATTTCGGTTGGTTCTTGCTGTTGTTTCATCTCTGTGGTTGTTTGATTTTTGTGTTCACGGAGATGTTGCACTGATGAATTAGGAGACCTTCATGCGGACTGAACAAATTATTTGTCTCAATCGCGACGGAAGTAAGGGCGAGAATTATGGCCAGGTAAAATCGATTTAAGCCCCCCAGTGGAATTCGTTTCTGCTGACCGTTCCAATGCGGTTCTTCTGTCGCGGTTATTTTTGTTATGGTTTGTCCTTGGGTGTTTGTGTCGCTTATATTATTTTATTTTGGATAGCCTTTTGGCCATTTTGTGGGAAAGTAATAGTCCTCTTGGCTCTCCGCTGTTGGTGTTTCCGTTGGGGTCTGTTACTTTATGTTTGTGTTTCTTTCCCTTTGGTGTTTCTGATTGGAGCTGTGGGTTATTTGTATCGATTCCTGTGCAATGCCTCTATTTCTATTATGATTACTAGGTTGGGGTAAAACAGGTTGTATCGGGCCCTAACCTGCACTCTCATCTTCTGTTTACACAATTTAGATGGCTGTTCGACTCCCATAGAGGTCTCCAGCTCATCATTATGTCATCATGTGCAAAATAAAGTCACCAAAAAGGCTGTGATGAAGCAAGGATGTTAACTCGACAGTAAAATCGCATTGAGACCCTTCATCACGAATACACTCGTATATAATTTTAACCCCCCCCCCCTCCCCACTCCAGAACCCCATTTTATATAGTAACACTCTTCAAAGGCGGTTTTTCTCTCGCTTTTTTTTTTTTTTGTTATGGTTTGTCTTTGGGTGTTTGTGTAGCTTATATAATTTTATTTTGGATAGCCTATAGGCCATTTTGTGGGAGCGCAACTGTCCTTTGGGCTTTCCGCTTTTGATATGTCTATTAGGGTCTGTTGTTTCATGTTTGTGTTTCTTTCCCTTTGGTGTCTCTGATGGGAGCTGTTGGTTAATTGTATCGATTCTTGACTATTGCCTCCACTTCTATTTTCGGGGGTAAACGTCATGTTTTTACTTTAAAATATAGATTGTGGGTATTCGTTTGAGCCGCCTCGATGAAACTATCCACACTTTTCGTGGGCAAGCTTATATGTTAGCGATTAACCTGTACAATGCAGAGTCATTCTTTCTCCAGAAACTGACAACCGTCCTTCTTGAATCAGCTGAAGGGAGAGAATTACCGTATAAAATATTTCATGATCAATATCTTCGAAAGAATGTTGCCTACCTAGGCAGGTATCGAACCCGCGTCCTCTTGTTTACCAGTCAGACGCGCATCCGATTGAGCTACCGATGCGGATGTGTTTTTGTTTTTGATAGCCAATTGACCATTTTGTGGGAACGTAACGGTCCTTTCGGCTTTCTGTTGTTGATGTTTCCATTAGGGTCTAGTTTTTTCATGTGCGTTTATGTCCCTTTGGTGTCTCAGATTGGAGGTGTGGTTAATTGTATCGATTCATGATCATTGCCTTCAATTCTGTTTTAACAACTATTGCAGTTTTCCTGGTAAAAGCGAAAGATCGCCATCGTCAATTTCCATTGGAGAGATTCATGGTTTATTTTTGGTGTCACTGAATGCTTATGTGAGTTCGCGTTACTCAGTTTATTGGTTTACTTATGAACATCATTGCGTGCTTAAAATTAATTAAAGCGGCTTTCTGAAAATGCAATGAGAACGTAAGTATAAAGACCTCAAGTCAGTTCAACGTAATGCATAAATCGATCATTTATTGAGAAATCAAATCAAAGAAATTTGCTTATGTATACTTTGGATATAGACAGGAACTCTAGATGAATATAGTAAACGCATCTAGTTTTTTTTCTTATTATGTTTATGCGAATATTATCATAAATGTCTGTAAACAGAGGTTGCTAAGTATGTTTAAGTTCGATTCTTTGTTTCTTCGTGTATCATTCTGTTACGCTTTGATCGTGAAAACAACATATGACGACAAATAAATTTCAAATGCATATTACGCATGCCTCAGCTATCCCATATGGAATATATAAGCGGAAGGGGGTGAACGTTTGTTTTGTCATTTTGTCCGTGTGACTGTTAGTCATTTATACTACTGTTCCTCTTGGCAATCAAAATATACTAATTTATTTGGCACGTTTACTTTTGTCTTGCTGTTGTTCTCTGCCAGTTGCTGTCGACTGTTCCAAGAACCTGTTCATCCCATAATCTGTTATCTTCAGTACCCAGCGATTGTCTACCAAACAGTTTGAGCTCTTCAAACGTCCGTGCGACCCCAGAGCCGAACAGTGAATAAAATGCATTCCCTAAAAACAGGATACAGTTTACTATAGAAACAATTATATACAATTCGTCAGGTAACCAACAGCTTTGAATCTTGAAATTTATTCTCTATCCTCATCACCAAGATATTCTAATGAAAATAAAGTAATACTTCCGAACTCCCATACTGCATAAGAACGATCTCAATAATGCTAAGACTCGGTCTATGATGCTCAAATGCACCCTGTTTTCCCTTAGCAACCATTATATGTTAATGCGATATTTTGTGCAAGTACTTATTGTGGTGGCGATCAACAAATGATCATGGGAAACTGTACATTAGCGCCAGAGACTTTGCTGTTTGCAGAGGTATAACGGTGACATAGTAGTAGCTAAATGCAAGGGGTGCTGTGCCAAACTCTTTTAATTGGCTTCGTGCGCGTATCTGAACAACATAAACTAGAGCTAGTTTTTAAGAAACAATATGCCCCACAACTTCTTGACCTTAAAACTGGTTGCCAAAAACGATTTTGAGATGTCATGCATACACAGTTGAAAAAAAACGATAATCAGAAATCGATAAAAGTAGCCCACATATCCCATCAGAGACACAAAAGGGAAGGAAACACACAAACATATAATAACTAGACCCTAATGAAAAAATTAATAGCGGAAAGCCAAGAGGACATTTACTTTCCAATAAAATGGCCAAAAACAAAAAGATATAACGATATACACGTTCAAAGACAAACCATATCAAAAATAAACCGCGATAGAAGAACCGCCTTGGAACGTTCTGTGAACATAATTTCACTTGGAGCTAAAATCGATGCTACGCGGCCACTTTTCTTTCCCTTACTTCCGTCGCGATACAGACACATAATTTGTTCAGTTCGGATGAAGCCCTCCTAACCCATCAGTGCAACATCTGCGCGAACACAGACATCAAACAACCACAACGGCTAAGATGCTGGAGCAAAAGAAAACCAAGAGTTAGACTCCGATGGGCCCGACCAGATACAGAACATTAGGCAAAGCTGCCGTTACTGAAGAAATGGAGAACAGAATTTTTAAAATAAAGTTTGACTGGTCATCTTCTTGGTGTCCCCCTAACAGCCGACCAAGTTTGAAAGCATCGGTCTAATAACAATTTTGAGCTATCTTGTATACAATGTTAAAATTCCAAAAGTTACACATAGCCATAACTCTAAAAAATAATATATTTTTCAGAATCCAGTCAAACTTGAAATCAGGCTATTATCCAGAAACCATCCACCCAGATATAAGACTCATTACCAGGAATTCTCGTACTACAGGAACTGTCACTCAGATTACCGATATCCCATATTTGATTGACATCAGTTAATTCCCTTAGACCGTAGTCGAGATAGCGTCGTTTACCTGTGTTAATGGTGTGTAATAGCAGTTTCACACCTATCGGTTTGAGTTACAATACACAACCAATCTGTGTTCTATCCAGTGCCCTGTTAAAATTAGTATTGATATACATTGTAAATTTTGTCACCGAAAATTTCAAGATGAAAAATTCTGATATTTTATATAAAAAAGGCATGTTTTGCTAACGAATGACCAGGTGTTTTGTCCTCGATATAAATTAAATATTCATGGCCGGGCCGTTAATCCAAAATTATAGGGAAATAAAAATAGATCACGTTTATACATGTATAAATATATTATTTCTTTTTTTTATATATTTCATGGGTATATTCATGTAATTTTGTTCCTTTCTATATTGTGGCCCTTGGTAAACAATAAAAGAAACGTAATGATGACAATATATAAAAGAATTTATTTAATTAATGAAATTCAGCATAGAGTAATGACATGCCATTTATAAAGCTCTGGCCTCTAGTGAGGACTGTTACGCCGTAAAACAATTATGCATCCGAACATAGTAGACACGGTGGCGTATGTTTGGAATTCAGCTTCGACACAGGATTTCAAATAATGTGGTAGTTTATAAGGTGAAGACAAGATCAGCCTGCATGTTTACTGATTCAATAACGGTTCTATGAATTGCATTGCTTCAGCGTACCAAAGTCTCTGATCATACTGCACTTGCTTAAGCGCAGTCTGATCTGAGTTTATGCTAGTCGCCAATGCCACATTGTTTAAAATCACGTCGCGGCTTTTTTTTTTTTTTTTTTTTTTTTGTTATGGAAAATTGATTTTAAATAACCATATATGAAGACCTAATTTTACATGGGTGTTGACTTATTTCTGAAGCCGGCCTCGATAGCTCAGTCGCATGCGCGAATGATTGGGTGATCAGGAGGATGCGGATTCGATACCTGCCGGAGACGGCTATATTCTGTCGTGGATTTGTTTGTTTGATTTGAGGTTTAACGTCCCCGTCAACACTGTAAAGGTCGTTTTGGAGACGTTGCTTCCAATTTTGTGGGACTTTTACCCGATATTGAGATGAAATGACATCTCAAGCCCTGTCGCCCAATGAAACCAATAGGGTTTATTAGCATGGACGGCCCGCCTCGCACCGCAGTTCCTGGACAGGCTTAGATCCTCTAAGCGGTTTACGGTGTGCGGGCCAGATTCAGCTCTGCGTGGAAGCATCATGCAGCCCATATATTTCTTCAAGCCCCTATGGGCAGGGGCGGATTCTGTCGTGGAAACTGATCATGAAATCTTCTCTACATTCATTCTCTTTCTTTTACTGTTTCAAAAGGGCAGCTGTCAGTTTCAAACAAAAGAATTTGCGGCATACTAGTTAATCGCTTACGTATACTCAGTAGAAAAGTGGGGAAAGGTAAACTGACAAGCTCGACATGACAAAAAAAGTGTTGAGAAGGCCTTTAAACTCCAGTCTAATTTCTGATAGCACATTAAAGCAACTAAAGCTCTGTCGTCTATATCAGATTAACCCATTTTGCACCGGCCGGAATTTGTCACCACAAGTCCATTTCAAAATTTGATGGTGTGAAGTGTTTTCTAAATATATTTAAAACATAAAAAATAGCTGAACCTTTTTGCAAAAGAAGGTTCTGAACAAAAGCCGAGCTCGATGGCGTCTGATCTGGGCCTGCACTTTTTGCTATAACCAGTTTTGTGGGATTCGGTACAAAATGGGTTAATGCACAACACTCACAAACTGGGATGTGCTAATTAAAGCAACTAAAGCTCTGTCGTCCATATCAGTTTAACCCATTTTGTACCGACCCGAATTTGTCAGCCTTATACATGTATACAGCACAAGTCCATTTCTTAATGTGAGGGTGTGAAGTGTTTTCTAAATATATTTGAAAAATAAAAAAATGGCTGAACTTTTTGCAAAAAGAAGTTCCCGAACAAAAGCCGAGCTCGGTGGCGTCTGATCTGGGCCTCCCATTTTTGCTATAATCCGTTTTGTGGGATACGGTACAAAATGAGTTAATACACAACACTCACAAACTTTGGATAATAAACATATCTCGGACGCCCTAGGCGAGCAACTCACGTTATTTCAATACGCACCGATACATCCTAAGTCATTTCAGAATAAAGAAAGTGGGTTTGTGTCGTAATTTTCTTACTTTAAGATTTAAACAAGACACAACGAAAGTAGCCTACACCCACAATATATTATATTATATTAAAACTTTTACCACCCTAAAATTGAAATTTTCAGATTAAAACTCCTGTTAATTTTAATATTTCTGCACATAACATACATTGCGGATACTCGGTAGAAACGCCTCGACGAGGCTGTTCAAACGAGAACAATATAATAAGTCACATCTATACTATCAGCCAATCAGACTACATTGTATACTGTTTTCGTTCAAATTCACAAACTGGTAGACAAATAGTATAGATCCTGATCAGATGGCTTCTTCAGAACTAATCTGATCGGGATCTACACTGTTTGCAAAGTTAGGGTTGTCGTGAACAGCAGGATAAGGGTTAATGCAATGTAAAAAAATGGTTTGTGGTTTGTTTATCATTATAAACTCCACTTTTTTGTCTATGTAATTAAGATAATCAAACAATCCATAAACTAACGTGGTCTTGCGTTAAGAAAAAGTGTTGAGAAGGCTTTTAATTCCAGTCTAATTTCTGATACCACACTGGGATGTGCTAATTAAAGCAACTAAAGCTCTGTCGTCCATATCAGTTTAACCCATTTTGTACCGACCCGAATTTGTCAGCCTTATACATGTATATAGCACAAGTCCATTTCAAAATGTGAAGGTGTGAAGTGTTTTCTAAATGTATTTACAAAATAAAAAAAATGGCTGAACTTTTTGCAAAAAGAAGTTCCTGAACAAAAGCCGAGCTCGGTGTCGTCTGATCTGGGCCTCCCATTTTTGCTATAACCCGTTTTGTGGAATTCGGTTGAAAAAAATGTTAATACACAACACTCACAAACTTTGGATAATAAACATATCTCGGACGCCCTAGGCGAGCAACTCACGTTATTTCAATACACACCGATACAGCCTAAGTCATTTCAGAATAAAGAAAGTGGGTTTGTGTCGTAATTTTCTTACTTTAAGATTTAAACAAGACACAACGAAAGTAGCCTATACCCACATTATATTATATTAAAACTTTTACCACCCTAAAATTGAAATTTTCAGATTAAAAAATCCTGTTAATTTTAATATTTCTGCACATAACATACATTGCGGATACTCGGTAGAAACGCATCGACGAGGCTGATCAAACGAGAACAATATAATAAGTCACATCTTTACTATCAGCCAATCAGACTACATTGTATACTGTTTTCGTTCAAATTCACAAACTGGTAGACAAACAGTTGAGATCCTGATCAGATGGCTACTTTAGAACTAATCTGATCTGGATCTACACTATTTGCAATGTTAGGGGTTGTCGTGAACAGCAGGATAAGGGTAAATGCAATGTAAAAAAACAATTGGTTTGTGGTTTCTTTGTCATTATAAACTTCACTTTTTTCTATGCAATTAAGATAATCAAACAATCCATAAAACTAGCGTGGTCTTGCGCGGTATATCACGCCTCACCCCCACCCCTCCCCACATACACCTTTTGACATAAACGGTCAATTTCATAGCATAGCCTTCGGGTGAACCATTGTGTATTGTTTAAAAATGACAACATCGTATATTATAGTTTAAGGGAGAAGGTGCGGGAAAGAAACACAGCTTCTGAAACGACTGCACAAATGAGATATTTTGCCAAATTTAATATTTTATTTCGGCAAAGTCCAGAGAAGATTAAAATTAATTAATGAGACAAAGAAAAGAACCACTATGTTTGGACTTCATAAGAGAAAAATAACACGATCCGGACGAAAGATTCTTTCTTCTTATGTATGACTTTTAGCCACGAACCATAAATTCAGGGTGCTCATATTTCTTATTTCTTCTCTAAAATAGAGATTGTGAGTACTCGTTAGAACCACCTCGCAGTGGCAGTTCTATCGCGTACCCACAAATTATTTGTATAAGAAAAACATCATATTTTTTCTTACAATTGCTAGTTTTGACCGTGAAATTTAGAGTGTATTTGAATAGGCGTGTTTTCGTAATGATGGAAATATGCATCGTATTATATAAATTATAACTTATCGAGAACACTAAAGTTTTCTAAACACATGAATTAAAACACTGCATCTACAGGACTGGTGTAAAAAAATCTAACAAACATTACCTAAACATGCCTATTCAAATGTAGATTGAAAATTTTACCGTCAAAAACTGAAAATTATTTGATCCTCACAAACAATAATTGTCTTATTTCTGCAAAAAACATTGATTTTGTTTACTCGTTAGAACCGACTCAGTGAGGCGATTTTAACAAGTACCCACAATCTTTATTTTGAGCAGAAATGAGATAAAATAAAAAAAAAAGTTTGAGCTTAAAATTATACGTTTGATTGTTCTATCGAGTCATCATCGTCATTCCAACGAGTCATTCAATCTATAATTAAGAGCAGAAATAAGAAAGAACTTTTTCTTAAATTGTTGTAAGTTGGCCGTGAAATTTACAATGTATTTGTATAGGCGTGTTTTCGTAATGGTGGAAATATACATCGTATCCTTTAAGTTTTCTACTTAAGCAGTTAGTAGTTTTCCTAGGCGAAAATATAATTAAAGCAAATCTTAAAACAAGCTTCAAAAGGTTGCAAATTAAAAACAATATTTTTAAATTATCAAAAACAAATAAATAAGTTATGAGTGCAAAGTTTTTAATTATGGATGTATATTTGTTTATTTAAAGTTAAATATTCTTTCTAATTCTATCAATAATATTATCCATATTGATACCGATTTTCAATTCTGATAACTTCTTTTGCGATTCATTCTAGTATCCTGTGTATACTAGCCCTGGTTCTGTGTAATCTTTACACATTTGTGATCCGAAACTTCAAATATAGCTATTTTCTACAACCTGTGGGCCACTTTTAATAAACTGTTTTTCTAAATTTTTTACCACATGAATATAGATATTAGATAGATCTTTCTAGTGAGAGGTTATAGCGCACGGAGAAATTTTAACAAATATGACTTTTGAGCCTTTGAATTAAGGCTATTTTTCATTTTTGTTGTAAAATACAAAGACTTAATAGGGAAATACCCCAGTGGCATTCATTAGAGTCTGGGCCACTTTAAAATTTATTTTATTTCAACAAATTTGGTACCAAAATGAAGCAGATACATTTTTCTATCAAATGCGAGGTTATAATAATATCTTGTAGAAATGAAAATAAAAGATTTTATTAGTTAAATGACGGACTCCTATATAACTCTATACATTTTCCTAGTATTACCTGTATGAAAACTAGCGACTGGCTGTGACGTCACAGAAGTGACAGATAAGTGTGGATTAGTACCTGTAGTACGAGTATTCCTGCTTATGCTACCTTTAGTACTGTTCGGGATATTTTGCTGAAAAGTTAATTACAAAATGACCGAAATTACAATGAGCCATAATTGATTAAGCATTGTTCTTGATTTGTTTAAAAGTAGATAGGGTCATTTGCATATCCCTAGCAATCTAATAACCAACCAGTATGGCTGTATCTCAGTGGTTTCTGAGATATTTTGCTTAAAGTTAACACGGCCCACATTTACAAAGGGACATAACTCATCAAGTATTTTTAAGAATTTATTCACAAGTGAATCGGGCCATATACTTGTATCTAGCAATGTAAACACCAAGGTAGAATAGGAGGCAATGATCAGGAATCGATACAATCAACCCACAGCTCCTATCAGAGACACCAAACGGAAAGAAACACAAACACAAAACAACAGACCCCAATGGAAACAGCGGAAAGCCAAAAGGACAGTGACTTTCCCACAAATTGGCCAATAGGCTACCCAAAATAAAATGATAATAGCGGCACGAACACCCAAAGACAAACCATAACAAAAATAAACCGCCACAGAAGAACCGCCTTGCTGCATAAAAATATACTTTATGGTCATGTCAGAAAGTGTGTGAAGCTCTCACCTTTCTACTTGACAATATTTACATAAGAGTTGCTACTGAGTTATTTAGAAGTAGAGGCGATGACCAGGAATCGATACAATCAACCCACAGCTCCCATCTGAGACACAAAAGGGAACGAAACACAAACATGAAACAACTGACCCAATGGAAACACCAACAGCGGAAAGCCAAAATGACAGTTACTTTCCCACAAAATGGCCAATAGGCTGTCCAAACTTAAATAATATAAGCGACACAAACACCCAAATACAAACCATTACAAAAATAAACCGCGACAAAAAAACCGCCTTGGAACGGTCTGGGGAAACGAATTCCACTGGGGGGGGGGGGCTTAAATCGATTTTACGTGGCCAGAATTCTCGCCCTTAGTTTTACTTCCGTCGCGATTTAGACAAATAGTTTCTTCAGTCCGCATGAAGGCCTCCTAGCGCATCGGTGCAACATCTCCGTGAACACAACTAATCAAACAACCGCAGAGATGAAACAACGGTGAGGACTCGACAGCAAGAAACCACTGAAATGTTGGAGCAAAAGAAAACCAACAGTTAGACCCCGATGGGCCCGACCAGAAATAGAGCATCAGACACCAACCAACATTATCTTGAATAAGATTTCTCTAATTCTCAATAAGCCTTTTACGCTCGAACCGTCATAGAATCTTAGGCCTGACCCACCGGCGTGCAATTAAAGAGGGAAGCAAAGTTGTCAACCGTGATTGGGTTAACTACCATGCATGCAGTCTGTCGTATAACATTTATGTAGTACCCAATCTTTTTATATCGAAGAGAGATTTTACAAAATTGGGTGCTGAATTAATTGCGGTTATATATTTTTCTGAATTTATATACTAAGTCACCATAAAATTCTGGTTCCGATAGACCTTGTTGCAGAAGAGATTTAAGTCCAATATTGAATTTTGAAGTATTTTTGCAGAATTTATCCAAAAGATAACCTTGCTATTTGCTCATCACTAGCTGTTGAATCACTAAATAGCAAGGCTTTAGCTCCAATTATTTTGATGACAAGGTAAAATTACCCAAATTACAAAGGGCCATAATTCATGAAGTAGTTTTCAGAATATATTCAAAAGTTAATCAGGTCATCGACTCATCACCGGTTATTTGTATTTAGTTCTAGGGTCTACCTCTTACCATGTTTGAGCTTTTGCTGACAAGGTAAATTTGACCAAATTAACAAAGGGCCATAACTGTCGTTCCAAGGCGATTTTTCTATCGCGATTTACTTTTGTTATGGTTTGTCTGTCTTTGAGTATTTGTGTCGCTTATATTATTTTTTAGGGGTTAGCCAATTGGCCATTTTGTGAGAAAGTGACTGTCCTTTTGGCTTTCGGCTATTGATGTTTTCACTAGGGTCTGTTGTTTCATGTTTGTGTTTCTTTCCCTTTGGTGTCTCTGGCGGGAGCTGTGGGTTAATGGTGGTATCGATTCCTGATATTTTTAACCAGGTCATCTATTCGTCACTATCAATTTAATCACTAAATATAAAAGCTCCAGCTGCAATAGTTTTTAGGTGTTTTGCTGACCAGGTAAACCTGCCCAAAGTTATAAATGACCATAACTCATGAAGTATTTTCAGAATTTATTCAAACGTTAATCAGGTTATTTACTTACCATTACCAACTAACCTTTCAAGTTTCAGGGGTCTACCTTCACCAATATTATGAGGTAGTTTGCTTTCAAGTTTTCAACCATATTTTTGTAATGGGCCATGACTCAAGAAAAGGGCAAACTTCCGCCCTTTTCACCTACTTTCTCATGAGGAATCCTTAAATAAAATTTCAAAACCCTAGATTACATGGTTCCCAAGTAAGCCTATGCATCAAAACGCGTGACGAACGAGCGGACTGACGAAAACAGAGCCAAACCAATATGCCCACCCGAGAATGTTAAGGGCCCCACTCACATGGCTCAGATCATGTGGCATTTTTGAAAGATCTTAAGTGTTGTCTCGAAATAGTGATTTCGTCACAAGGCTGTGGTGCAAAACTTCTACGTCTTTTAAACGAATCTTAAAACGATGGGACGGGCTGCATGATGCTTCCACGCATAGCTGAATCCGACCCGCTCACTAGTACTGGTAAACCGCTTAGAGGATCTAAGCCTGTCTAGGAAAGCGGTGCGAGGCGGACCGTCCATGCTTAAAACCCTTTTGGTTTCATTGGGCGACAGGGCTTGAGATGTCATTTCATCTAAATTTCGGGTAGAAGTCCCACTAAATTGGAAGCAACGTATCCAAAATGACCTTTACAGTGTTGACGGGGGCGTTAAACCAAAAATCAAATAAACAAACAAAAGATTGGACGTAAAGTCCGACCCTTCGCAGTACAGGAGATAACATGTTTGGGAATCATATTGTGAAGATGCTAAATCGGGATTGAAACCTTTTTGCAAATGATAACAAACATATTTTATAAAAGGCGTTCTATCTAAGTCACGTGTCCCCTATTGAATTAATTTAATGACTCGAACTCCGATGACTCATTTGTCATGGCTTAATTGAACATCTCTGTCTCTTCGTTTCCGCTGACCGTCCCAAAGCGGTTATTCTGTCGCGGTTTATTTTTGTTGTGGTTTAAGTTATATTATTTTATTTTGGATAGCCTATTGGCCATTTTGTGGGAAAGTAACTGTCCTTTTGGCTTTCCGCTATTGACGTTTCATTAGGTCTGTTGTTTCATGTTTGTGCTTCTTGCCTTTTGGTGCCTCTGGTGGGAGCTGTGGGTTGATTGTATCGATTCCTGATTATTGCCCCCACTTCTATTTTACCTTATTTTAAAGACTATAGAAACAGACACCCTAACCCTTTTCTTGTTGTTGACGACAATCATAACCGTTGCAATAGCGTAGATCCAGATCAGACGGGCCATCTGATTAGGATTTATATAGTTTGTCATTCAGTTTGCGAATTTGACAAGTAGAACACACTTTCTGACATGATGATAAATTATAGCTTTAATGCTCTTTAGAAGAAAAAAAAAGCTATTTATGTTGTTGTTTGTTACTTACTGTGTGTATCACTTGTGTCTTTTGGTTTTGGATGGGCATATGGCCATTTTGTGGGAAAGTAACTGTCCTTATGGCCTTCCTTTGTTTAGGTTTCCATTATGGTCTGGTCGCTTAATGTTTGTATTTCTTTCCCTTTGGTGTCTTTTATGGGTGGAGTAAGTTAATTGTATCAATTCCTGATCTTTGTTTTACTTCTACTTTTCTTACATTACACGATAGATAGAGGGAGTCTTCTCTATGAAATGTCTATTCAGTTAAAGTTTTTTCTTTTATACGATTGTGAGGAAGTGTAGTGTAAAGGGTGAAAAAATCACAAGCAGTCAGACCCGAAGCACGAAAACGTCTGACATTCAAGTTATTTAAAACTTCATTAGAATATTTTATAGACCAAAACAGATTTCTCCCTGACCTTTCAAAGACTTGTCGCTATAAATAAACAACAATTATGGGTATTCCGACGGTTACAGATTGCGAACGCCTTGTGGCTTATCTGTTCTTGTTTTGTTATGAAAATGACTTCATGATGTCCCTTTCCGTTTATAATCAATCTGAAATCATTGGAAAGTAGAAGTAAAACAAATATCAGGAATCGATTCAATTAACTTACTCCACCCATCAAAGGCACCAAAGGGAAAGAAACACAAACATGAAGCGACCATACCATAATAGAAACCTAAACAAAGGAAGGCAATAAGGACAGTTACTTTCCCACAAAATGGCCAAATGGCCATCCAAAATAAAAAGACTCAAGTGATACACACAGTAAGTAACAAATATCAACATAAATAAACCGCCACAGAAGAACCGCCTTGGAACGGTCAGTGGAAAGAATTCCACTGGGGGGCTTAAATCGATTTTATATGGCCATAATCCTCGCCCTTACCTCTGTCGCGGTATACACTAATTTTGTTTAGTCCGCATGAAGGCTTCCTAACTCATCAGTGTAACATCTCCGAGAACATACAAATAAAAAAACTACAGAGATGAAACAAGGTTGAGGACTCGACAGCATACAACAACAGAATTGCTGAAGCAAAAGAAAACTAACAGTTAGAGGAGCATTTAGTTCGACTTCTAGATATGTTGGTGATTTATTAAATATTGCCAATACCTATTTCGATGGTTTGATCAGTCAAATATACCCCCCCCCCAGCTTCAGTTAAATAAAGTAAATATTTATGATACTGCCCCGTTTTAGGATTTGCATCTATCTACTGAAGATGGGTTTGTTTCTTGCAAAATTTGTGATTAAACGCGATGATTTTGATTTTCAGATTGAAAATTTTCCTTTCTTGGGTGGTAATGTTTCTCGTGCAGCATCCTATGGCGTTTATATTTCGCAATTAATTCGATTTGCCAGAGTGCCTAGACATGTAACTGACTTCAACACTCGTTATAAATTGTTAACTGTTGAACTTCTTAATCGTTATCTTTGTCATAAACTACGCAGAGCCTTTTCAAATTTTTATAGACGTCATTTCGATTTAATTTCAAATTCGATGTTGAACTGAAATCTCTTCTGCAACGAGGTCTAACGGAACCGAACTTTAGGGGACTTAGAATATGAATTCAGAAATATACATAAACGCACTGACTTCAGCACCCAAATTCGTAAAATCATTCTTTGATATAAAAAGGTAGGGTACAACATAAATGCTGTACGACAGACTGCATGCATGGCAGTTAACCCAATCACGGTTGACAACAATGTTCCCTCTTTTATTGCACGCCGATGGGTCAGGATTCTAAGACGGTTCCAGCGTAAAGGCTTACTGAGCATTAGAGAGTCTGTTTGATATGCAGTTTTGCGTCCCTGTCAACACTGTAAAGGTCAAATTTTGTGGGACTTTTACCCGACATTGAGATGAAATGACACCTCAAGCCCTGTCGCCCATTGAAACCAGTAGGGGGTTATGAGCATGGACGGGCCGACTCGCACCGCTTTGCTTGGGCAGGCTTTGATCCTCTATGCGGTTTACCAGTACTCGTGTGCGGGTCGGTTTCAGCTCTGCGTAGAAGCATCATGCAGCCCAAATATTTCTTCAAGCACCTATGGGTGGGGGCAGAGCATTAGAGAGTTTCTAATGTTATGTAAGTTTGGTTGGTACCTTATGCGCTGTCTCTGTTCGTACCGATCGGAGTTTAAACTGTTGGTATTCTTTTGCTACAGCATTTCCGTGATTTCTTGCTGTCGAGTCCATATGCTTGTTTTATCTCTGTGGTTGTTTGATTTTTGTGTTCATGAAGGTGTTGCACTGATAAGGAAGGAGATCTTCATGCGGACTGAACAGATTATCTGTCTAAATCGCGACGGAAGTTAGGGCGAGGATTGTGGCAGCGTAAAATTGATTAAAGCCTCCATGAGAAATTTATTTGACTGACTGTTCCAAGGCGGTTCTTCTGTTTTGTTTATTTTTGTTATGGTTTGTCTTTAAGTGTGGCCATCGCTTATATTATTTTCTTTTGGATATCCAATTGGGCATTTTGTGGGAATGTAACTGTCCTTTTAGCTTTCTGCTATTGATGTTGTCATTAGGGTCTAGTTGTTTCATACTTGTGTTTCTTACCCTTTCGTGTCTCTGATGGAAGCTGTGGGTTAATTGTATCGAATTCTGATGATTGCCTACATTTCTTATATGGGAGATTTTCTGTAAAAACTCTGTGATATGTGACTATGAGGCATGAGCCCTTGGATAAAGAAATTGCAATCATGAATCCAAATTTCTTTTTCACAAGTTTATGTCCATTTAATTCGAAAGCCATCCGTGCAAGTGTTAAAAAGTAACATGTGTCATGTATGTGTATATGTAATACCTTACCGAATGAATCGTTAAATTAGAGTTAAAGATTAGTTGGGCAGGGGGCATGTTGTTTTTGGTGCTGAACCATGTTTTGCTTAGTTGAAACTTATGCCGTGTAAGAGTTGAAAACAGAAGCTTGGTGTTCCTGGTGCAGAACTTACTTGTGGACTTTGTTGGCTCTAGCTTATTGGATCACTGCACACATATATCTCCTGAAGATTGATCAGGACTCGATAAAGCTAAACCACACCTCTCATCAGAGACATCATAGGAAAAGAAACACATACATTAAATTTCTAGACCCTAATGGGAACATCAATAGCGGAAAGCCAAGAGGAAGAGGAAACATACACAAAACAAGAAAAATTACGAGTGTTTAGGAAATGAAACAAATAACTCTTTCTTCCCAGAACGGGGTGATCAGACCATTAGAAAACACCAAGCGACATAAACAACAACTCACAACAAATTCGCAGACATACAACAACAACAACAGCAAACTACCAACACCAAAACTTCCGACTTAGAACGGTCAGCAGCATATGCCACTGGCGGGGACGGTGGTGGTGGTGGGGGGTGTCTTAAAGATCTTCTACCGGCCGAATCTTCGCCCTAGATAAGGGTGTTGTTCCAAACAATATCTATTCGGTTGGCTTAATGATTTCCTAAAACAATCGATGTATCATCACAGGGACATAAATCAAATAAAAACACTGAGATGACGCAATGTTGAGGGATCATAGCCGATTCCACTTACACTGTTAGCGAGAGCTGAAGAAAGTCATTTGTTAAACCACGATGGGCCCTATCAAAATGACCAATGGCCAATTGGCTATCCAAAACAAAAATATATAAGCATTACACATACTCAAAGACAAACCATCGTTAAAATAAACCGCGACAGAATAACCTCCTTGGAGCGGTCCGTGAAAAGCATTTCACTGAATGGGAGGCATAAATCGATTTAACGCGGCCCCGGTGGGCTTAACCAGAGACAGAACATCAGGTATCAAGGAGTTTAGGTCGTAGTACCAAAGCAATAATGCAAAATCATTATTCCATAGACAAAATGGCAAATATCAATGTTCAATGTTCAGATCAACAGACATGGATTCCAGAAGAGTGTAAGCAGGCGTCCGCGGATATTAAGCATTACTTGGTCAGCTAGCTTCGCAAACCATGCCAAACGATCCGAACAAAGAAAAGGTGTAAATGCCGAGAAGGGTATGTCCGAGATTTTGAAAGTCTTCCTATGGCTTTCCATTGGCAAACATATCAGAAATAATTCTGGAAATGGCCACATTGTATGGATCAACAAGATCATGGTGCCTCCCATAGAACTTCTTTAGTGCTGGTTGATACCCCTGGCATAACAATATTGTAGTGAGCACCTTCCCACGTTCCACAAAGACCTGATACTTGTATCAACTGAACTGTAAAAAAGGCCCGACCCACCGGCGTGCAATTAAAGAGGGAAGCAAAGCTATCAACCGTGATTGGGTTAACTACCATGCATGCAGTCTGACGTACAATATTTATGTTGTACCCACTCTTTTTATATCGAAGAACAAATTTAAAAAAAATGGGTACTGAAATCATGGCCAGTATATATGTCTCTGAATTTATAAAATAAGTCATTATAAAATTCGGGCTCCGATAGGAAATTTAAGTCCAACGTTGAATTTTGAAAATTAAATCGGAATGACGTCTATCAAATTAGAAAATGTTTTGCGTAGTTAGCGATACCGATGACCCTGATTAAGAAGTTTAGCAGTCAACAATTTGTTACGAGTGTTGAAGTCAGTTACATGGCTAGACATACTGGCACATCGAATGAATTGCGAAATATAAACGCCATAGGATGCCGCAAGAGGAACGTCGCCATCCAAGAAAGGAACATTTACAATCTAAAAAGTCGAAACATCGCGTTTATCATAAATTTTGCAGGAAACAAACCCATTTACAATGGGCAGATGTAAATCCTAAAACGGGTTCTCGGTATCAAAAGAATTTTCTTTATTTATCTGAACTTCTGTGGGGGAAATTTGACTGATAAAACCATCGAAATAGGCATTTGCAATAATAAATACATCATCCAAATATCTAGAAGTCGAGCTTAAGAACCACCCCCACAGCTCCTGGTTCCCCAATTGGTGTCATTGAATGCCTCTTATCATAAGGAACGTTAATATGTATGGTTAAGATATGGGGATCTAGATGTTTTCTGAGATATTTACTAAAGCTTTGTATGAACTGGAGGGTGTGCGGCATATAACTGATAAATGCGTCTTGTCATTGAAAAACACATGAATATATATATATGAATTAGGAGTATTGACCCTTTTAAACCTTTTACAAAGTTTCTTATCCATATCCATAACTATTTATATCACAAAAATTCAGATAAAGCTGCTTTTCAGTAACGTAGAGATCGCGTCTGAACAAAATTCGTGCTGATTTTTCCATGCCCGGGAGACAATGGGATATACCCTGTGGGGATCCCAGTTGGTGTCAATATCTGCAGCCTCCCATAAGGGACCGTATAATATATTCATATGGTTTAGAGGTGAGAATCTGAATTGTTTCTGAGATGTAAGCCTTATTGCTATTTTCAAACCAAAATTTAGGTGACTGATGACGTCACTGGTGTAAATACTAAAATGCTGAAAAACCACCTGTAATGAGGCAATTAGTTTACTCTACTGAATAATATACGAAACACAGCCTTTTGAACAAAATAACTAAAAGTTAAAACTGGAATAAATATAAGATATACGTAAAATGGCAATTTTGGTCTTTGATTTTATCACAAAATCCAAAGCCTAAGGAGGGACGATTTGACATTGGCGTAAAATAGGTCAAAGTCAAACTACGGTCATAGTTCTGGCAAATTTGGTAATACTCAGTCACCCGATGCGACATACAAAGTAGAAGTAAATCAAAGATCAGGAATCGATACAATTAGCTTACACCGACCATCAAAGACACCAAAGGGAAAGAAACAAAAACATGAAGCGACCAGACCATAATGGAAAGGAAAAAAGGAAGGCCATAAGTACAGTTGCTTTCTCACGAAATGGCCAAATGGCCACCCAAAATTAAAAGACACAAGTGATACACACAGTAAGTAACAAACAACAAAATAAATAAACCGCCACAGAAGAACCTCTTTGGAACGGTCAGTGGAAAGAATTCAACTGGGGGCATAAAGCGATTTTACATGGCCATATTCCTCGCCCTTACCTCTGTCGCGGTATACACTAATTTTGCTAAGTCCACATTAAGGCTTCCTAACTCATCAGTGTAACATCTACGAGAACATACAAATAAAAAAAAACTACAGAGATGAAACAAGGTTGAGGACTCGACAGCATACAACAACAGAATTGCTTGAGCGAAAGAAAACCAACAGTTAGACTCCGAGGGGCCCGACCAAAGACGGAGCATCAGGCGCCAACCAACATAAAGAATACTAAAATAAAATAAAATTGCATTTATGCTTTTACGCTGGAACCGTCATATAATCTTTAGCCCGACCCACCGGTGTGCAATCAAAGAGGGAAGATAACAAGTCTCATTAGAATCGGCCCAGTGGTTCTAGAGAAGAAGATGGTTTTTAACATATTTGGGCACGGAGACCACCATTTGACCGTGACCATACTTGTAATCTTTCATTGCCTTAGACGCTGCTTATGAGGTTTAAGAATAATTTGCCCGGAGTAGTTTCAGAGAAGACCTTTGAAAATGGTTGACGGATGACGGACGGGCGACTATGGCCTACCTTCCTTTAAGCTCCCTCGGAGGCTTTGACTCAGGGGAGCTTCAACCGTCTGCTCAGCTCAATATAGACTGGTCACTTTTAAAAATCCTGCTCAGCTACAAAGACGAGTCAGGTTTACAAACTAAGACATAGAAACTAGACATATTATGTTATTCAAGCAGAAAATACAATTAAAATAAAGCGGCCAAAAGAATGCAGAGACCGGACTACATTACATTTCGTTCATAGCGTTTACAAACCATCTCTGTGGTTGTTTGATTTTTGTGTTCTCGGAGACATTGCAATAAATTATAAGTTAGGAAGCCTTCATGAGGACTGAACAAAATTATTTGTATAAATCGCGACGGAAGTAAGGGCGAGGATTGCAGCTGCGCAAAATCTATTTAAGCCCCCACCCCACCCATTCAGTGGAAAGTAGAAGTAAAACAAAGATCAGGAATTGATACAATTAACTTACTCCACCCATAAAAGACACCAAAGTAGAAGTAAAACAAAGATCAGGAATTGATACAATTAACTTACTCCATCCATAAAAGACACCAAAGGGAAAGAAATACAAACATTAAGCGACCAGACCATAATGGAAACCTAAACAAAGGAAGGCCATATGGACAGTTACTTTCCCACAAAATGGCCATATGGCCATCCAAAATTAAAAGACACAAGTGATACACACAGTAAGTAACAAACAACAACATAAATAAATCGCCACAGAAGAGCCGCCTTGGAACGGTCAGTGGAAGATTTCCACTGGGGGGCTTAAATCGACTTTACGTGGCCACAATCCTCGCCCTTACTTCCGTCGCGATTTAGACAAATAATTTGTTCAGTCCGCATGAAGGCCTCCTAAAGTCGTTTTACTGACCGTTCCAAGGCGGTTCTTTTGTCTTGGTTTATTTTTCTTATGGTAGCGTGTGTATTACTTGTTAATTTTTGTTTTGAATAACCAATTGACCATTTTGTGGGAAAGTAACTATCATTTTGGCTTTCCGCTACTGATGATTTTATCAGGGTCTAGTTATTTCATATTAGTGGTTCTTTCCCTTTGATGTCTCTGATGGGAGCTGTGGGTTAATTGTATCCATTCCTGGTCATTCCTTCACTTCTTTTTTCTCAGAACGCGTTTAATATGTGAGAGAATATGCATTTCCATGGCGAGATATCGCATGCCCATATTTAGTGGTGTTGAGAAATGTTTAGAAATTCATCACAAAAACATGCCTATATAAGTTTGACCCGTTGAACCACACTTTTATATAGTAAAACTGGGGTTTTCGGAGGTATACTGTATTTTTCTTATTTTTGCTCTAAAATATAAATTGTGGGTACTCGTTAGAACCGCATCGATGAGGCGGTTCTAAGGAGTGCCCACAATCTATTTTTTTAGCAGAAAAAGAAAAATATCACAATTTTTCATCTTTAATTTTTCATTATTTCGGCGATAAAGGTGGCAATGTATTTGTATAGGCGTGTTTGCGTAATGATGAGGCAGTTCTTGCAATGGGGTGTACCGTGTATCAGTTAGTAGCTTTACCGGTTCAATAGTATGGAAGTGCATATGACCGGACAGGATTAATGTTATACGTGTTGGATTTAATAATAAGAAGTACAACAAACATCAGGAATCGATACAATTAATTTACTCCACCCATCAAAGACACCAAAGGGAAAGAAATACAAACATTAAGCGACCAGATCATAATGAAAACCTAAACAAAGGAAGGCCATAAGGACAGTTACTTTCCCACAAAATGGCCATAAGGGCATCCAAAATTAAAAGACACTAGTGATACACACAGTAAGTAACAAACAACAACATAAATAAATCACCACAGAAGAACCGCCTTGGAACGGTCAGTGGAAAAATTTCTACCGGGGGGTTTAAATCGATTTTACGCGGCCACAATCCTCGCCCTTACTTCTGTCGCGATTTAGAAAAATAATTTGTTCAGTCCGCATGAAGGCCTCCTAACTCATCAGTGCAACATCTCCGTGAATACAAATAATCAAAGAACCACAGAGGTTAGACAACGGTGAGGACTCGACAGCAAGAAACCACTGAAATGCTGGAGCAAAAGAAAACCAACAGTTAGACTCCGATGGGCCCGACCAGAGACAGAGCATCAGGCACCAACCAACATTACCTTGAATTAGATCTCTCTAATTCTCAATAAGCCTTTACGTTGGTACCGTCATAGAATCTGAGGCCTGACCCACCGGCGTTCAAGTAAAGAGGGAAGCAAAGTTGCCAACCGTGATTGGGATAACTACCATGCATGCAGTCTGTCGTATGATATCCATGTTGTACCCAATCTTTATATATCGAAGAATGATTTTACGAAATTGGGTACTAAAGTCATTGCGGTTATATATTTTTCTGAATTTATATACTAAGTCACCATAAAATTCGGGTTCCGATAGACCTTGTTGCAGAAGAGATTTAAGTCCAATATTGAATTTTGAAATTAAATCAGAATGGCGTCTATAAAATTTTGAAAAGGCTTTGCGTAGTTAATGGTACCGATAACCCTGATTAGGAAGTTTAGCCGTTAATAATTTATTACGAGTGTTGAAGTCAGTTACATGACTACACATTCTGGCAAATCGAATTAATTGCGAAATATAAACGCCATAGGATGGCGCACGAGGAACATCACCATCCAAAAAAGGAAAATTTACAATCTCAAAATCAAAGTCATCGCGTTTATCATAAATTTTGCATGAAACAAACCCAATACAATAGGTAGATGTAAATCCAAAACGGGGCCTCGGTATCAGAAGAACTTGCTTTATTTAACTGAAGTTCTTGGGAGGGGGGGGGGGTAAATCTGACTGATCCAACCATCGAATAGGTATTATCAACATTTAATAAATCATCTTAATATCTAGAAGTGTTGCTAAAAACTTCAATTATTTCAGACTGGTTATCAATGGAAAGCGACAACATGAAAAGTAGAAGTGTAACAAAGATCAGGAATTGATACAATTAACTTACTCCACCCATTAAGACACCAAAGGGAAAGAAATACAAACATTAAGCGACCAGACCATAATGGAAACTTAAACAAAGGAAGGCCATAAGGACAGTTACTAACCCACAAAATGGCCATATGGCCATCCAAAATTAAAAGACACAAGTGATACACACAGTAAGTAACAAACAACAACATAAATAAATCGCCACAGAAGAGCCGCCTTGGAACGTTCACTGGAAGATTTCCACTGGGGGGCTTAAATCGATTTTACGTGGCCACAATCCTCGCCCTTACTTCCGTCGCGATCTAGACAAATAATTTGTTCAGTCCGCATGAAGGCCTCCTAACTCATCAGTGCAACATCTCCATGAACACAAAAATCAAAGAACCACAGAGGTGAGACAACGGTGAGGACTCGACAGCAAGAAACCACTGAAATGCTGGAGCAAAAGAAAACCAACAGTTAGACTCCGATGAGCCCGACCAGAGACAGAGCATCAGGCACCAACCAGCATTATCTCTCTAATTCTCAATAAGCCTTTACGTTGGAGCCGTCATAGAATCTGAGGCCTGACCCACCGGCGTGCAATTAAAGAGGGAAGCAAAGTTGCCAACCGTGATTGGGTTAACTACCATGCATGCAGTCTGTCGTATAATATCCATGTTGTACCCAATCTTTTTATATCGAAGAACGATTTTACGAAATTGGGTGCTGAAGTCATTGCGGTTATATATTTTTCGGAATTTATATACTAAGTCACCATAAAATTCGGGTTCCGATAGACCTTGTTGCAGAAGAGATTTAAGTCCAAGATTGAATTTTGAAATTAAATCAGGATGGCGAAATATAAATGCCATAGGATGGCGCACGAGGAACAGCACCAACCAAAAAAGGAAAATTTACAATCTCAAAATCAAAGTCATCGCGTTTATCATAAATTTTGCACGAAACAAATCCATCTACAATAGATAGATGTAAATCCAAAAACGGGGCCTCGGTATCAGAAGAATTTGCTTTATTTAACTGAAGTTCTAGGGGGTAAATCTGACTGATCAAACCATCAAAATAGGTATTATCAATATTTAATAAATCATCTAAATATCTAGAAGTAGAGCTAAAAGCTTCAATAATTTCAGATTGGTTATCAATGGAAAGCGACAAAATGAAAAGTAGAAGTAAAACAAAGATCAGTCTCTTTCATAACAATACAAGAATAGACTCAAGGAGATGACGTCTATAAGCCACAAGGCTTACTGTCAGATCCTTTAGCCATATCGTATTATATATATGTATTGTAAATGAATCAAATTTGAAATAAATATTGTTTAAACCAATACAAGAATAGATCAGCCACAAGAGGTGCGCAATTCGTACCCATCGGAATAAGCTGCAACAGTTATTCGTAATAACAGTAAAACTTTATTTGCATTTATTTAGAAGCGTAGATAATATGGACTCCGGGCACTGCGCTGATAAGAGACCTGGCCGCAGGTTCGAATCGCAGCTTAATCTCCACTTTGATCGTGAAGACGAAATGTCGCATCCTTTGGATGTGAAATAACTGCAATTTAAAAACGTTGAGAACTTGTTATAAGTATACGTACTATCATCATGAACTTGTACACATGTGCCTTTTAATATTTACCTCCGCTAAATCTGACATGAAAGAATTCTTAAAAAGCAAGTCCAGCTGTATATCATCATTTTCCAGGATATCCTGTAAAACAAATATCGATTTTGAAACCAAAGTTCATATTCAACTTACTCATGTATGTGGATCGATACATTACACTTCCAATCCAACCCACCAAAGAGAAAGCCGCAACAACACAAAGCACCTTAACCTGTATATTTGTTTTTAAAATACAAGAGTACAGGTAAAACATAACTGTGAATAAGCCCTGGGCTTGACGAGTTTGTCATCACTTACCATGACATACATTTCAACAAGGCTTAGAAAGATTCTTGTTTGTTTTGTTTGAATTGGAGTTTAGGTTAACGTTCCAGTCAACATTATTTAGGTCATTTTGGAGACGTTGCTTCTTTTTGTGAGACTTTTATCCGACAGTGAGGTGAAATGACATCCCAAGCCCTGCCGCCAAATGGAACCAGAAGGCTTATATGATTTGGACGATCTGGCTCCCACCGCTTTGCTTGGGCATGTTTAGTCCTTCTTAGCTATTTACCAGTACTCATGTGTGATAAGATTCAGCTCTGCGTTGAAGCAACATGTATGCCAATCTTTTTCTCCAAGTCCCGATGGGCGGGAGCGATTCGAAAGATTACAATGGTACAAACAGGCCGACTACCTGAGCGCAGAATGTATATGCCCCGACAAGGCGAAATTGATTGGCCTTCCTTCTTTATGGTTTTTCCTTGAATGCAGGGGAATGGCACGTGTAATCAATCTGCATGACGAATGGCTATCATTATTGTAGAGAGGACAACTAGACGTATTGACCAAATTAGTAGATTTATATAGTAAACTACCATAGACAATCGATCGAATTACCCTTTAAATGAGTAGATAAATATATTAAAGACTTCATTCCTGCATCTTCCACATTTTTATTCATTCGTTTTGAGCATTTTAGTTACAAATGATTAAGACCATCCCGCCTCGTTTTCTGCCTAAGTTTAACAAAGTAGAAGTAAAACAAAGATCAGGAATTGATACAATTAACTTACTCCACCCATAAAAGACACCAAAGGGAAAGAAATACAAACATTAAGCGACTAGACCATAATGGAAACCTAAACAAAGGAAGGCCATAAGGACATTTACTAAGTAATTATCATCAGAACATCCTCAAATATTCTACAAACCAATAATTACTAGCTACGACATGTCTATTTTAAATCTTTTTAGGTCAATTTTGTAGTTTCGATTCCAAACAAAATACAAGTTTATAGAATAACATAGCATTTACAATGGCGACAAACGGCCAAAGACGTTTTTGCCCACCATCGGTAGGTCCAGGCAAATAGTATTATTGAGTGATGACGTAGTGTTTGGATTTGTCTATAGCTTATAGTTATGAATTTCTCAATCTATACATCAACATATGTGTCTGTAAACATCTTTGTTTATCACGCGTTTGTTTAATAGAGGATCTTACATGAGTGCTCATGTATTTTTGAATTTTTTAAACGAGTTGAGGAAAAGGAATAAAATGCGAGGCTTTGCCGAGCATTTTATCCCTGTTCCTCAACGAGTTTAATAAATTCAATAATATATAGGCACGAATGCAAGATTCTATTTATCATACGACATTTGTAACACATTTTATTCACGTTTGTTTACAAAAATATCAATATTCCGCCATTATTAAAAACGACGTCGTTTAGGACGTCGTACATGTAACGTTACGGGACGTATCTACCTAATTTGCATAGCTAATCTACTAGTGGATTATCGAAAATATTACATGGCGTTATTAGACTCTCAGACGCGACGTAATATGATAAACATGTATATTATAGCAGTATACATATAGCGTACTTAAGATCTACTTAAAAAAACTTCAGCCAACACTTGAGAAAACGGAACGTGTCGCACAGGCGACGAACAAAGGCTCATGCGAGCCTGTGCATACGTGCAGTCTTGTAAGAGTAACTGCTTCTCGTAGACAGGTGGGTGATACATTTGGTACTCCCTACCCTACGTCATGCAGCAAGCACTAGTAGTCGGCCGTCCATGCGCATTTCAAGAACACAAAGAGGAGACTGATAACTCACAAAACAACATACCTGTAAGCTCCCCTTTGAACAGTATAGAAACAAGGCACAGGCAGTCGGGCAATCTAGGCAGGCACCAATAAAAGGATTTATGTTATCATGTTGTATTTCCCGCATCTAGAGACGAATAATATAGTTTGTAAGAGTTTAAATAGTATAGGTCAAAGAAGATAATTTCATTGCATTCATTACTTAAGAGGAATAATTTTAGCGGGGAGAAAATTGTAATAAATTGTTTTGATTCCTTGCCAAGTGGGTCTAATATCATGTGGATTAATCATTCACCCCAAGGTTTGGCCTAAACTAGCTAGTCTGGCGCAGAAAAAAGTGTACACTAATTACTTTTCCGTTCTATGGTGCAGTCCATGCTTCTTAATGTTAATGCTTCTAGAGATCATATTTGGGAAATAGCATTTGCCTCTGACAAATTTGTACTATTTTTGCTCCAAAAATAAATTGAACGTGCTGCTTGAAACAAGAAAAATAATGGTTTCCTTGTTACGTCCACTGTTAACCACACAAGATGGTTTACAAGAATAATCAGGACCTGAATGATTAAAAGAAAGATCCAGGGAGCGCCACAATCACAAGACGCAGCCCACTCTCGACGGAAACCAAAAGAGGAAGAGGAAACAAACTAAACAAGAAAAAATACGAGTGTTTATGAAATGGAACATCGGCCCTCTTTTACCGTCTTTCTTTGTTTTCATGAGGTTTTTCCTTGCATTAGATATACAATCTCTGTTAACAGAATCATCTTAAGATTTGAAGGGTTTACTTTTCACATTTTCAACTCATGACAAAAACACACAATATAATTTTTACCTCCTTAACCTCGCTTTAATATATATTAAAATGGTGTTTACATGGGTATCCAGTATTTCTCTTAATTCTGCTTAATTTTGATCAGAATGATAAAAAAATATCAAATTTTTATCAGAAATGTTTTGGATTTTTTTTGGGGGGGTGGGGTTGGTCTGAATGTGTGTGTGTGGGGGGGGGGGAGGGGGGGGTGCTGGTGGTACTAAAATAGTCAGTATATTTGAATAGGCGTGTTTTCGTAATGTGCGTGGGCCCTTCTGGTGGAAATCAAGTAAACAATGAGTCTGTCAAATAACAAACGCATTCTCAATCCCAATAAGGAAGCTTTGTGCCGAAAGGCAACCAGATGGCCTACAACTGAACCTCAGAATCTCAGGCCTGAGTATTTACACAACATGTCCAGAAACGCATTTCTTACACAACTGATAAGGAAATTCTGGACTTTACTCTTTGCTAGAAATATTTGTCCTACCAAGGTTATCCTACTCAGAGATAAGATAATTGAGAATTAAACGTGTTAGATGTGCAAAGGTTGAATCGGACGTCAAGTAAGCCGTCGTTAAGTTTGACGACGTCACTGTACGTACAGCGACGTAAATGTGCGCATTGTTGTAATTAATATATTGCTGACTTTGACAACCGATATGACTGCTTTATAAAAAATGAAATGTATGCAAGAAAAAGAACTTTACATTGGTGTGAGGGCTAGACAGAAAAACTCAATCCATCGGGATCACTATCCGGCATCACGCAGCAAGCCTCGTGATGCCGACTTGGTACTCTCAGATCGGATTTTTATATCCACCCGTCATAACTATATAAGATTCTTCTTTTCTGTTGATTTGAAGCCGTACTCTGAGAACGTGTCCACATGAAGGTTTGTGATTTTTTTTTACTCAAGAAAACAAGTTACGAGTACTAACAACATATTTGTAAAAACAGAAATAAGAAAAATAATGTATACCCGTTTAAACCTTATTTCGGATTCGTTAACGTGATGTGTAGGATTTTCCACTTTAAAGAATCCCAAAAGGACAAGTATAATTGTTAACAAAAGGACTAGAATAATTGGTAATTGGTCCCCGTTACTTACAGCAAGAAACAAATGTTGTGGATATTTAATGGAATCGCCTCGCTTAGAATCGCCTTGGTGAGGCGATTCAAACATATATCAAAAACTTGTATCTTGGCATGTTAAACAAAATATTCTTGAACATTTCCATTTATCTGCCTCATCGAGCTCAAATTATCGCTATAAATAGTTATGTCGTTCTTTCGGATGTCGGTATAAAGGTCCCTGTTTGTATTTATGATTCATCATAATGGTCCATTCTTACCTCTTTAAGTTCGAGAAGATCATTACGTGTCAGCTCTCCACGAAAGTTCGATAAACTCTTGATAGCAACAACCTGTCCTTTAAACAACCCAATATTTGTCATGGCTTGTCCGTGTGCAGTGTTTGTGCCAGAATTAGAACTTGCAAACGACTGCTGAGACATAGACTGCTTGATGTTGGCCAAACTTATCTGGAAATATAACCGATCATAGCTGTTTAAAAGGCACACCATGCTTATTAATTTAAGCTGACTCGATTGGTTTATTTATTTATTGCATAATTTGTGAAAAGTTGCATTCCCTGATTCAATCAACAGATACATTTGATGTTAATAATATAAAACAAAGGAGTCGTGTATCTTGCGTCACTAAGGCGTCCAACTAATAATTGCTTATAATTGGGCAAGGCCTGTCGTCCTTGCAACAGTTACGGGTAAAGGGCAATTCTATGTCTTCAGTTTCTACACTTCCATTCATTTTCATTCTCCCCTGTCCTTTCATTTATCTTCTCCATTTACTCTTCTATCTATCTGCTACCTTTCTCTGAAAGACGACACAAAGTGATCCACAAGGGTTGCTGTGTCGTGAACAATAAAACTAAATAAATGAATAAGAAATTTAGGTCTTAGTACCAAAGCGTTAGTCCAAAATCATTAATCCATACACAAACGGCAAATCAGTCAATCATTTAATAATCTACTAATCCATCAGTTTTCAAAACTTCATAGCATGAACGAGGGATCTAATATACTAGCTGGTCTCAAAGTCATGTTTATATCAAAGGTTTCAAAAACGCCAACATAGCTCCAAAGTAGAAGTAAAACAAAGATCAGGAATTGATACAATTAACTTACTCCATCCATAAAAGACACCAAAGGGAAAGAAATACAAACATTAAGCGACCAGACCATAATTGAAACCTAAACAAAGGAAGGCCATATGGACAGTTACTTTCCCACAAAATGGCCATATGGCCATCCAAAATTAAAAGACACAAGTGATACACACAGTAAGTAACAAACAACAACATAAATAAATCGCCACAGAAGAGCCGCCTTGGAACGGTCAGTGGAAGATTTCCACTGGGGGGCTTAAATCGATTTTACGTGGCCACAATCCTCGCCCTTACTTCCGTCGCGATTTAGACAAATAATTTGTTCAGTCCGCATGAAGGCCTCCTAACTCATCAGTGCAACATCTCCGTGAACACAGAAATCAAAGAACCACAGAGAACCAAAGTCTGCAAAAGCTTATCCTCCGTCGACATTTTGACTACCTTTCATTTTTTGTTAAATGGGAGTGAAGGCAATGCTCAGGAATCGATATAATTAACCCACAGCTCTATTCAGAGACACCAAAAGGGAAAGAAACACAAACATGAAACAACAGACGCTAATCGAAACATAACATCAATAGCGGAAAGCCAAACGGACAGTTACTTTCCCAAAAAATGGCCAATTGGCTATCCAAAACAAAATAATATAAGCTATACAAACACTCAAAGACAAACCATAACAAAAATAAACCGCGACAGAAGAACCGCCTTGGAACGGTCAGTGAAACAAATTCCACTGGGGGCCTTTAATCGATTTTGCGTGGCCACAATCCTCGCCCTTACTTCCGTCGCGATTCAGACAAATAATTTGTTTAGTCCGCATGAACGCCTCCTAAGCCATCAGTGCAACATCTCCGTGAACACAAAAAATTAAACAACCACAGAGTTGAAACAACGGTGAGGACTCGACAGCAAGAAACCACTGAAATGCTGGAACAAAAGAAAACCAACAGTTAGACTCCGATGATCCCGACCTGAATCAGAGCATCAGGCACAAACCAACATTATACAGAATTAAATTATCTCTAAATCTCAATAGGCTTTTACGCTGGAACCGTCATAGAATCTGAGGCCTGACCCACCGACGTGCAATTAAAGAGGGAAGCAAAGTTATCAACCGTGATTGGGTTAACTACCATGCATGTAGTCTGTCGCATAACATTTATGCTATACCCACTCTTTTTATATTGAAAAGTAAAAGTAAAACAAAGATCAGGAATCGATACAATTAACTTACTCCACCCATCAAAGACACCAAAGGGAAAGAAATACAAACATTAAGCGACCAGACCATAATAGAAACCTAAACAAAGGAAGGCCATAAGGACAGTCACTTTCCCACAAAAGCCATCCAAAACAAAAAGATACAAGTGATACACACAATAAGTAACAAACAACAACATAAATAAACCGGCACAGAAGAACCGCCTTGGAACGGTCAATCGAATGATTTCCACTGGGGGGCTTAAATCGATTTTACGTGGCCACAATCCTCGCCCTTACTTCTGTCGCGATTTAGACAAATAATTTGCTCAGTCCGCATGAAGGCCTCCTAACTCATCAGTGCAACATCTCCGTGAACACAAATAATCAAAGAACCACAGAGGTGAGACAACGGTGAGGACTCGAGAGCAAGAAACCACTGAAATGCTGGAGCAAAAGAAAACCAACAGTTAGACTCCGATGTGCCCGACCAGAGACAGAGCATCAGGCTCAAACCAACATTACCTTGAATTAGATCTCTCTAATTCTCAATAAGCCTTCACGTTGGAACCGTCATAGAATCTGACGCCTGACCCACCGGCGTGCAATTAAACCGGGAAGCAAAGTTGCCTACCGCGATTGGGTTAACTACCATGCATGCAGTCTGTCGTATAACATCCATGTTGTACCCAATCTTTTTATATCGAAGAATGATTTTACGAAATTGGGTGCTGAAGTCATTGCGGTTATATATTTTTTTCTGAATTTATATACTAAGTCGCCATAAAATTCGGGTTCCGCTAGACCTTGTTGCAGAAGAGATTTAAGTCCAATATTGAATTTTGAAATTAAATCAGAATGGCGTCTATAAAATTTTGAAAAGGCTTTGCGTAGTTTATGCTACCGATAACCCTGATTAAGGAGTTTAGCCGTTAATAATTTATTACGAGTGTTGAAGTCAGTTACTTGACTACACACTCTAGCAAATCGAATTAATTGCGAAATATAAACGCCATAGGATGGCGCACGAGGAAATTTTGAAAAGGATTTGCGTAGTTTATGGTACCGATAACCCTGATTAAGAAGTGTAGCCGTTAATAATTTATTACGAGTATTTATTACGAGTCAACTACATGACTACACACTCTAGCAAATCGAATAAACTGCGAAATATAAACGCCATAGAATTGCGCACGAGGAACATCAGCATCCAAAAAAGGAAAATTTACAATCTCAAAATCAAAGTCATCGCGTTTATCATAAATTTTGCACGAAACAAACCCATCTACAACAGATAGATGTAAATCCAAAAACGGGGCCTCGGTATCAGAGGAATTTGCTTTATTTAACTGAAGTTCTGGAGGTAAATCTGACTGATCAAACCATCGAAATAGGTATTATCAATATTTAATAAATCATCTAAATATCTAGAAGTGGAGCTAAAAGCTTCAATAATTTCAGATTGGTTACCAATGGAAAGCGACAGCATGAAGTCTCTTTCATAACAATACAAGAACAGATCAGCCCCAAGAGGTGCGCTATTCGTACCCATCGGAATACCCACAATGTGTCTAAATAACTTAGTACCGAATCTAATATAAATATTGCCAAGTAGAAAGGTGAGGGCATCACACACTTTCTGGCATGACCAAAGTGTATAATTCTTATGCTCTTTAGAAGTGACAAATGCATTTCTGACATTACATGCAAGATAGAGAGAATCTTCTCTGTGAAAAGCCCATTCAATTAAATCATTAAGCTTTACTTTTATAAGATTATGAGGAAGTGTAGTGTAAAGAGTGGAAAAATCGTAAGTAGACAGACTTGAAGCACGAAAATGTCTTGATTTCAATTTATTTAAAAACTCATTCGAATTTTCTATAGACCAAAACGGATTTCTTCCTAAGCCACCGGTATCATCAATTATGTAAAAATACACTAAGTGTTTAACCCTGTTTATTTTATTTTAGATAGCCTCTTGTCCATTTTGCGGGAAAGTGACTGTCCTTTTTGCTTTCCGCTATTTATGTTTCCATTGGGGGTTCTTGTTTCAGTTTGTATTTTTCCCCTTTGGTGTCTCTGATGGGAGCTATGGGTGAATTGTATCGATTCCTGATCATTGCCTCCACTTCTTTTTTACCGTAGCTCCAATTCTATATTTCATTCGTCTATAAAGTAGAAGTAAAACAAAGATCAGGAATAGAAACAAACACAAACATGAAGCGACCAGACCATAATGGAAACCTAAACAAAGGAAGGCCATAAGGACAATTACTTTCCCACAAAATGCCCAAATAACATTCCTAAATAAAAAGACCCAAGTGATACACACAGTAAGTAACAAACAACAACATAAATAAACCGCCACAGAAGAACCGCCTTGGAACGGTCAGTGGAAAGAATTCCACTGGGGGGGGGGGGGGGGGGGGGGGGGCTTAAATCGATTTTACATGGCCATAATCCTCGCCCTTACCTCTGTCGCGGTATACTCTAATTTTGTTTAGTCCGCATGAACTTTTTTGCTCCAGCATTTCAGTGGTTTCTTGCTGTCGAGTCCTCACCGTTGTCTCACCTCTGTGGTTCTTTGATTTCTGTGTTCACGGAGATGTTGCACTGATGAGTTAGGAGGCCTTCATGCGGACTGAACAAATTATTTGTCTAAATCGCGACGGAAGTAGGGGCGAGGATTGTGGCCACGTAAAATCGATTTAAGCCCCCCAGTGGAAATCTTCCACTGACCGTTCCAAGGCGGTTCTTCTGTGGCGATTTATTTATGTTGTTGTTTGTTACTTACTGTGTGTATCACTTGTGTCTTTTAATTTTGGATGGCCATATGGCCATTTTGTGGGAAAGTAACTGTCCGTATGGCCTTCCTTTGTTTAGGTTTCCATTATGGTCTGGTCGCTTAATGTTTGTATTTCTTTCCCTTTGGTGTCTTTTATGGATGGAGTAAGTTAATTGTATCAATTCCTGATCTTTGTTTTACTTCTACTTTTCCTAACTCATCAGTGTAACATCTCCGAGAGCATACAAATCAAAATCTACAGAGATGAAACGAGGTTGAGAACTCGACAGCATACAACAACAGAGTTGCTCGAGCAAATGAAAACCAACAGTTAGACTCCGAGGGGCCCGACCAAAGACGGAGCATCAGGCGCCAACCAACATTAAGAATACTCAAATAAAATAAAATTCCATTTATGTTTTTACGCTTGAACCGCCATATAATCTTAGGCCCGACCCGCCGGTGTGCAATCAAAGGGGGAAGCAAAGTTGCCAACCGTGATTGGGTTAACCACCATGCATACAGTCTGTTTTATAACGTTTATGTTGTACCCAATCTTTATATATCGACGAACGATTTTACGAAATTGGGTACTAAAAGTAGAAGCAAAACAAAGATCAGGAATCGATACAAATAACTTACTCCAACCATCAAAGACACCAAAGGGAAAGAAACACAAACATTAAGCGACCAGACCATAATGGAAACCTAAACAAAGGAAGGCCATAAGGAAAGTTACTTTCCCACAAAATGGCCATATGGCCATCCAAAATAAAAAGACACAAGTGATACACACAGTATGTTACAAGCAGCAACATAAATAAATCGCCACAGTTGAACCGCCTTGAAACGGTCAGTGGAAAGATTTCCGCTGGGGGGGGGGGGGGGTTTAATCGATTCTACGTGGCCACAATCCTCGCCCTTACTTCCGTTGCGATTTAGACAAATAATTTGTTCGGTCCGCATGAAGGCCTCCTAACTCATCAGTGCAACATCTCCGTGAACACAAATAATCAAAGAACCACAGAGGTGAGACAACGGTTAGGACTCGACAGCAAGAAACCACTGAAATGCTGGAGCAAAAGCAAACCAACAGTTAGACTCCGACGGGCCCAACCAGAGACAAAGCATCAGGCTCCAACCAACATTAACTTAAATTAGATCTCTCTAATTCCCAATAAGCCTTTACGCTGGAACCGTCATAGAATCTGAGGCCTTACCCACCGGCGTGCAATTATGAAGGAGAGCAAAGCTGCCAAACGTGATTGAGTTAACTACCATGCATGCAGTCTATCATATCCATGTTGTACCCAATCTTTTTATATCGAAGAATGATTGTACGAAATTGGGTGCTAAAGTCATTGCGGTTATATATTTTTCTTAATTTATATACTAAGTCGCCATAAAATTCGGGTTCCGATAGACCTTGTTGCAGAAGAGATTAAAGTCCAATATTGAATTTTGTAATTAAATCAGAATGGCGTCTATAAAATTTTGAAAAGGCTTTGCGTAGTTTATGGTACCGATGACCCTGATTAAGAAGTGTCTGTCGCCGTAAATAATTTATTACGAGTGTTGAAGTCAGTTACATGACTACACACTCTAGAAAATCGAATTAATTGCGAAATATAAACGCTATAGGAGAGCGCACGAGGAACATCACCTTCCAAAAAAGGAAAACTTACAATCTCAAAATCAAAGTCATCGCGTTTATCATAAATTTTGCACGAAACAAACCCATCAACAATAGATAGATGTAAAACCAAAAACGGGGCCTCGGTATCAGAAGACTTTGCTTTATTTAACTGAAGTTCTGGGGGGTAAATCTGTTTGGTCAAACTATTGAAATAGGTATTAGCAACATTTAATAAATCATCTAAATATCTAGAAGTGGAGCTAAAAGCTTCAATAATTTCAGACTGGTTATCAATGGAAAGCGACATCATGAAAAGTAGAAGTAAAACAAAGATCAGGAATCGATACAATTAACTTACTCCACCCATCAAAGACACCAAAGGGAAAGAAACACAAACATTAAGTGGCCAGACCATAATGGAAACCTGAACAAAGGAAGGCCATAAGGACAGTTACTTTCCCACAAAATGGCCATATGGCCATCCAAAATAAAAATACACAAGTGATACACACAGTAAGTAACAAACAACACCATAAATAAACCGCCACAGAAGAACCGCCTTGGAACGGTCAGTGGAAAGATTTCCACTGGGGGGCTTAAATCGATTTTACGTGGCCACAATCCTCGCCCTTACTTCCGTCGCGATTTAGACAAATAATTTGTTCAGTCCGCATGACGGCCTCCTAACTCATCAGTGCAACATCTCCGTGAACACAAAAAATTCAAAGAACCACAGAGGTGAGACAACGGTGAGGACTCGACAGCAAGAAACCACTGAAATGCTGGAGCAAAAGAAAACCAACAGTTAGAATCCGATGGGCCCGACAAGAGACAGAGCATCAGGCACCAACCAACATTACCTTGAATTAGATCTCTCTAATTCGCAATAAGCCTTTACGTTGGAGCCGTCATAGAATCTGACGCCTGACCCACCGGCGTGCAATTAAAGAGGGAAGCAAAGTTGCCAACCGTGATTGGGTTAACTACCATGGATGCAGTCTGTCGTATAACATCCATGTTGTACCTAATCTTTTTATATCGAAGAATGATTTTACGAAATTGGGTGCTGAAGTCATTGTGGTAATATATTTTTCTGAATATATATACTAAGTCACCATAAAATTCGGGTTCCGATAGACCTTGTTGCAGAAGAGATTTAAGTCCAATATTGAATTTTGAAATTAAATCAGAATGGCGTCTATAAAATTTTGAAAAGGCTTTGCGTAGTTTATGCTACCGATAACCCTGATTAAGGAGTTTAGCCGTTAATAATTTATTACGAGTGTTGAAGTCAGTTACTTGACTACACACTCTAGCAAATCGAATTAATTGCGAAATATAAACGCCATAGGATGGCGCACGAGGAACATCAGCATCCAAAAAAGGAAAATTTACAATCTCAAAATCAAAGTCATCGCGTTTATCATAAATTTTGCACGAAACAAACCCATCTACAATAGATAGATGTAAATCCAAAAACGGGGCCTCCGTATCAGAAGAATTTGCTTTATTTAACTGAAGTTTTGGGGGGGGTAAAATCTGACTGATCAAACCATCGAAATAGGTATTATCAATATTTAATAAATCATCTAAATATCTAGAAGTGGAGCTAAAAGCTTCAATAATTTCAGATTGGTTATCAATGGAAAGCGACAACATGAAGTCTCTTTCATAACAATACAAGAACAGATCAGCCACAAGAGGTGCGCAATTCGTACCCATCGGAATACCCACAATTTGTCTAAATAACTTAGTACCGAATCTAATATAAATATTGTCAAGTAGAAAGGTGAGGGCATCACACACTTTCTGGCATGACCAAAGTGTATAATTCTTATGCTCTTTAGAAGTGAAAAATGCATTTCTGACATTACATGCAAGG
This sequence comes from Lucinisca nassula, assembly GCA_963580285.1. Taxonomy (NCBI): domain Eukaryota; kingdom Metazoa; phylum Mollusca; class Bivalvia; order Lucinida; family Lucinidae; genus Lucinisca; species Lucinisca nassula. The sequence goes on along the minus strand of OY757022.1, from coordinate 118,266,138 downwards.
TAGAGAGAATCTTCTCTGTGAAAAGCCCATTCAATTAAATCATTAAGCTTTTCTTTTATAACATTATGAGGAAGTGTAGTGTAAAGAGTGGAAAAATCGTAAGTAGACAGACTTGAAGCACGAAAATGTCTGGATTTCAATTTATTTAAATAAATATCAAAAATGAGTTCCTTTAAGAGCAATGAAAACATTCACAAGAAAGAAAATGGGTCATACTACGTAGTTTCGGCTAATAAAGCCTCATCAGTGACCCTGTAATGATCCGGCAAAGTAAGCCAGAGGAAACACACTGCAATTTTGCGAACCTCGAATAGGCAGTCGATTCAAAGACTGATATAAATCAAAATGGGGTCCAAATAATTAAAAGCCTGTCTAGAATATGAGTCTAAACCAATAATTTATTTTTGATTTCTCAGAATATACTCGCTGATCTCAAAGGACCAAAAGTAAAATATAAACTGCACTATGGTTGATGTACGGGGAGACGTTTTACGGCCGCCACACGGCACAACACCAGCTGCAGTGAAGGCAAATAAAAATCAAAAATGAGTTCCTTTAAGAGCAATGAAAACGTTCACAAGAAAGAAAATGGGTCATACTACGTAGTTTCGGCTAATAAATCCTCATCAGTGACCCTGTAATGATCCGGCAAAGTAAGCCAGAGGAAACACACTGCAATTTTGCGAACCTCGAATAGGCAGTCGATTCAAAGACTGATATAAAACCTCATTCGAATTTTTTATAGACCGAAACAGATTTCTTCCTGATCTTTCAAAGACTTTATCACAATATTTAATAACATGCGTTTTAATAGCAGTAAGACAGGAAGTTAATAATTTAGAAAGTTCAATGGTAGTGCAAGAGCTAGAATTTGCAACAAACCGTGCTTTGTAAGGTATTTTATGAAGTTTTGGTAACCAGTATAGCGTAGGAAACAATCTGAACATTGATTTCCGAAAATTAGGTATAACTTTTATCAACTTTTATAAACTACGAAAAGCCTTTTCAAAATTTTATAGACGTCATTCTGATTTAATTTCAAAATTCAATTAAGGACTTAAATCTCGTTCGCAACAAGGCCTATCGGAACCCGAATTTTATGGTGACTTAGTATATAAATTCAGAAAAATATATAACCGCAATGACTTCAGCACCCAATTTCGTAAAACCAGTCTTCAATGGAAAGCGACAGCATGAAGTCTCTTTCATAAAAATACAATCTTGTCTCTTTCATAACAAGCTTGTTCTTGTATTGTTCTGAAAGAGACTTCATGCTGTCGGAGATGTTACACTGATTAGTTCCCTTTGGTGTCTTTGATGGGTGGAGTAAGTTAATTGTATCGATTCCTGAGCTTTGTTTTACTTCTGCTTTCGACAGAAAAGGTTGGGTACCACATAAATGTTATACGACAGGCTGCTTGCATGGTAGTTAACCCAATCACGGATGACAATTTTGCTTTCCTTTTTAATTGCACGCCGGTGTTCGAGCGTCTAGATTCGTCCTGGTAGTTTTCTTCTACCTGAGTGAGATTTTTTTAAGTCTTCGGTCCTGATTCGTTTAAAATTTGTTACATTATGTAAGCTGCTGCTACTGCTCACCATTAAACCGGAGTTTAGTCATGCGAGATATAAGGAGAAACTTATATTGAAACTTGTCATTGGGGGCATCGGAGGTTACTATTCATCTGTAACTGGTAGACGATTTTCTATAATTGACTTTTCCGGATATAACAAAACGTCAACTGATTGAATATACGTAATAACCTTGTGGGCTGTAAACTTAGGAAAGCACCACGTTGAGCAGACTTATCGTGTGTAACATCATGGCCTCAGATTCTATGTCGGCCCCAGCCTTTAGGCTAACTTAAAATTCTTAGGTAATGTCGGTTGTTACATGGTATTCTGTCTCTGGTCGCCGGAGCCTAACTATTATTTTTCTTTTGCTCAAGAATTTCAGGTATCTCATGCTGCCGAGTCTTCATCGTTGGTTAATCTCTGAAGTCGTTTGGTTTTTATTTTCTCGGAGATGAAGCTCTGAAGAGTTCGAAAGCCTTCATGCGGACTGAACATGTTGGTTGTCATGTTCATGTTTTTTTTTTTTTTTTTGCTTTTGTTTTTCCTTTAGTGTCTCTGGTGGGAGGTGTTGGACACTTATATTGATTACTGATCATTACCTTCACTTCTTTCTTAATGAACCCAATCCTAGGATGAGAAAACCTTAAAATCGACAGTTTGCGGTACCGTCAAAAACATAATTTACGATATAAATCCTACAGTCAGATTTAATATCATTTAAACACATTAAACTGAATTAAAATCAGTACAGACACCTTTACCTTTCCACTTGGTTTTAACTACAACATTTATCATGATGGTTCTAAAATGACGGTGATGTTTTCATTATGGTTTAGTTATTTCACGTTCGCACTTCTTTCCCTTTGGCGTTTCTGATGGGAGGTGTGAGGTAATCATATCGATTCTTGATCATTGCCGTCACTTTTATGTCGTTATGTTTTATTTTGGAATGCCTAAAACAAATAAAGGTGTGGATGTTATTGATTTGCCTAGTATCTTCCGGGACAGTTCGGTGATTCCACCCATTACTACTGATGTTCAAGCTACTGAAACACACATAATTAGCTATAAGTGCAACAAACCTGTTGGATCTACCATTCTTAATTTCAAAAAACGTTTTCGGATCTTGATACTGCTTCTAATACTCCTGATACATAAGACTGTATCCAGCAGCTGTAATTACTGGGATTTGAAAACTCATTTCTGATTCTAAGATACGAAATATAATTTTCTAAGGACCGAAATAGCAAATTGGTCTAATACTGATTTGAAGAAATTGCTGCTGCATTAAAAGAATTCGGTAATTGGTGATGTAAGCGAGAGTATGTTGAGAATAAATAAAATAGAAATGAAGGCAATGATCAGGAATCGAGACAATTAACCCACAGCCCCTACCAGAGACTCCAAAGGGAAAGAAACACAAACATGACTAATAGAAATATCAATAGCGGAAAACCAAAAGGACAGTTATATTCCCACAAAATGGGCAAATGGCTGTCCAAAAACCAAAAATATAAGCGATATACAAAATCAAAGACAAACCAAAACAAAATATAAACCGCGACAGAAGAACAGCCTAGGAACGGTCAGTGAAACGAATTCGAGTGTGCGTGTGTGTTCGTGTGTGTGTGTGTGTGGGGGGGGCTTAAATCGATTTTACGCAATCCGCTCCCTTACTTCCATCGCGATTTAGACAAATAATTTGTTCAATCCGCATGGAGGCCTCCTAACTCACGAATGCAACATTTCCGAGAACACAAAATTCAAACAACGACAGAGAGGAAACAACAGTGAGGACTGGACAGCATGAACTACTGAAATGGTGGAAAAAAAGAAAGTCAACATCAATTAACGTTGTTTCATCTATGTGGTTACAGTCCGGGATTTGAGACCAGATTTCGAAAAATTTAATGCACCCAAAATTCTCACGCTTTGTTTGTGCGGTTTCATTGAGATAGAAGCCTAACCTATGTGACATGTGATTATTTAGCAAATCTGGTGGGGAAAAGGGGTTGAAAATTCTATGAGTTTACACCCACCCCCATGCGAATGGAATGGTTGGATTAAGATAGTTATGTGTAGCTTGCGCTTACAACTGAATGTTGATTTATTGCATCAGCCAAAATATTTGTCATTACTCGAACATACCAAAATTCATGATATGACGTAACTACATCCGGTGTTACCATAAATTTTGACCATTGGAATTTTACCCCCAGACATTTGGTAAATTTTACATTATTTTTGCGCTAAAGGATTTTTAGTAGTTTTTGAAACAATTTCTTTTCCGTCAGTATGCAGGACGTTTATTTTTGCACATGCATGAAACTTGATGAATCTGTGTCAATCTGGGCATGAACAAGGGACTCAGATACCTAAGGACCCTTTTGATGTTTTTTCCAGCTGTGTCACAGATCGTGATAAAAACCCATATTAAAACACACATAAAATAAATTATTTTACTGGCTGGTCACAGATGTATCATAACAGGGGCCAACAGATATATTTTTGAAAGATTACTGATGACCATTTCCTTCTGGGTTTTTATTTAGTGAGGTGAATATACATCATTAAGCATATTTGTCAGCGATGAACTATCAAGTGATTCTCTGAACTGGTGACTTCAATCTATCAACATTTAATAAATACATTGTATATTTCAAGATTCATTATGAAAAGTTTCCAGTTTGGGCTGAAGGCTCCCAAACTCACATCGACATTATTATATTTTAAACACGTAAATGTTACTGGCCACTACAAGGTCTCTATTGAAATCTTACTGGGTACCTTATTATTTGGTAAGTCGCACGATTAAAAATAAATAGTAACCGAGCTTTAATGTAATGTAAAGCCATCCCTTAAACATTCTTCCTTCTTCCCTTTCCCCTGAGTATTGGTATAACCTGTTAATGTGCATCTTAAGATGTCACCTCCACTTACTTTCTACCTTTTCATTGGACAACCTGCCTTTGATAACCTTGTCCCTCTATTCGCCATTAGCTCTTAATTATCCTGTGTCTCTTCACCGATTGAGCTGAGCATTGGCACATGCATTCTTTGTGAGGTGAAAGGTTGCGTTACACAATTTGTCTGTGTGTTTGTGTGTGGGTTTGTAGGTTAGTCCACACGTCTTATTTTTCCTCTAATTGGCTCCCACGGGGGCATTGCTCACTTATAGTGACAGCTCTTGTTTTTTATTTGTTGCTCTGGTTGCCATAATTTTCATAGGAGCGGAATGATTACATCCATATTGCTAAGATGCCACCTAGGCAACATTTCTGCAAAGATTAAATCAAATGGGCCCATAGGTCTAGGAGGAGTTCGCGCTTGAAGCCCAAAAAAAATTATACAACTTTTTCTAGTTTTAGCTCTGGTAGCCATCTTGTTCGTCAGAGTAGAATGATTTTAGCTTTAGTTTTGCCGGAAGCCACATAGGTAGCATTGCTGTGACGTTTCAATCAAATTGGCCCAATGTTTAAGGACACGTTCGCATTTTGAGCAAATTGACGTTTTTTCTATTTTTAGCTCTGGCGGCAATTCTTCTCAGCGGAGCGGAACCGTTTTAGTTGTTTTGGTAGAATGTCAGCTATGCAATATTCCTATGAAGTTTGTATGGTATTGGTCCAAAGGCACAGGGGGGGGGGGGGGGTTGTCATTTAAAGATTTGTTTTCTGTGTTTAGCTATGGCGGCCATCTTGTCAATCGGAACGGAACATTTTTAGCTATTTTGGTAGTGTATCACATAGGCAACATTCCTGCATTCCTGTGAAGTTTGAATCGAATTGGTCCAAAGGTGTAGGAGTATTTCACGTATGAAGGAAATTTACGACGTTTTTGTTTTAATATTTTAGCTCTGGCAGCCATTTTGTCCATCGGAACGGAACCATCTTTGCTATTTAGATAGCGGGCCTCTTAAGCAAAATTCCTGTTAAGTTTGAATAAATTTTCCAAGGGTACATGAAGAGTTGTCGATTCGTTTTTTATATCTTTAGCTCTGGCGGCCGTCTTATTCATCTGAGCGAAACGATGTAGGCTAGGTTTGTAGGGAGTCACCTAGGCAACAGTCCTGTGCAGTTTGAATCAAATTGGTCCAAGGGTTTAGGAGGTGTTCGCGTTTGAAGCAAATTTACGACGTTTTTTTCTATACTGCGCTCTGGTGGCCATTTTGTTCATCGGAGTGGAATCAATTTAGCAATTTTGGTAGAGGGTCACGTATGCAATATTCCATATCAAAATAGTCAAATCAGAAAAATAAAAAGAAGAAACGTCATCGCACATCCGTTCCGATCTACTATGATAGAGACAGCCCAGTGAGGCCGAAGTAACTAGGTATATGGGGGCAGAGGCGTCTAGTGGCCGAGGTGTCCAGGGGCCGACCCGACTGACTGGCTCAGGAAAATGTGTATACTCCATAGTTTTCAGCTCTGTGGTGTTTTTTTTTAATTGCTTCCAAAGAATAACCCCTTCATAGCACATATTTAATGTTAAAACACCTGGTGTTTAGGGAATGTGTGGCGGTCGTAAAATGTCTACCTGCCCTTCATCTTAATGTAGTTTATAGTTTTCTTGTCTTTTGGGATCATTGATTCCATTGTGGAATTTGAAAATATTTGATGGCTACTGATGAGCCTTATTGGCAGAAACTGGCTAGTCTGGCCAAGAAAAACGTTTTAGTTCTGCGGTGTATTCCTTGCTTCCATAGGATAACCCATAGGCGTATACACTTTTCTTACTTCTGCTAAATATTGTTTATGGTTCCTCGTTAGAACCGCCTCACCAAGGCGGTAGAACCGCCTCACCAAGACAGCTCTTTGGCCAAAGCGGTTCTAACGAGTACCCCAAAAATATGTTTCGAGTAGAAATATTATACATATTAGAATGTTTTATCGGATTTTTTTTTGGGGGGGGGGAGGCTCAAATTTTCAATACATTTTAATGGACGTGTTTTCCTAATGTTGTTAAAGGTAACAAAATACAGTGACACTGCAATACATTATGAAAACACGCCTATACTAATACATTGTAACCTGTATCGCCCAAAAAATGAAAATTTAAATATGAAAAATTGTGATATTTTTCTTATTTCTGCTCAAAATATAGATTGTGGGTACCCGTTTAGAACCGCCTCATTGAGGCGGTTCCAACGAGTAGCCACAATCTATATTTTAGAGCAGAAATAAGAAAAGCCAAAATCTATATTTTAGAGCAGAAATAAGAAAAATAAGGTTTACCCCTGCAAACCCCAGTTTATTATATAAAAATGGGTGGTCAAAATTATATAGGCGTGTTTTTGTGACGCAACCGAGCTTCAATAATGCAAATACCTTCTAACGATTATATTTTGTTCGAGATATTAGCAGTTTGAACTACAGAGGGTACACATACCGCTAGCCTATTAATGCGTAATGGGGATGACCTCGGGGATATGTTTTCCAGGTTTCAAAGAATAAAATCATGTTATTTATACTCATTAGAATTGCCACATCGAGTCGAGTCTAATGAGTACATACATCATTACTTTCCAAGATAACTACAAACATCCATAAATTGACATAATACATTGATCTCAGAATATATGGGACTATTGCGCTTGAGACTTAAGAACGGGTTCGAATTAGCTACGGTAAACCTGTTATCCGTTATCGATGTAACGGAGGTTTACTGTCAGTAAAACTTCGTTACATCGATAAAGGATAACAAGTTTACCGTGGACAGTAAAACTTCGTTACATCGACAACGGATGGCAGGTTTACCGCAGCTAATTCCATGTATTTCTTAAGACGATGGAACATTTACTATGGCTATTTTGAACTCATTCTGTTCCTAGGAAATTCTTCAAGTAGCTCCAGGCATGAATGGTGAGAGACATTATGATATCACACCCGTGAGACATGGTGCATTTTTTCACATCTCCAAAATGGCGACTTTTCTTTCTTAATAATACTGCAAACAAAGGTTATGAGTACTTGTTAGAACCGCCGCGATGAGGCAGTTCTAAAGAGTACCCACAACCTGTTCTGGAACAGAAATAACAAAGATGTTGTATACCCAGTAAACCCAACTTTCTGTATATAAAGTGGGGTTTAGGGGTGTTCATTTCACGGATTGTTCGCGTGATGTAATTAAGGAAGATTTTCTTTATTTCACTCGAAATATGTACGTAATTTGTGCGCATTAGAATTAGCTCGATTAGGCAATTCTGTTGAGTATACACAACATGCATTCATTGTATAAAATACCTCACGGGCACGAACTACCCCTACCTCAACACGTTTGTATGGACCGAAACCTTTTAGCCATGAACGTTTGACTATCTATATAAAATCGTTTTCCGGGAAAGACCTTTAAATGTATGCACATGAACATTACCCGACTTCCTAAACCTGCTCTCGCTTTCTGTAGATCTATCTCATTGATATCTATTTTCCAAAGCATTTTCATCATGTTGTATTCCATTTGTCGCTTTCTGAAAATACATTATACAACAGAGGTATAAAACGAGATCCAAGAAACTCAAAACTTTGAAAACGAGGTGTACACAATAATCGTTTTGTATCACGTACAGCTGTATTGTATTGTCTTCTGTGGGTAATTGATACGAACTACACCACCACTACCATTACTACTGCTACTACTACTGACTAGAAGCGAAGGCAGTGATCAGGAATCGATACAACCGACAAACACCTCCAATCTAGAGACACCAAAGGTAAAGAAATACAAAAAATAAATATCTAGACCCCAATAGGAACATCAGTAGCGGAAAGCCAAACGAACAGTTACTTTCCAACAGAATGGCCAATTGTCTATCCAAAACAAAAAGATATAAGCGATACACCCACTCAAAGACAAACCAAAACCAAACAAAAGGTCCATGGGCTACTATGCTCAGCAGAGCTCAAGGAGCACTGCCCACTGGTAGCCATGTATTTTAATTAACCATGGAAGCCCTGGGCCCAAAGACGCTACGGATAAAATTTGGACCCAATCAGCCTAGTGGCTTCGGAGGTCTGATGTCTCTTGCATGTGTTGTTGCAAGACAACAAACGAAACTTGACAACCACATGTGGCAACCAATTAGTCTTCAGACCATAAGACAGATAGAACACTGTTAAAGGAACATTTCTATGGCAGTTTTTAAAATATCTTCAACGGTGTGAAAAGTAGAAGTGGAGGCACTGATCAGGAATCGATACAATTAGCCCACAGCTTACATCAGAGACGCCAAAGGCTAAGGCACACAAACATGAAACAACAGACCCTAATGGAAACATTTAAAGCGGAAAGCCAAAAGGACAGTAAATTTCCCACAAAGTGGCCGATACGTTAACCAAAATAAAATCATATAAGCGACACAAACACCCAAAGACAAACCCTAACAAAAATAAACCGCGACAGAAGAATCGCCTTGGAAAGGTCAGTGTAAACGAATTCCTCTGGGGAACTTAAATCGATTTTACGTGGCCACAATCCTCGCCCTTACTTCCGTAGCGAGTAAGAGAAAAAATTGTTCAGGCCTTCTAACTCATCAGTGCAACATCTCCGTGAACAGAAAAATCAAACAACCACAGATATGGAACAACGGTGAGGACACGACAGCAAGAACCACTGAAATGCCTGAGCAAAAGAAAACCAACAGTTAGACGCTGATGGGCCCGACTAGAGACGGGGCATCAGGTACCAACCAACATAAGCATTTACTTTCGAACCCTCATAGAATCTGAGGACTGATCAAGCAGCGTGCAATTAAAGAGGGAAGCAAAGTTGTCAACCGTGATTGGGTTAACTACCATGCATTCAGTCTGTCGTATAAAATTTACGTTGTACCCATTCTTTTTATATCGAAAAATGATTTTACGAAATTGGGTGCTGAAGTCATTGCGGTTATATATTTTTCTGAATTTATATACTAAGTCACCATAAAATTCGGGTTCCGATAGACCTTGTTGCAGAATATTGATCTTGCTGTCCAATATTGAATTTTGAAATTAAATCAGAATGACGTCTATAAAATTTTGAAAAGGCTTTGCGTAGTTTATGGTACCGATAACCCTGATTAAGACAAATAGCCGTTTACAATTTATAACGAGTGTTGAAGTCAGTTACATGACTACACACTCTAGCAAATCGAATTAATTGCGAAATATAAACGCGTTAGGATGGCGCACGTGGAACATAAGTCCAACATTGAAGTTTTAAATTAAATCGGAATGACGTCTATAAAAAATTAGAAAAGCCTTTGCGTAGTTTATGATACCGATAAGCCTGATTAAGACGTTTAGCAGTTAACAATTTATTACGAGTTTGAAGTCCGTTACATGACTAGATACTCTGGCAAATCAAATACATTGTGCAATATAAACGCCATAGGATGGCGTACGAGGAACATCACATTCCAAGAAAGGAAAGTGTACAAACTCAAAAGGGATTTTACGTTGACTTAGTATATAAATTCAGAAAAATATATAACCGCAATGACTTTAGCACCCAATTTCGTAAAATCATTCTTCGATATAAAAAGATTGGGTACAACATGGATATTATACGACAGACTGCATGCATGGTAGTTAACCCAATCACGGTTGGCAACTTTGCTTCCCTCTTTAATTGCACGCCGGTGGGTCAGGCCTCAGATTCTATGACGGTTTCAACGTAAAGGCTTATTGAGAATTAGAGAGATCTAATTCAAGGTAATGTTGGTTGGAGCCTGATGCTCTGTCTCTGGTTGGGCCCATCGGAGTCTAACTGTTGGTTTTCTTTTGCTCCAGCATTTCAGTGTTTTTTGCTGTCGTGTCCTCACCGTTGTCTCACCTCTGTGGTTCTTTGATTATTCGGTTCACGGAGATGTTGCACTGATGAGTTAGGAGGCCTTCATGCGGATTGAACAAACCATTTGTCTAAATCGCGACGGAAGTAAGGGCGAGGATTGTGGCCACTTAAAATCGATTAAAGCCCCCCAGTGGAAATCTTTCCACTGACCGTTCCAAGGCGGTTCTTCTTTGGCGATTTATTTATGTTGTTGTTTGTTACTTACTGTGTGTATCACTTGTGTCTTTTTATTTTGGATGGCCATATTGCCATTTTGTGGGAAAGTAACTGTCCTTATGGCCTTCCTTTGTTTAGGTTTCCATTATGGTCTGGTCGCTTAATGTTTGTGTTTCTTTACCTTTGGTGTCTTTGATGGGTGGAGTAAGTAAATTATATCGATTCCTGATCTTTGTTTTACTTCTACTTCCGTAGTTTATGGTACCGATAACCCTGATTAAGACAGTTAGCCGTTAACAATTTATTACGAGTGTTGAAGTCAGTTACATGACTACACACTCTAGCAAATCGAATTAATTGGGAAATATAAACGCCATAGGATGGCGCACGAGGAACATCACCATCCAGAAAAAGGAGAATTTACAATCTGAAAATCAAAATCATCGCGTTAATCATAAATTTTGCATTAAACACATCCATCTACAATAGATAGATGTAAATCCAAAAATGGGGCCTCGGTATTAGAAGAACTTGCTTTATTTAACTGAAGTTCTTGGGGGTAAATTTGACTGATCAAACCATCAAAATAGGTATAATCAATATTTCATACATCATCCAATTATCTAGAAGTGGTGCTAAAAGCTTCAATGATTTCAGATTGGTTCAAGCAGAAAAGGACATCATAAAGTCTCTCTCATAATTAAAAAAAAAAACAAAACAAACAAAAAAATAACAAATCAGCCACAAGTGGTGAGCAATTTGTACCCATCGGAATACCCACAGCTTGTCTAAATAACTTAGTAACAAATATTATGTAAATGTTGTCAAGTAGAAAGGTGAGAGCTTCACACACTTTCTGACATGACCATAAAGTATAATTTTTACTTTTCAGAAGTGAAAAAGCATTTCTTACTTTACATGCAAGATAGAGGGAGTCTTCCCTATGAAATGTCATTCAATTAATTCATTTATAAAATTATGTGGAAGTGTAGTGTAAAGGGTTGAAAATTCATAAGTAGACAGACTTGAAATATAGAAGTAGAGGCAATGAGCAGTAATCGATTCATTGAACCAACAGTTCCCATCAGAGACACCAAAGGGAAAGAAACACAAACATGAAACAACATACCTAATGGAAACAGCAATAGCGGAAAGCCAAAAGGACAGTTACTTTCCCACAAAATGGCCAATAGGCTATCCAAAATAAAATAATGTAAGCGACACAAACACCCATAGACAAACCATAACAAAAATGAACCGCGACTCCGACGGGCCCGAAAAAGCCTGGATTTCAATTTATTTAAAACTTCATTAGAATTGTTTATAGACCAAAACGGATGTCTACCTGACCTTTCGAAGACTTTGTCGCAATATTTTATCACATGTTTTTTTTATTGCAGTAAAACATGAAGTTGATAGTTTGGAGAGTTCAGTGGTGGTACAAGAGTTTGAACTTGCAATAAACCGTGCTTTGTATGGTCTTTTATAAAGTTAAGGTAACCTATATAACGTAGGAAGCTTGTTTTGGCCTTCTGTAACATAGACAGTAAACTGGTGGCTGAATGACAAATGTGGTAATCAATTAAAACCCTCTCTACAGCTAAAAGCTGAAGTTCATAGGCCTTAGTATGAAGTCTCCTTCATAACAAGACAAGAACAGCTCAGCCACAGGGATGCGCAATTTGTACCAATCGCAATACCCAAATTTGCCTGAATAACTTAGTACCAAATCTTATGTAAATATTGTCAAGTAGAAAGGTGAGAGCTTTACACACTTTCTGACATGACCATAATGTATAAATTTTATGCTCGTCAAAAAAAAAAAAAAAAAAGAAAAAAAAGAAAAAAAAATCCACCATTACATGCAAGTTAGAGGGAATCAAAATATTCACTCAGTTTAATCATTAAGTTTGTCTTTTATAACATTATGAGGAAGTGTAGTGTATAGGGTGGAACATTCATTAGTAGACAGAGTTGAAGTACGAAAACATCTGGATTTCAATTTATTTAAAATAGCAGTAGAGGCAATGATCAGGAATCGATACAATTAACTTACAGCTCCCATCAGAGTCTGTCGTATAACATTTATGTTGTATCCAATCTTTTTATATCGAAGAACGATTTTACGAAATTTGATGCTGAAGTTACTGCGGTTTTAAATTTTTCTACATTTATATACTAAGTCACCGTAAAATTCGGATTCCGATAGACCCTGTTGCAGAAGAGATTTAAGTCCAGTATTGAATTTTGAAATTAAATCAGAATGCCGTCTATAAAATTTAGAAAAGGCACCTTCATTAGAATAATTAATGGACCAACTCAAATTTCTTTCTGATCTTTCAAATGTTTTGTAGCAGTATTTAATCCAATGTTTTTCATGGCAGTAAGACATGAAGTTATTAATCTGGAAAGTTCAATGGTGATGCAGGAGCTTGATTTTGCAATAAACCGTGTTTGGTGTGATGGTTTATGACGTTTAGGTAACCATTATAACCCAGGAAGCTTGTCTTGACCTTCTGTATCCCGACAGCAAACTTTTTGGCTTAGTGAAAATGTGGTCATCAAGTACAGCCCTCTCTACAGCGAAAGGACACAGTTCATTGGCCTTACTAACACCAAGATCTTGCTTAAGGGTGTTAAAATGGTAGATCCCTCAAACAACGACGACATTGTTAGTGACCTTGTCCGCTGGAGCAAAACAAACTTTTTATGAAACTCTTGAACACTTTAAGGCGACGTAAAGGCGTCTTATAGTTAGGAGGTAATAAGTTCGTATTTTGATAGTAAAAAGAATTACGTTTGTTCCCTAGTTTCAGAATGCTAAGTTTCCATTATTTAAGCTTTAATAGCCGAAACTACGTGGTATGACCCATCTTCTTTCTTATGAATGTTTTCATTGCTCTTAAAGGAACTCATTTTTGATTTTTATTTGCCTTCAATGCAGCTGGTGTTGTGCCGTGTGGCGGCCGTAAAACGTCTCCCCGTACATCAACCATAGTGCAGTTTATATTTTACTTTTCGTCCTTTGAGATCAGCGTGAATATTCTGAGAAATCGGAAATAAATTATTGGTTTTAGACTCATATTCTAGACAGGTTTTTAATTATTTGGACCCCATTTTGATTTATATCAGTCTTTGAATCGACTGCCTATTCGAAATTCACAAAATTGCAGTATGTTTCCTCTGGCTCCTTTGCCGGATCATTACAGGATCACTGATGAGGCTTTATTAGCCGAAAAAACGTAGTATGACCCATCTTCTTTCTTATGAATGTTTTCATTGCTCTTAAAGGAACTCATTTTTGATTTTTATTAATGCTCAACATACTCTCGTTTACACCATCGAGATGCGTTCAATACAGCAGCAATTTCTTATATACACTTATTGAAATCAACTTTTGAGGGAAATCGATATTTCGGTGCTAAAGAGATTATATTTCGAACCATTGAACCAGGAATATTTTTAAATTGCCAGTAATTATATGACCAGCAGCAGGATGGTAATACACTGAGGTTTTACAACCTCAGGTATCAGAGTGTTAGTATCAATATCAAGATCAGAAATTGGCCCCGCCCTTCGGGGCTTGACGAAATAGATGGGCTGCATTATTAGCGCTGAAACCGACCGCACACGAGCACTGGTAAAACTCATAGGGGATCTTAGCCTGCCCAGGCAAAGTGGTGCGCGACAGGGCTTGAGATGGCATTTCATCTCAATGTTGAGTAAAAGTCCCACACAACTGGAAGCAGCGTCTCCAAAACGACCTATACAGTGTTCAGAATAAGAAGAAGAATTGTTACTGGTGACACGTCAAATAACAAACATACACCAGGAGTTGACGGGGACGTTAAATATCAAAACAACCAAAGATCAGAAATAAGTTAATTGAAATTAAAAATGATAGATCAAACAGGTTTATTGTATTTATAAGAAATTATGGCTGTTTCAGTATTTTGAAATAAGCAGAAATGGATAAAATCACCGAACTGTCCCGGAAGATACTAGGTGAATGCAAACGCTTATTAATGAATGATAAACCAGAATATCTCTGAAGACCAAGATGGCCACCAGAGCTAAAAATAGAAAAAAAACATTACATAGCAGCTCGTCCTATACCATTCGGCCAATTTCATTCAAACTTCACAGGAATGTTGCTTTGGTTACCCTCTCTGCGATATAAGCTTAAGCTTAAATCCTTTGTTTGGCTTGGAAGTATAAAATGGCCACCAGAGCTTAAAATACAAATTCATCAACATTTTGATTTAGATGCCAACTCCTCCTAAACCCTTTGGCTCATTTCAATCATACTTCATAGGAATGTTGCTTAGGTAAGCCTCTAGCTAATCAGCTAACATCCCTTGGCTCGGAAGAACAAAATGGCCACCAGTGCTAAAAGTAGAAAAAGGTCATAATGAATAAAAGATGAGACATCGTAGCTTGTTCGGAGTACTGTATGCTGAACCTTATAACAACCACCAGGTAGACAAGGAAGAGTCAAGCCAAAGGCAGAACATAAGGCTCTAACCGCTAATAAAATGGGCCCCGCCAAGCGAATTTGGGTCTTCGAGCATTCCGTCATGACAAATTTTAACTGCGCATGCCCAGCCATTCAGATGGGCCAGGGATATGGCTTTCTGTCTGAAGGTTCCTCTTGATTCACTGCTTGTATGAGCGAGCAGCGAAGGTTCTGGCGAGACTGCGCGGATGCGCAGGCTCGCCTGAACCTTCGCTGCTCGCATAGGCGATAAGTACCAAAATCGCTTGACGGGGCCCAAATGAAAAAAATAGATTGGGACAGTCATCGAGTCAGAGACATGACACCTCCCCACCCTCGTCGTGGTGTAATCAAAAATGGGAATATGTTCTATAAAAGGGTTATCCTTTGGAAGCAAGGAATACCATACAGAACGGGAAAATATGAAGTGTGCATGTTTCTTGGCCAGACTACCTAGTTTCGGCCAATAAGGCCTCATCAGTGACACTCAAGTATTTTCAATATTCCACAACGGAATCAATGCTCCCAAAGGACATGAAAATATAAACTACTCTATGATGTTGGGCGGGGAGACTTTTACGGCCGCCACACATTCCCAGATACCAGCTGTAGTGACGTTAAATATGTTTTATAAAAGGATTATACTTTGTAAGCAAGGAATACACCACATAACTAGAAAATATAAAGTGTGCATGTTTTCTTGTCCAGTCTAGCTTGTTTCGGCCAATTAGGCCTCATCAGAGAAGCCTGATCATCAACCATTACTGGGTTAGAGTTTATGCATGATGTCTGTTGCATAACCCATATATTGTATTATGTACTCCTTTTCTTTTATGGTGTTTAACTATCGTTTAAAACATTACTTTCTTGAATATAAAACTTTTATTTATCTTGTGTTTGTCGAAACAAATGCGAATGAAGATAACAAGTCCTTGTTAACAGAACCATCATAAACTCCAGTGTGTTTACTCTATATAAAGTATTTGAACCGCCATAGAAACGAAAATAAAACTATCACGCATTTTGAGCATCCATAATCATTGTATCAAATAGGTGCGCTATACTAATGTCAAACGTAACGGAAACCATTTCTCCTGTTTTCGTTTCTTACTAAAGGGTACTATTTGTGACTATTCTGTTACACATGAGAACAGTCGAAAATAGAAACATGTGAGGAAATAAAGCCGTCATAGCATATTTTTAATCCAGAATTAGTATATGCCGCATTAGGTTATTTAAATTGAATAGATTTACACGAATTAATTATTCGCTTTTGTTATATAATGACAAAGCGATAAATAACTAACATGTAATTACGAAAACACGCCTATACAAATACACTGTAACTTTTATGGCCGAAAAAAATGAAATTTTTTAAGTGAAAAAATAATATTTTTCTTATTTCTGCTCAAAATATAGATTGTGCGTACTCGTTAGAACCGCCTCAATGAGGCGGTTCTAACGAGTACCCACAATCTATGTTTTAGAGCAGAAATAAGAAAAATAGGGTTTACCCCTGCAAACCCCAGGTTTACTGTATATAAGTGAGGTTCGATAGGGTCCAAATTATATAGGCGTGTTTTCGTGATGTACCGTACAGACTTACCTTAAGATGTACACAATGATGCTCCCAGCAGCAGTAATAGCGACAACAGAGAGACAAGATACAATAATAGCTACGGAATTATCTGAAAAAAAAATTAAGATAAAAAAATAACATAGGTCCAATGGTCTCGTTCGTTTGTTTGTTTGATTTGAGGTTAAATGTGCCCGTCAACACTGTATAGGTCATTTTCAACACGTTTCTTCCAATTTTGTGGGACTTTTATGCGACATTGAGATAAAATGACCCCTCAGTCACTGTCGCCCAAAGAAACCAATAGGGCTAATAAGCCTGGGCGGTCAGACTCGCACCGCATTTGTCCGGGCAGGCTTAGACAGGTTTCTTGCTGTCGAGTCCTCACCGTTGTCTCACCTCTGTGGTTCTTTGATTTTTGTGTTCACGGAGATGTTGCACTGAGTTAGGAGGCCTTCATGCGGACTGAACAAATTATTTGTCTAAATCGCGACGGAAGTAAGGGCGAGGATTGTGGCCACGTGGAGTCGATTTGGGCCCCCCAGTGGAAATCATTCCACTGGCCGTTCCAGGGCGATTCTTCTGTGGCGGTTTATTTATGGTGTTGTTTGTTACTTACTGTGTGTATCGCTTGTGTCTTTTTGTTTTGGATGGCCATATGGCCATTTTATGGGAAAGTAACTGTCCTTGTGGCCTTCCTTTGTTTAGGTTTCCATTGTGGTCTGGTCGCTTAATGTTTGTGTTTCTTTCCCTTTGGTGTCTTTGATGGGTGGATGTAACAAATTTATAAGCTTGTCTTTACCTGTACATTTTATTAGAATGTATTGGTAGTTTTGTGTCACTTTTATCCATTATTTACCTGTAGAGTCTTCATGTCATTGAATGGTACAGTTATAATTGTAATACTGAGATTCAATCACCAAGCTGATTATTTCATCTCACCTCCTAACTGAGTAGTCTTGAGTTGTGGGGTTTTGTTGATAAGTCAGAAGGTTATGTGCAGTCAATGAAAAGAGATGTGTTCAATTTTTTGAAGTTAACAATATTGGAAAATATCGTTATATAGAAGCATTCAGTGACTGCTGTTTGAATAGTTGTTGTGCAGAAGTGCCAATATCTATATTATGATTCTGGATAAGAAGTTATCTGTGGTGTCAATGTATTTTCTGACCTGGTGAGTTAGTCTTTCTTACAGAGATTTTCAGCTTCTTGTTGCAATTTTGAAATTTATTTGTTCTCTGCGTTTTAAATAAAGTCTGATCTAATTGTCTAAGTGTAAATTGAGGACATTTTGTCAGCAGATAATTATCATAGTCACTCATTGTCCTTAGTTTGCCCTTGCAGTACGTTCACCCCTCTGAGGATTATTGCCTGGCAGAAGATCATGTGTGTGTAAACTGTGGCAGAGGAAGCTGTAACTTGTGTCATAAAAGCAGTTTTAAGATAGAGGGAAGTACTCTATTTCTTCACTTTATTCACATTCTGCACTAGACTTTAAGTATGGGAAGCCATAGCTGCCTAAGATAAAATTCTGCACTAGACTTTTAGTATGGGAAGCCATAGCTGCCTAAGATAAAATTCTGCACTAGACTGTAGGCATGGAAAGCCATAGCTGCCTTAGTTGAAATTTTGCAATAGACTTATTCTACGGGAAGACCTGATTGTCTTTAAACATTTTTTTTAACCGTAATACAGTGCACGGAAAAATAATATACTACTTCCTGTGAACATAATATTATATGGGTATACAGAAAATTTATTCATATTATATACTGGAAGTGACTACTGATTAACTAATAATATACAGAGTATATGTGGAGACAAAATTTATTTCACATATTACAGTGATGATGGTGCTTTAATATAACAGAACTATTGTGTTATAAAACTGAGCAGATACAGTCACTAGTGAACATTTATACTGCAAACAGAAGTACTGTATTAGTTTATAATAATAGTCTGATATGTTGTGTATCATGGTAGTAATCTTGTTATATTATCATTTGGCCGAACAGATAGTTGGAAAATGATGATAACTATATAACTTTGAACTGGCAAGTTTATAAGTAGGAGATAGATAAAAATATATGTAGTTCTTTTTTTTTTTACTGCATTTTTTTGCATGTTACGTTTCTTCATTTTCTATCTTCTCATTTCTATTATATTACATTTTCTTATCTCAGATCTTATCTATCATTCTTCAACAACAATCTTTTCAATAAAATTCGCCAACCATTTCTTAGAGTTGATTTGTATTGAACCCACCTTCTTTACAATGGTGGCAGCGGTTACGGGTTTCTTTATAGTACAGAAATATCAATTCTAAGACATGGCGGGCGAAAAAACAGCAGATTTGTTGAATAAGCTAATAGAAAGGGGCGAGGAGGTAGGTCAATGTTTAGTGTTACTAAGGGAAATGACAGAGAGAGAAGAAAAAGCTGCAGAAAGAAGTGAGAGAGCAGCTGAAAGAGAGGCTATGAGTAAGGAAAGGGACAGGGAGTTGAAACTGAGAGAGTTAGAGATTAGAGAAAAAGAACTCAGTCTCAAGACTCATGATCCCACAACTCAAGCTGTTAAGGTTAAAGTAAAGCTACCAAAATTTATTGAGGGTCAAGATGTTGAAGTCTTTCTAACTTCTTTTGAACGGCTAGCAACTGTACATAACTGGCCTAAGTGTCAATGGCCTGTTCATCTTATTCCCCAGTTAAGTGGAAAGGCACTAGAAGCATATTCCAGAATGTCCTTTGTGGACAGCAAGGATTATGATGCTATCAAAAAGGCTATTTTAGAAAGATATGGTCTGAACGCATGGGAATATAGAGAAAGATTCAGGAATTGTAAACAAGCTAATGGTGAAACATACAGAGAGTTTTCTGTTCGGTTGAACTCCTATTTTGATCATTGGAAAGAAGCTGAAACAATAGATGAAGA
The DNA here is from genome assembly GCA_963580285.1 of Lucinisca nassula. Lineage (NCBI taxonomy): Eukaryota > Metazoa > Mollusca > Bivalvia > Lucinida > Lucinidae > Lucinisca > Lucinisca nassula. The sequence goes on along the minus strand of OY757022.1, from coordinate 118,246,576 downwards.
CTTTGATAAATTAGTTGATCTAATCCTGAGAGAACAATTAATGTTCAGTTCAGATCATAACTTGCAAATATGGTTAAGGGAACATCAACCAAAAACAGTATCAGAGTTAGTTAATCTTGCTGAAGCTTTTCAATTAGCTCATAAAGAATCAGACAAAAGAAATCAAAAGAAACCATCACAGTTTAAACCTTTTAAACCATTGGCTGATGAAAAGTCACAAGAATCAATAAAATCTTTTGAAAATGGTCAGAAACTGGAAAACGCAAATGCTTTATATGCGATAGTACTGAACACTTAATTGCAACATGCCCTTTTAAGGTAAATAAAGACAGAAGCCAAAGTGATACAGCAAATAAACCCAGGCAAGCAAATAGTTTGTTGTATTCCCCCAAAAAAGAAAAGAATATGGGTAAGCAATTAGAAATACCAGTCATGCCAAAATACACTGAAACAGAAACAGAGCTTACAAACGGTCTAAAAATTATGAAAGGGTTTGTAGATAATAAACCTGTAACAATACTTCGAGATACTGGATGTACTGCTATATTCATATCTGAACAGTTAGTTGATGCTAGTAAGGTAAGAGGGCAAGAAAAGGAGGTTACTTTAGCAGATGGCACAGTCAAAAAATGCAAAGAAGTTCAGGTAAAACTAAATACTCCATATATCTCAGGTCTTGTTGATGCGCTTGTTATGAGCAATCCATTTGCAGATCTTGTAATAGGTAATATTGGACATATTTATCCAGAAGTTCAAATACCAGAATCATTTCAGGCTATCACTAGAAGTATGAAACAGAAAGGTAAGCATGAAGAATTTTTACAAAAGGTAGCTGATGAGAAGTGGGAGAAAGATGAGTATAATATTAACACATCTTATACTACTAAAGATACACAAGAGCACTTTCAAGAAATTCTTAGTGCCGATGATCTGAGTATTGAACAGAAAAATGACCCTTCCTTAGAAAAGGTTAAAGAACTGGCGAAGGGACCAGTTGTGGTGAGTAGAAATGCGTTTTTCTATGAAAAGAATAATATCTTGTACGGAGCTTTTTATGAAAAAGGTAATGTTGTTGTTCATCAAGTGTTGGTTCCTAAGAAATATAGGAGAAAATTAATGCAAGTGGCTCATGACATTCCATTTGCAGGACATATGGGAAACCGAAAAACTAGAAAAAGACTTTTACAGAACTTCTTTTGGCCTGGTATGTTTAAAGATGTGGCTGAATATTGTAGGTCTTGTCCACAATGTCAGAGAAGCGTAGCAAAAGGAAGAGCTAAGAAAGCATCTTTAGTATCAATCCCCCCCCCCCATGTGTGAGCCATTCGCAAGAGTTGCGATTGACATAGTTGGCCCTTTAAACAGAACTACACGAGGCAATAGATATATTCTGACATTCATAGATTATGGCACGAAATATCCTGAAGCAATTCCATTAAAAGCTGTTAACACTGAAGCAGTAGCTGAAGCACTGATTGGCATATTTTCAAGACTAGGAATCCCCAAAGAATTAATATCAGATCAGGGTAGTAATTTTACTTCTGCCCTAATGAAGGAATTGTGCAAGCTTTTAAATATTAAAAAGCTTAAAAGTACACCATATCATCCTGAGGCAAATGGCCTCGTAGAAAGGTTTAATGGCACATTAAAACGAATGTTGACGTGCTTTGTGCAAGATGAAATGTCAGAATGGGATATTTTGTTGCCTTACCTTTTATTTGCATATCGGGAGGTGCCTCAGGATTCTACTGGCTTTTCACCTTTTGAACTACTTTATGGCAGACATGTAAGGGGCCCAATAAGTATAATAAGAGAAACATGGGAAGAACCAAAAGGTGAAATTAAAAATGAATCGGTAATAAGTTACATACTCAAAACAAGGGAGAGTCTTGTAAAAATGGCAGAAATTGCCCACAGATTGGAGAGTATAAGCAAAAGTAGACAAAAAGTGTACTATGACAGAAAAGCTTACAACAGAATTCTAAAACCTGGACAAAAAGTTAGTATATTGTTGCCTACAGTTTCAAACAAGCTATTTGCAGAATGGAAAGGTCCCTACGAAATTGTAGAACAAGTGAGTCCAGTAGATTATTCTGTTCAAACTGGAAAAAGAAACAGAAAGATATTTCATATAAATATGCTTAAGGAGTGGATTGATAGACAAGACGATGCTAAAAACTCTGAAGATATTCACGTAAGTAATTTTGTACTTACTGTAGCAGATAATGAACAAAGTGTTCCAATATTATGCATTGGTTCTGATGAAAAGAGTGACATTGAAACAGAGAGCATTGAAAATCCTCTACTTGTCCCTCATGAAAGGACTTGATAATGTAGTGACAAATGAGGCATTAGAACTTAGGCAGAAAGAGGAACTCAGTTTTTTGTTGCAAACGTTTGAAGATGTCTTGACAGATGTACCAGGTAAGACAAATCTTATACAGCATGATGTCAAACTGAACTCTGATGTTCCAGTTTCAAAGAAGGCATATATTTTGCCATATGCTCTCAGAGATAAAGTCAAAATGGAAATTCAAAACATGATAGAGGCAGGTATTGCTGAAAAGTCTTCCAGCCCGTATGCATCTCCAATTGTGGTAATCATAAAGAAAGATGATACAATAAGGCTATGTGTTGACTATAGAGAATTAAACAAAGTAACCATTTTTGATCCCCAGCCAATGCCAAAACTTGAGGATATTTTGAACAAACTCGGAAAAGCAAAATACATCAGCAAAATTGATTTGACAAAGGGGTTTTGGCAAATCCCTCTTTCAAACAATTCGAAAGAAAAAAGTGCTTTTATAACTCCATTTGGTCATTATCAATTTTCTGTCATGCCATTTGGAATGGTAAATTCCAGTGCATCATTTGTCAGGTTAATGAAGATGGTGCTGTCTGAATGTGAGGACTTTGCTGATGCTTTCATTGATGATATCATTATATTCAGTGAAACATGGAATGATCACTTGAAACACATCAAATGTATTTTAGAAGCACTCAGAAATGCTTGCCTTACAGCAAAGCCCAGTAAATGTATGTTTGCGTTTAAACAAATAGAATTCCTTGCCCATGTTGTTGGAAATGGAGAAATACGACCCACCAAAGAAAAGATAGAAGCTTTTCAGAATATACCTGCTCCAAACACGAAAAAACAGGTACGTTCTTTTATCGGTGTCATAGGATTTTATCGCAGATTCATACCTCACTTTGCTAATACATCAGCAGTACTTACAGATCTTACAGCAAAAGGTATGCCTAACAAGGTCAAGTGGACACAGATACATCAAAATGCTTTCAATGATCTTAAAAGTGCATTGATGGCTTATCCAATTTTACAGAATCCTGATTTTTCCTTTGAATTCATATTACAAACTGATGCATGTGACAGGGGCTTTGGGGCTGTTCTTCTTCAGTCGGATGGTAAGAACAGACATCCTGTCATCTTCATCAGTAAAAAGCTCCTGCCACGCGAACAAAGATACAGCACTATAGAGAAGGAATGCTTGGCCATAGTTAAATCTTGTCAAAATTTACGTGAGTATTTTCTTGGCAGAGAATTTCTCATTGAAACTGATCATTTTCCACTGCAGTGGCTCAATAAAATGAAAGACCAGAATATGAGATTGTTAAGGTGGAGCCTTACTTTACAGGAATACAGATTCACTGTCAGACATATATCTGGTAAAACAAATGTTCTTGCGGACATGTTGTCGCGTTCATGGTAATATAAATTTGTTCATGGTATTCTGAGATAAAATTGCAGTATTTTATCTTTAAAACGGGGGCATATGTAACAAATTTATAAGCTTGTCTTTACCTGTACTTTTTATTAGAATGTATTGGTAGTGTTGTGTCACTTTTATCCATTATTTACCTGTAGAGTTTTCATGTCATTGAATGGTACAGTTATAATTGTAATACTGAGATTCAATCACCAAGCTGATTATTTCATCTCACCTCCTAACTGAGTAGTCTTGAGTTGTGGGGTTTTGTTGATAAGTCAGAAGGTTATGTGCAGTCAATGAAAAGAGATGTGTTCAATTTTTTGAAGTTAACAATATTGGAAAATATCGTTATATAGAAGCATTCAGTGACTGCTGTTTGAATAGTTGTTGTGCAGAAGTGCCAATATCTATATTATGATTCTGGATAAGAAGTTATCTGTGGTGTCAATGTATTTTCTGACCTGGTGAGTTAGTCTTTCTTACAGAGATTTTCAGCTTCTTGTTGCAATTTTGAAATTTATTTGTTCTCTGCGTTTTATATAAAGCCTGATCTAATTGTCTAAGTGTAAATTGAGGACATTTTGTCAGCAGATAATTATCATAGTCACTCATTGTCCTTAGTTTGCCCTTGCAGTACGTTCGCCCCTCTGAGGATTATTGCCTGGCAGAAGATCATGTGTGTGTAAACAGTGGCAGAGGAAGCTGTAACTTGTGTCATAAAAGCAGTTTTAGGATAGAGGGAAGTACTCTATTTCTTCACTTTATTCACATTCTGCACTAGACTTTAAGTATGGGAAGCCATAGCTGCCTAAGATAAAATTCTGCACTAGACTTTAAGTATGGGAAGCCATAGCTGCCTAAGATAAAATTCTGCACTAGACTGTAGGCATGGAAAGCCATAGCTGCCTTAGTTGAAATTTTGCAATAGACTTATTCTACGGGAAGACCTGATTGTCTTTAAACATTTTTTTTAACCGTAATACAGTGCATGGAAAAATAATATACTACTTCCTGTGAACATAATATTATATGGGTATACAGACAATTTATTCATATTATATACTGGAAGTGACTACTGATTAACTAATAATATACAGAGTATATGTGGAGACAAAATTTATTTCACATATTACAGTGATGATGGTGCTTTAATATAACAGAACTATTGTGTTATAAAACTGAGCAGATACAGTCACTAGTGAACATTTATACTGCAAACAGAAGTACTGTATTAGTTTATAATAATAGTCTGATATGTTGTGTATCATGGTAGTAATCTTGTTATATTATCATTTGGCCGAACAGATAGTTGGAAAATGATAATATACTATATAACTTTGAACTGGCAAGTTTATAAGTAGGAGATAGATAAAAATATATGTAGTTCTTTTTTTTTACTGCATTTTTTGCATGTTACATTTCTTCATTTTCTATCTTCTCATTTCTATTATATTACATTTTCTTATCTCAGATCTTATCTATCATTCTTCAACAACAATCTTTTCAATAAAATTCGCCAACCATTTCTTGGAGTTGATTTGTATTGAACCCACCTTCTTTACAGTGGAGTAAGTTAATTGTATCGATTCCTGATCTTTGTTTAACTTCTACTTAGAACCTCTAAGCGGTTTACCAGTACTCGTGTACGGTCGCTTTCAGGTTTGCTCAAGATCAAACGGTCCATTTATTTTTCCGAACCCCGATGGACGGGAGTGCTGAACCGCTCACCTGAGTGTTGAATGTGTATGGAGCTGTTTTGGTTTCTGAAAAGACGTTTGAAGGGTTTTTACCATGGCTGCCAAATTCGTCATGTCATTTTGATATCTGAGTGGAATGTGACCATGGCCAATGACTAACGTTGACATTTGGTACTCACTCAACTACATTAACTTATTAAGCTACACATTTTCTTTTCGCAGGCTGCAATATTTACACAGTTTTGACTTTTTCTATGTCTATGCTATATCCAACATTGTTTCAACTTATACCAGAAGCAAAACTTTAATGAAGGCCTAATTATATATTATTACGAAAACATGTCCGTGTGAGAGTGCATTCTTTCAAATCACCGAAATGGTTAATTTTGTGTTGAAAATTTGTGATATTGTTCTTATTTATGCTCGAAGCATCGGTTGTGAGTGCTCATAAGCCCCGTCTCGATGAAGCGGTTCTAACGAGTACCCACGACCAGAGTCTTGGAGCGGGAATAACAAGGATAATTAATTCCTCCGTAAACCCCAGTTTCCTTATATGAAGATTGGTTTGAGAGATCTTCATTACACTGAAGTGTTGAAGTGATGACTATATGTACCTCATTGGGGAATAGGTATGATATTGTTAATTATAAGCTTTATTGTTGTTTTTTTATTGTTTATATTCTTGTATACCATATATACAGTACATTGTTATGCTTAGTTTGTTAAGTGGGCCTCAAGGAAGATAAGCTTGTTGTTAATTGTGTTTCCCACTGAAAATAAAGAATTTATTATTATTATTATTATTATTATTATTCAACCAGTTCTGACCTTCGCCTAAATCTGGTCAAGGTCTTCCAGGGATGCTCATTTGAACAAATTACGATTGGCTTGAATCCCTAATGCAACATATAAAGTTTCATTAAATCAACCAACTTGGTTTTTACCTTATATGGGCATGGTCGCCATATTGGATCATGTGACTAAATTCATATTAATTTGTTTTCATTTCCTTGTTTCTAAAAGCTTTCATATGGAATTTGGTTGCAAATGGCCCAGTGGTTCCTGTGGAATAAAGGTTTTAATTGTCATATCTTCAGGAACTTAGGCCAAAGTCAAACATCACGAATGACCTCGACCATTAATACCCGTGTAGTTATATCCACTTATTCATCCAACAGTAACTACCAATTTAGATGACAGGCTGCAATAGTTTTTGAAATATACATAGTTTTACCTTTATCCCATATTAAAGTCTGTGACAAAATTTGACCTTGGCGTAGAAGAGGTCAAGCTCATCCGAGTGTCATCATTTAAACAAATGAAATAGAGCTCAAGCCCCAAATGCTACATACCAAGTTTTATGACAATCGGTCTACAGGTTCCGAGGAAGAAGATTTGTGAAAAGTTTTTGTCTTATATTAGCATGGCGGCCAACTTGGGCATGTGACCACACTCAATTGATTGATTGACATTTACTTGTATCTTAAAATTTTCATACAATCTGTGAATACAAATGGCCCAGTGGTTTCCGTAGATAATACATTTTAATTTTCATATCTGAATGACCTTGGGCCAAGTCAAGAAATGACACTGACCTTGAATACTTGCGTATTTTCATTCACCCACTAAGCTTACTGCATCAACCAATTTCTGATCACAGGCTGCAATATATTTTTTTTTTTCAAAAAATACTCAAGCTTTGACGTTTACCTTATAAAAGTCTATGTGACCAAATTTGACCTTTGACCTTGGCGTAAAATAGGTCTAGGTCACTAAAGGGGCATCGTTTACCTTACATAGAATGGGCTCTATTTCCCAATGCTTCATATCAAGTTTCATAACGATCGGCCTCCTGGTTCCAGAGAAAGAGATTAGTGAAGGATTGTTACATAATATGGACATAGCGGCCATCTTGGTCATGTGACCAAGTTCAAATTAGTCAGTTTTTATTTCCTTTTTCCTTACAGTTTCCATATGAAATTTGGTTACATATGGCCAATTAGTCTCTGTGGACAACAAGTTTTAATGATCAGGCCTCCGATTCTATGACGGTTATAGCGTAAAGGCTTATTGAGAATTAGAGAGATCCAATGTAATGATGGTTGGTGCCTGATGCTCTATCTCTGGTCGGGTCCATCGGAATCGAACTGTTTGTTTTCTTTTGCTCCAGCATTTCAGTGGTTCTTGCTGTCGAATCCTCGCCGCTTTATCATCTGTGTGGTTGTTTGATAATTTGTGTTCACGGAGATGTTGTACTGGTGAGTAAGGAGGCCTTCATGCGACCGAACAAATTATTTCTCTAAATCGCGACGGAAGTATGGGCGAGGATTGTGGCCACGTAAAATCGATTTAAGCCCCCCCCCCCCCCCCCCCCCCAGTGGAATTTGTTTCTGCTGACCGTTCCAAGGCGGTTCTTCTGTCTAGGTTTATTTTTGTTATGGCTTGTCTTTGGGTGTTTGTGTCGCTTATATAACTTTCTTTTTGATAGCATATTGGCCATTTTCTGGGAAAGTAACTGTCCTCTTGGCTTTCCGCTATTGATGTTTCCATAAGATGTGTGGTTTCATGTTTGTGATTCTTTCCCTTTGGTGTCTCTGATGGGAGCTGTGGGTTGATTGTATCGATTCATGATCATCGCCTCCACTTCTATTTTTCATATCTGAATGACCTTGAGCCGCGGTCAAGTCATGACCTTGACCTTGAATACTCTTTAAGTTTCATGCACTTATTTGGCTCACTGCATCAACCAATTTTCAGTTTCGAAAACTACTCAGTTTTGCATTTCTCCCATACCAAAGTCTATGTGACCAAATTTAACCTTGGCGTAAATTAGGTCATGGTCGCCCGGTGATCATCATTTGGATAAACTATGATGGGTCTTTGTCCCAAATGTCACACACCAAGTTTCATGGCAATCGGTCCACTGGTTTTAGAAAAGAACTCTTTGAATGTTTTTTTTACTTATATGGGCATGGCGGTCATCTTGGGAATGTGACATACACCCCGCGAACACACATTCCTTCCCCAATCCCATGAATGGTCCACATGAAAGTTTAGCTAGAAAGCCTCCATGCGGATCAATTTGTTATTGTTATTTTGTTTGATACTGTACAGGAACTGAGGGCAAGGGTTGAATTTTCATAAACTCCGGAGTTAAAACACCCCAGTAGTTTTACTACTGCACGTCCAAAGGTGGTCGTTCTTTTGCAGTATCTTATATATTTGTTATTTGGCTTTGTGTCGTTGGTTCATTCCTGTTTCGTCTGTTACTGTGAAGCCTCCGTGTAATTTCCTACAGGTGACTTGAGACAGTTGCGTTCTTAGATTGTGTTTTTTCCTGAGTGACCTTTTCTTACTAGTTTTTAATCGGCCAAATGGTTTCGGAGGAGAAGATGTTTGAATAAATTGGCATGTAGACATACAGACAGACAGACGACAGACAGATTACGGAGCCTTGCCATGCTATAAGCTCACATAGGTTCAGGTGAGCTAAAGCAGGATAATTGAAGTTCGGGAGGCGTTTCTTCTGTTGTTGTTTATTATTGTTATAGTTCGTCTTTCCATGTATGTATTGCTGGTATATTTTTATTTTGGACAGACGTTTTGTCATTATTTGGGAAAGTTACTGTTCCTTTGGGTTTCCGCTTGATTACTTTTCATTATGGCGAAGATCTTAGCCTTTGGTGTCTTTGATGGGAGGTGTGAGGGAATTGTATCGATTCCTGATCATTGCTTCACTACCGCTTTAAATAGTCAGTCGCTGAACTAAGTTCTTTATGTAGGCTGTTAAATAAAGCTAATACCATACATACACAACGCAACATATCTCCAGTCGTTTGCAGTTTTGTAATCTGTCTATGACGATCAATAAAAGAAAATCTACACAAAGGCATGCCATCGTCTCCTAGTAACCTGCTTAAGCCGTATTCGATTTTCAACATGCCAAATACGCGCACCCCTTGTGGCTGATTTGTTCTTGTTTTTGTTTTTTTATGAAAGAGACTTTTATAGAACATATTTAACGTCACTACAGCTGGTGTCTGAGAATGTGTGGCGGCCGTAAACGTCTCCCTGCCCTACACCATATTGTAGTTTATATTGTTTGTCCTTTGGGATCATCGATTCAATTGTCGAATTTTGAAAATATTTTAGGGTCACTGATGAGGCCTAATTGGCCGAAACTAGCTAGTCTGGCCCAGAAAACATGCCCACTCCATATTTTTCAGTTCTGTTGTGTATTCCTTGCTTCCAATGGATAACCCTTTTGTAGAACATATTCATGATGTTCCTCGCCGTTGAAAACCAATCTGAAATAATTGACGCATTTAGCTCGACTCCTAGATATTTTGATGATTAATTAAATGTAGAAAATACCTATTTCGGTGGTTTGATCAGTCCAGTTTACTCCCAGAACATCAGTTAAATAGAGTAAATCTTTTGTAGATGGATTTGTTTCTTGCAAAATTTATGATAAACGCGATGATTTTGATTTTCATATTGTCAATTTTCCTTTCTTCGATGGAAATGTTCCTCGTGCGGCATTGTATGGCGTTTATATTTCACGATTAATTCGATTTACCAGAGTGTCTAGTCATGTAAATGACTTCAACACTCGTAATAAATTGTTAACTGCTTAATCAAGGTTATCGGTATCATAAATGACGCAAAGCCTTTTCGAAATTTTAAAGACTTCATTCCGATTTAATTTCGAAATTCGGTGTTGGACTTAAATCTCTTCTGCAGCAAGGTCTATCGGAACCCGAATTTTACTGTGACTTAGTATACTACTTCAGAAAAAAATATATAATTGCAATGACTTCAGTACCCAATTTCGTTAAAATCATTATTCGATATAAAAATATTGAATACAACATTAATGTTATACGACATGGTAGTTAGCCCAATCACAGTTGACAACTTGGCTCAATGGCCACGTATAATCGATTGAAGCCCCCAGTGGAATTCTTCTGTCGCGATTTATTTTTGTTATGGTTTGTCTTTGGGTTTTTGTGTCGCTTGTGTTATTTTATTTTGGATAGCCTTTTGGCCATTTTGTGTGAAAGTAACTGTCCTTTTGGCTTTCCGCTGTTGGTGTTTCAATTAGGTCTGTTGTTGCATGTTTGTGTTTCTTTCCCTTTGGTGTCTCTGATAGGAGCTATGGGTGGATTATATCGATTCCTGATCATTGCCTCCACTTCTATTTTGTTTCCCTATTTAATTGAACGACGGTGATTCTGTGACGCTTCCAGCGTAAAGGGTTACTTAGAATTAGGCAGAATCTAATTTTATGTTATGTTGGTTGGTGACTGGTGCTCTGTCTCTGGATGGGCCCATCGGAGTCTAACTGTTCGTTTTCGTTTGCTCCAGTATTTCAGTGGTTTCTTGCTGTCGACTCCGCACTCTTGTTTCATCTCTTTGGCTGACTGGTGTTTGTGTTCCGTGAGATGTTGCACTGATGAGTTAGGAGGCCTTCATGCTGACGAACAAATTATTTGTCTAAATCGCGACGGAAGTAAGGGTGAGGATTTTGGCCACATGAAATCGATTGAGGCCCGCCCCCAGTGGAATGGGTTTCGTTGACCGTTCAAAGGCGGTTCTTCTGTCGTGTTTAATTTTTGTTATGGCTTGTTTTGAGAGTGTGTGTATCGCTCATACTATTTTGCTTTTGATAGCCAACTGACCATTATGTGGGAAAGTAACTGTCCTTTTGGCATTTTGCTAGTGATGTTTCCATAAGGGTCTATTTTTTTCATGTTTGTGTTTCTTTCCCTTGGTGTCTCTGATGGGAGCAGTCGGTTATGATCATTGCCCTCACTTCTATTTTGCAACGCTGCTGTGGACATAATGAAGCGGACCGGTCCGAACCCGTATCCTATTCACCATATTATGCTGATCTGTCACCCAGTGATTACGTTTTGTTTCCGAACTTGATGAAAGAATTGCGGTCAGATGCATAACTTAAGGCAGTGGTTAGAGGGTGGTTTGACTCTTAAGAACCCAAATCCTACAAAATGGACTTACGGTCTCGGAATATTGATGGAAGAAGTGCTTACTTCTGCGGAATGACTATGAGGAAAAACAGAAGCCCAGCATGACACTAAGTATGTAAGGCCAGATACTTATTGGACGAATATCGTACGTTTCGGTCTCGCAACTGTAGGAATATTATAACAACAGGTAAAATTATAGCGTCGTTTTAATGAAGGTCCTCTGTAATTGTATCGATTTCTGAAAACTGCATTCACTTATATGTTTCCGACTAATAACACCTAACCGAGAGTAATTATTACGGTCGACATATCCTTTAGATATTAGCTAAGGCAGCTCCTTTTATCTAAATAATCCTTAAATATATGTCTCTTGCTGTAATTCAACTCTGGAACAAATTCAAATCCGCAGTGATGTCACACAGCCATCGGTGTTCGAGTCATAAGTGTAATTGAACTGCATTATCTTTACTAACATCCTTTTTGACTACATTTACAAACAGGTTAATGTAATAAATTGTTTGCATTTCCACTTAAGACAAATATCAATCTGTTCTGTTGGCACTCTGTTGGAAGCAAGATTTCATCACAGATAAAAAAAACTGTAGAGTCTACAAGTTGTTTTATCCTTTGATACATATTAGTTAGTTTCGGCTATAAGGCATCATCAATGACCCCCATATGTTGTCAAAATTCCACAGTGGAACAAAATTCCAAAAGAACTTGAAATATAACCGACATTATAATGAAGGGTAAGGAGACTTTTCATTACGATAACACACTCGTGCAACATAGTGCATTTTTCACATCTCCTAAATAGCTACTTTTCTGATGAAAATCCTTGATATTTTTGTTATAAATGTTCAAAACATAGGTTGTGGGTGCTCGTTAGAACCGCCTCACTGAGGCGGTTCTAACGAGTACCCACAACCTTTGTATTAGAGCAGAAATAAGAAAAATAATGTTTACCCCGGTAAACCCCAGTTTTCTCTATATAAAGTGGAGTTTAGGGGTCTTCATTTCACGGACTTGTTCACGTGATGTATGGCCGCAACACATTACTTTTACACCAGGTGTGGTGATTTGTATTATGTTCGATAAAAGAGTAATCCTTCCGAAGCGAGGACTTAATCACAGAACTGAAAACTGTAGAATGTACAGGTTTGTAGTCCATTTTTAGCTTCCTCTTGGCATGACTAGGTAGTGTCGGCCAATTACGCACCATCAATGACCGAAAAAACTGATGCAATAAGCAGAACTATCAAGTGCGAAATGTGAATGACTATGACAAGCAAGTCTTAGTATTTGTTTTTTGCTGACCGTTTGTGTGTTTATTGGCCATTTTGTAATGTTATACGTGTCGTTTTGAGTAGTTGTTGCTGTGTCACAAGTCTGTCACATATACGGCTATTTATCGTTATTTGTAATTATACCTGAGTATAGACACATCCAAACACTACGTCATCACTCAATAATACTATTTGCCGGGACGTACCGGTGGTGGGCAAAAACGTCTTTGATCGTTTATTGCCATTGTAAATGCGATCTTATTTTCTGTAAACTTGTATTTTGTTTGGACTCGAAATGATAAAATTGACCTTTACACCTTTATAATAGACATTTCTTAGCTAGTAATTATTGGTTTCTAGAAGATTTGAGGATGTTTTTGATGATAATTACCTGTTAAACTTATGCAGGTAACGAGGCGGGACGGTCTTAATTATTTGTAATAAAATAGCGCAAAACGAATGACTAAATGCGGAAGATGCATGAATGAACTCTAAAATATATTTATCTACTCATTTAAAGTGTATTTCGATCGATTTTCTATGACACTCAATTAAAATAAGCCCATAATATTAATCCTATTTACTATGTGTTTATGTGGAACCAGCGGCTTTTTGCCAACCACGAAAGACCGTTATCAAAAGGAAAAGTGATTTTGCGCATGCGCAATGACATGTAAACAGAGTCACGTGTCAAAACATTGGATCCGTCTATTTGTTTTATTCTATATTCTTTTAAATTACTCACAAGGCTAAATGAACATACAAATTCGTTCTCCTTTTTGGAGTAGTGCGGTTAAAGTAAGAACAGAGAACCGAAGTAACCGCAGAATATCGCCAACTTGGGCATTCAGTCATTAGCCTTCGAAATTGCGACACCGCAGTGACAGAAACCGCTCCATCTGACTTTAGTTCATTGTTTTGATTAAGAAATAAAAATATGGCACATAGAACCTTTGGGCAGGTCATGACTTCTCTAATTGTTGTCCGGTTGTTTCCATTTCCTTTAAGTTTTGGACAATACGTTTTACTTTACAAATACAGTGTTAAACGCATTCTGTGACATCCGATACGCGTCTACATTGTTTTCCAATGTCCAATGTTTAAAATGATAGGCATACCCTAGTGTTTTTTAGCTCACCAGAGCCGAAGGCTCCAGGGGAGCTTATAGGATAGGCAGTTGTCCGTCGTCGTCGTCTGTCGTCCGTCGTCGTCTGTCGTATGTCGTCGTCTGGCGTCAACACTTTCAAACGACATCTCCTCGGAAGCCACTGGGCCGATTGGGCCCAAATTTTATCTGTAGCATCCTTGGGCTGGGGGATTGGACGTTTGTGTTTTTTTATGAAAATCGGCTCATTAGTTTGGTTGCTATGGCAACTTGTAGTTTCCATAGACTTATAATGGGGAAAATTGAAAAATGCCATTTACTGCCAAGCCTCTGCAGATATTTTGACAAAACTTGCATAGAACTGTTCCATAGGCAATCTACTATCTGCCGTATGATTTTAGGCCTTCTGTTCATTTTTATTGGTTGCCATGGAAACCAAAATGCAAAAAATAGAAAAAAAAATACTTAAAAAATTATCTCCTCAGAAAACATATGCTCTAGGAGGCTGAAACTTTATGAAAATAGTCACTATATTTGCCTTTACAGGTTTTTTGTTTTTTATGAAATTTGGCCTTTTAGTTTTGTTGCTATGGCAACTTAGAGTTTCCATTGACTTATAATGGGGAAAACTGAAAAATGGCATTTACTGCCAAGTCATTGCAGATATTTTGACAAAACTTACATAGACATGTTCCTTGAGTAAACTTCTCTCAGCCATAATGCTTTTATGTCAACCTGGGGGTCCCCTAGGTTGTGACGGGGCCATGCCCCGCCCCCTCCACTTCATAAAATGCCTTATATCTCAGAAACCTTACAGATCCCAACCCCTAAACCATATATAGTCTTGTTCCTTATGATAAGATGCATTAAGTGACACCAACCTGGGTGTCCCCCGGGATGTGCCGGGGACATGCCCTGCCCCCTCTATTTCAAAAAATGCCATTTATCTCAGAAACCATTCAGATCCCCACCCCTTAACTATATATATTCTTGTTCCTTATGCTAAGATGCATTAAGTGACACCAACCTGGGGGTCCCCCGGGATGTGCCGGGGCCATGCCCCACCCTCTCCACTTCATAAAAGGCCCAATATCCCAGTAACCTTACAGATCCCAACCCCTAAACCACATCTCGTTCCTTATGATAAGTCGCATTCAGTGACACCAACTTTGGGGCCCCCGGGATGTGCGGGGGCCATGCCTAACCCCCTCCACTTCATAAAAGGCTAAATATTCCAGAAACCTAACAGATCCCCACCCCAAAACCATATATATTCTTGTTGCTTATAATAAGACACATTCAGTGACACCAACCTAGGGGTCATCCAGGTTGTGCCCGGGCCACACTCCACTCTTCGACTTCACAAAAGACCATATATCTGAGAAACTGTTCAGAGCCCACCCCTAAACCATATATATTCTTGTTCCTTATGATAAGAGGCAAACAGAGACACCAGCATGGGGGTCCCCCCGGGGTTCCACGGGCCATGCCCCACCCCTTCATTAAAATCCATATACATGTATCTGAAAACCGTTCAGATCCCCACCTCTAAACCATATAGATTCTTGTTCTTGATGATAAGACTCCACTAAATAATAGGCCATATATCTCAGAAACCATTCAAAACCTCATCCTATAATCACATATATTCTTGTTCATTGTTATTAGACACATTCAGTCAAACCTGTCTTGGGGGGTCTGCAGGGGGCATTTCTCTCCATTCCAGTTCATAAAAGGGCCTCATATCTCAAAAACCGATCAGATCCCCACCATTTAACCATATATATTCTTGATCTTTATGATAAGACATATTCAGTGACAACAATCTTTGGCTTTTCTGGGATCTGCCATGCCCGAATCCCTCCATTGCTTAAAAGGCCTTACGTCTCAGGAACCATACATATCCCCACCGCTAAACCATATACATGTATGTCTCTGTTCCTTTTTATAATAAAAATCAAAAATGAGTTCCTTTAAGAGCAATGAAAACATTCATAAGAAAGAAGATGGGTCATACTACGTAGTTTCGGCTAATAAAGCCTCATCAGTGACCCTGTAATGATCCGGCAAAGAAAGCCAGAGGAAACATACTGCAATTTAGCGAATTTCGAATAGGCAGTCGATTCAAAGACTGATATAAATCAAAATGGGGTCCAAATAATTAAAAACCTGTCTAGAATATGAGTCTAAACCAATAATTTATTTCCGATTTCTCAGAATATTCACGCTGATCTCAAAGGACCAAAAGCAAAATATAAACTGCACTATGGTTGATGTACGGGGAGACGTTTTACGGCCGCCACACGGCACAACACCAGCTGCAGTGAAGGCAAATAAAAATCAAAAATGAGTTCCTTTAAGAGCAATGAAAACATTCATAAGAAAGAAGATGGGTCATACTACGTAGTTTCGGCTAATAAAGACTCATTTAGTGACACCAATCAAGGCTCCATTGCGCAGTGCCCACCTGAGCTCTGGTTTATGTTTTGTTGCTATGGTAAGTTAAGAGTTTCCATTGACTTATAATGGGGAAAATTGAAAAATGACATTAATGCCTCTCAAGATATTTTGTCAAACTTTCATAGAAATGTTCCCTTAAAAATGTTCTTTTTGGCCTATTGCCACAGATGGGAAATTGTCAATTGTCATCTGTTGCCTTCAAGCGACATCAGACCTCTGAAGCCACTAGTCTGATTGGGTCGAAATTTTATCTGTAGCAGCCTTGGGAGCAGGGCTTCCATGGTTAATTAAAATACATTGCTGCCAGTGGGCAGTGGCCCCCTGAGCTCTGGTGAGCATTGTGGCCCATGGGCCTCTTGTTTAAGAAAAAAAAACTGTTGTGGCTTCCTGCTTGATTTCATGTTAATCAAAATAGAAGCGAATGCAATGATTAGGAACCGATACAATTAACCCACAGCTACCATTAGAGCCACCGACGGGAAAGAAGCACGAACATGATACAACCAGACCCTAAGTGAAACACCACCAATGGAAAGCCAAAAGGACAGTTACTTTCCCACCAAAAAGTATTAGCGTTACACACTCAACGGCTCACCATAACGAAAATAATCCGCCATAGAAGAACCGCCTTGACACGGTCAGTAACACGAATTCCACCGGGGGATTAAATTGACTTTACGCGGCCGCAGTCCTCGCCCTTACTTCCGTCGCAATCAAGACAACTAATTTGTTCAATCCGCATGAAGGCCTCCTAACTCAACAGTGCAACATCTCCGAGAACACAAAATTCAAACAACAACAAGGATGAAACTACGGTGAGGACTCGACAGAAAGAAACCACTGGAATGCTGGAGCAAAGGAAAGCCAACAGTTAGACTCCGACGGGCCCGGCCAAAGTCAGAGCATCAGACCCTATATGAGTTCACTTAACAGTAGATCCCAATTTTTATAAAAGACACGCAAAGTATTTGAAAGAGATGCCTCCTCTGAATTGAATTTTATAGGTATGTGCTTTCAAATATGTAATCATTGATCATTGTCTACGCAGCATTCCAAATGATGTATATATATCTTCTGACGACTGGCATAAGTATGTAGAACAATACATACAAACACATCACAGAGGGATTTTTATATGTTCACATTATCATAAGTATTACAATATTCACGTTGGATTGATTTAACCTACCTTTTTCATAGGCGGACAGAACTCGTTGTAAAATAGAAGTGGAGGCAATGATCAGGAATCGATACAATTAGTCCACAGCTCCAATCAGAGACACCAAAGGGAAAGAAACACAAACATGAAACAACATACCCTAAAGGAAACATTAATAGCGGAAAGCTAAAAGGACAAATAGTTTCCCACAAAATGTCCAATAGGCTATCCAAAATAAAATTCTATAAGCAACATAAACACCCAAAGACAAACCATAACAAAAATACACCTCGACAGAAGAAATGCTTTGGGGGGCTTATATCGATTGGCCACAATCCTCGCCCTTACTTCGTCGCAATTATGATCAGTAATGTGTTCAATCCGCATGAAGGCCTCCTATCTCATCAGTGCAACATCTCCGTGAACACAAAAATCAAACAACCACAGAGATGAAACAACGGTGAGGACGCGACAGCAAGAAACAATTGCAATGCTGGAGCAAACGATGGGCCCGACCAGAGAGAGAGCATCAAGTACCAACCAACATAAGCCTTTGCGCTGGAACCGTCATAGAATCTGAGGCCTGACCAACCGGCATGCAATTAAAGAGGGAAGCAAAGTTGTCAACGGTGATTGGGTTAACTACCATGCATGCAGTCTGTCGTAACACATTTATGTTTTACCCAATCTTTTTATATCGAATCATGATTTTACGAAATTGGGTGCTGAAGTCATTGCGGTTATATATTTTTCTGCATTTATATACTACGTCACCATAAAAATCGGGTTCCGATAGACCTAGTTGCAGAAGAGACCCGCATTTCAGGGAATCTGGCGGTACACTACCAATTTTTGTTTGTCAATGAAAGCCGTTCCATTCTCATGTATATTTACATTACCATTAATATAACAATCTTCACTTTGGATTGGTTTAGCTTACCTTTTTCATAGGCAGGACAGAACTCGTTGTAAAACCCGCATTTCGGGGAATCTGGCGGTACACTACCATCACTGGTTTGCCATTGAAAGCCTTTCAATTCTCCTGTATCTTCCAGTTTCTGTAAGCACAGAAATTGCGATCATTTTGACATTTATATGTGTCAGGTTAATTTGTTTTAAACAAGCCTTTAGAAAAATGACTGAACGTTGTTTTATTATTCTATTTTTTGTGTGTGTGTGTGTGTGTGTGTGTGTGTGTGTGTGTGTGTGTGTGTTTGTGTGTGTGTTGTTTTATACACAATTGAGGAATTAGTCATATGTCGAGATCTGCTTTGCCTTATCTGGGCCTGCACTGTCTGTCAGTTTCCAGTTTGGGGTTTCCCGGATAAAATAGCTAAAAGTTATTGAATGTTTCAAAGGTCATTTATCACGCCCGCACAATAAAATTCCGCTTCGCAGTAACAGAAGTTCAAAAGTTAAATTATCTTAAGGAGTTCAGAGATATTACAATTTGAAATATGAAAACGAGTACCCACAATCTATATTTTAGAGCAGAAAAAAAAAACATTTTTCTTATTTCTGCTCAAAATATAGATTACGGGCACTCGTTAGAACCGCCTCATCGAGGCGGTTCTAACGAGTACCCACAATCTATATTTTAGAGCACAAATAAGAAAAATAAGGTATACCCCCGGAAAAAACAGTTTTACTAAATAAAAGTGGGGTTCAAGGGGGTCAAAATTATATAGGCTTGATTTCGTGATGAGCTTACAGAATTAAAGAAACTGATCTTAGATGTTTGGGAAAACTAGATGTCAAATGTATCAAATCTTAAATATTAATTATAGGTTTAAATTAC
Organism: Lucinisca nassula; assembly: GCA_963580285.1. Classification (NCBI taxonomy): domain Eukaryota; kingdom Metazoa; phylum Mollusca; class Bivalvia; order Lucinida; family Lucinidae; genus Lucinisca; species Lucinisca nassula. The sequence continues at coordinate 118,227,353 of OY757022.1, read as the reverse complement.
ATAAATTCCGGTGTCTGTGAAATTTTATGTAATAAGGTCATTAGTCACAACTTTAAAAGACAGTTTAGTATAAAGCAAAACATAAGAAAAACAGCATTCTGTTAAGCAGGCTAAGAAAATTCTGATCCTAGGTAAGAAATGAGCCCCGCCAAGCGAATATGTGTCTTCGAGCATTCCGTCATGGCACGTTTTAACTGCGCATGCCCAGCCAATCAGAGGGGCCAGGGATATGGCTTTCTGTCTGAAGGTTCCTCTTGATTTACTGCTTGTATGAGAGAGCAGCGAAGGTTCTGGCGAGACTGCGCGGATGCAAAATCGCTTGACGGGGCCCAAATAATAGTTGTAAGCATTACAAATATCTAAATGTTAACTTTAAGTTAAGAGTTTGAAATATAACATCACATTAGTCTTAATATTTAAATAATAATGGACAGAAGAAACTCGAATAATACATACAGTGGTTAATTGGGACCTAAAAATATTTTCAGTTGCCAATAACAAAATTAAGCTATTTTTAGTCACGACCACATATGGGGCTGTTCAAAAATGACCTTTATGATCCAGAAAGGTGTTTCTCTTAATATAGGTCATTGGGTATACAGAACAAAAAAATGAAGAAGAAATGAAATAATATGCTGATTAATAGAGTATATGTCTTCATGTTTGATAGCCAAAATAGAGGCCTTTTTCTGTTAATTGATACTTTAAAATCGTCGTTGCTACTGCCATGTAATAGAGCATTGCATTAAAACCTTTAGAGTTTATTCGGGGTCATTATAATAATCGACCTTATTAATAGCGGGCAACGTATTTATTACTAGTACTAATCTTCTATGAGCCCCGCTTTTCCTGGGTTGGATTCAGTACTAAGCACTTTGGATAAAAAGTAGAAGTAAAACAAAGATCAGGAATTGATACAATTAACTTACTCCACCCATAAAAGACACCAAAGGGAAAGAAATACAAACATTAAGCGACCAGACCATAATGGAAACCTAAACAAAGGAAGGCCATAAGGACAGTTACTTTCCCACAAAATGGCCATATGGCCATCCAAAACCAAAAGACACAAGTGATACACACAGTAAGTAACAAACAACAACATAAATAAATCGCCACAGAAGAGCCGCCTTGGAACGGTCAGTGGAAGATTTCCACTGGGGGGCTTAAATCGATTTTACGTGGCCACAATCCTCGCCCTTACTTCCGTCGCGATTTAGACAAATAATTTGTTCAGTCCGCATGAAGGTCTCTTCCTCAATGACAAAACACTAGGTGCTTGCGGGGATCGAACCGGCTACCTCTCGATCTCAAATCCTATGCGTAATCACTGCATCACATGGCTCGATTGATTTGCTAGAGTCGGAAACATTGAACGCATTATTCAAAGACTAAACGGATGTCTATGTTTAGTAAGGTTCTATCTCTGGTCGGGCCCATCGGAGTCTAACTGTTGGTGTTCTCTTGCTCAAGCATTTCAGTGGTTTCTTGCTGTCGAGTCCTCGCCGTTGTTTCATCTCTGTGGTTGTTTGACTATTTGTGTTCACGGAGATGTTGCACTGATGAGTTAGGAGGCCTTCATGCGGACTGAACATATTATTTGTCTAAATCGCAACGGAAATAAGGGCGAGGATTTTGGCCACGTAAAATCGATTTAAGCCCCCCCCCCCCCCCCCCAGTGGAATTCATTTCCGCTGACCGTTCCAAGGCAGTTCTTCTGTCGCGATTTTTTTTGTTATGGCTTGTCTATGGGTGTTTGTGTCGCTTGTGGTATTTTATTTTGGATAACCTATTGGCCATTTTGTGGGAAAGTAACTGTCTTTTTGGCTTTACGCTGTTGGTGTTTCCATTAGGTCTGTTGTTGCATGTTTGTTTGTGGTTCTTTCCCTTTGGTGTCGCTGATGGAGTTATGGGTTCATTATATCGATTCCTGATCATTGCTTCCACTTCTATTTTACTGTATGTTCCAAGGCGGCGTTTCTGTTGTGGTATAATATGAAATAGGTGCGACCTAACTGCAACCAACTGTTTTGATGCTTATTAACCTCCCATTTTGTGTATTCTATATTAGGTGGGTCTTTTTGAAATGAAAAGATTTTCTAAATGGACACTTGCAGTAGTTCCGTAAAATTCCTATATTAAGATCTCCTTTTGGACTGTTCTAAAGTTTAACAGTCTCAAAGGTGGTCCCAGACTAAACAACGACAGCAACAAATTTAAACTTGAACTGTGCAGTAGATAGTTAATCTAAATAATAATAATAATAATGATAATAATAATAATAATAATAAAAACAAGAGCTGTCACTATAGGTGACCAATGCCCACTGTGGGAACCAATTTCTGAGTTTTTGCAAAATTTCAAGGGGAGATAATTCCGCGAAAAATGACAACAGAGTTATGGCCCTTGGTCAGAATGTAGCCCTTGTGATGGTGAAGTTTCATGGGGGTAGGTCAAATGCTTTTAAAGTTATGATCAAGGTTAAAGTTTTTGTGACGGACAGGCAGACAAACAAACAAACAGACAGACAGGGCAAATACTGTATGCCCCCCGAATAAAAGATTCTCGGGGGTGGGGGGGGGGATAAAAATCACTCCGCCCAGAGAATGGTATCTGTCTTTAGAAGAACCAGTATTACATGATGCTTCCAAGCAGAGCTGAATCCGACCCGCACACGAGTACTAGTCGGGGATTTGAAATTTGTAGCACCCGTATTTAAGGAGTTTAATGCACCTTGCTTTCTCACACCTAACTATGATAAAAACTTATTTATAGGTCTCTCAGCACCTTGAAAATGGAGTTAGAAAATCAAAAAAGTGGGGAATAACATAAAAAGGGGAGATAAATGTTCCTACCCTCTTTTCTCATTTAGGCATCCAGACAATTCCAAACGACTTCTCCTCTGAAACTACAAGACCAATTGGAACCAAATTATAAGTGAAGCCGCCATGGGATGTAAGAACAAACATTTATACTGAATGTCTAGATCACATGACCTAAATGTCCACCATGTCCATATATGGTAAAAACCTTTGAAAATCGCCTTCTCAGGAACCAATCCACCGATGACCTTGAAACTTGGTAATCAATATTGGGGACCCGGGACCTATTAAATTTGTTCAAAGAGTGACATTTTGTTGACCCTGACCTTTCTTACTTCAAGGTCACATTCGGTAACTAAGGATTTTGTATGGAAAAGACAGGATTTTCTGGTTCTGTTGCAACCTATGACATCAAGGTTGATATGCGCAATCAGCTTAATGATCCTGGGGCCATAAGATTAAATTCTTTTTTTTTCTTAAACTACTGGGCTAAATGATACCAAATTACATATACTGCATCAGTGTGGTCGAGAAATCAAAGTTTGTTAGAGTGATCTGTGTGAGCGTCACATCGATATATGACCAAAAGTGATTTTAAATTATGCATCACAAGAAATACAAGACCTTAGTATGCAGCATTTTGTATTCTAGCCCTGCAAAAATTGTTCAAAGCTGTCCATAATGTATGCGACGGCAACAAAAAAAATGGTTGATTTCAAAATAATTTGGCAGCAATGGTCCTGTGATTGGCCTTTACTAAACCATTATAGTCTGTTTGAAAATGGCTACCAAGCGGGCGACGGGGGTGGGGGGGGGGGGGGATTTATGCCCACTTGAGCTCTGGTGAGCGTAGTTTCCAATGGGCCTCTTGTCTATAATTTTGTGATCAGGGCATTTATTAAAAGTCGCGTAAGCTTGATGGCAAGCGTAAACCATATTTAATTGGCGTTGTCATGGTACAGTAGCCACAGTTTTCTGCTTTACTGATTGTGCCTGTTGCTTAGCTGCATTTCCAGCCTTCATAAACAATTAATTGATGGCCATTGGTAGTTTGGTATGAAGTTACCATGACAACAATACCTCTGAAAGACGACAATGTCCAGTGAAGATAACAGCGCGGTCCTGTTTCAGTCTTTTTTTTTCAAAGGATTGGCAGATTTGTGTCCAGTATTTCATAATCGTAGGAAAGACGTTTTTTAATGACTTTATGCCTCTGAACAATCCAGCCTCCTTTTGACTGAAGCTCTGCAAAATTTTACTTCAAACAAAAAGAAACATTAAATAGTATTTGGTGGAACGACTTTACATAAATGTTTCAGAGTATTATTGTTTAGGTTTTTACCTTTAATTTGCTGCAGAAAAAGGTACTTTACTAAATTTAAATATCAGCATCTAAATTTGATATACTCCAGCTTATTTTCTGGTTTTGGTCGATCGTCTGGCAAACACGCGCAAATTGAGGTCAACGAGTAACATGAAGATGCAGAAAACATCGGTCGAGAGTCTGTATTGAACCCGATGTTTCCACCCTTCTGGACAAAAGTGTAGAGCAGAAGCTTGATTTACGTAGGAATCGTAACATATATTATGCAAAACATCGACCCTGTTCACTGTACAATATATCTGACATACCACGCTGCAACCTCAAGTAAATTAACCCGCTCGCTTAGTTCCATTCATATGTACGAAATCATTTCCGTCAGAACGCCTTAAGTTAGGTGTCTGATGCTCTGTCTCTGGTATGGTTAACCGGAGCCTAACTGTTTGGTTTCCTTTGCTGCAGCATTCTAGCTATTTCATGCTGTCGAGTCCACGTCGTTGTTTCATCTCTTTATTCTTTTGATTTCTGTTCTCGGAGATGTTGCACTAATGAGCTAGAACTCCACAAGGCAGAGTGATCGGTTTTAACACAGACAATCAAGGACGAGTATTGTGGCCACCTAAAAAGAATTAAAAGTATGCACCCCCATCCCCGTAAAACTTCTTATTGACCCCGTTCCAAGGCGGCCCTTTTTGTGTTTTTATGATTTTCATAGTTAGTCCTTAAGCTGTATGTATTGCTAATGCCTTTTTATTTTGGATAGTCGTTTTGGCCATGTGGGGAGTCCTCCTGGCTTTCCATTCGTGACGATTTCATTTTGGTGTTTTGAATGAGAGGTGCGAGATATTTTGAATAGATTTCTGATCATTGCCTACACTCTGCTTTTCAAACGTGATAACTCCTGATGGCTTGTCAAAGAAGAACTTTTTGGCCAATCTGTATGGAACAATTGGGGTGACTTGGTTAGGCAAAGGCGACGTGTACCTTGCGTCAACAGGGCGTCCAACTGATATTGGCTTACAGCTGGACAAGAACTGCTATTCTTGCAGCAGGTATGGGTGGGAGGGGGGAGGGGAATGCTGTTATTTGTTCTGTGTTTTTGTTGTTGTTTTTTCCTTTCTACTCTGTCATTAACTAACATCTCTGAACTATATCTTCTATCGTCTTTCTCCCTTTCTCTGGGGAGAGAACACAAAAAGACCAACAAGGGATGGCGTGCCTTTAAACCCAAAACAATCAATAAATTTGACAATATCAGTAAAAAGAAGGAGTAAAAATTGAGGTGAAGACCAGATTTATCAATATGTGATACGAGACACAGGATAATTAAAAGCTAATGGTGAATAGACGGACAAGTCTATCGAAGGCATGTTGCCCAACGAAATGGTAGAAAGTAAGTGCAGATGACATCTTAAGATGCACGTTTACAGGTTATACCGCAACTCTGGGAAAATGGAAGATAGAAGAATATTTAAGGGGTGGCTTTACGTTACATTAAAGCTCGGGTACTATTTATGTTTAGTCGTGCAACTTAAAAAAAAAAAATAAGGTACCCACTAAGATTTCAATAGAGACCTTGTAGTGGCCAGTAACATTTACGTGATTAAAATGTAATAATGCCGATGTTACTTGGGGAATAAAAATAAAAAATGAGGTCCTTTAAGAGCAATGAAAACATTCATAAGAAAGAAGATGGGTCATACTACGTAGTTTCGGCTAATAAAGCCTCATCAGTGACCCTGTAATGATCCGGCAAAGAAAGCCAGAGGACACATACTGCAATTTTGTAAATTTCGAATAGGCAGTCGATTCAAAGACTGATAAAAATCAAAATGGGGTCCAAATAATTAAAAACCTGTCTAGAATATGAGTCTAAACCAATAATTTATTTCTGATTTCTCAGAATATTCACGCTGATCTCAAAGGACCAAAAGTAAAATATAAACTGCACTATGGTTGATGTACGGGGAGACGTTTTACGGCCGCCACACGGCACAACACCAACTGCAGTGAAGGCAAATAAAAATCAGAAATGAGGTCCTTTAAGAGCAATGAAAACATTCATAAGAAAGAAGATGGGTCATACTACGTAGTTTCGGCTAATGAAGCCTTCAGCACAAACCGGAAACTTTGGATAATGATTCTTGAAATATACAATGTATTCATTAAATGTTGATTGATTCAAGTCAACGGTTTAGAGAATCACTTGATATTTCCCCCGCGGTGATGTATATTCCCCTCAGTAAATGTAAACCGGAAGGAAATGGCCATCAGTAACTTTTTAACAATAAATCCCTGTTATGAAACATCTATGACCAGCCAGTAAAATAATTTATTTTATGTTTGTTTTAATATGGATTTTTATCACGATCTGTGACACAACAGGAAAAAGCAGTGAAAGGGTCCATAGGTATCGGAGTCCCTTGTTCATACCCGGATTGAAACTGAACCATCAAGTTTAACATGCACGTGCAAAAATAACCGTCCTGTAAACTGACGAAAAAGAAATTATTTTAAAAAGTACTAAAAATCATTTAGCACGAAAATAGTGTAAAATTTACCAAATTTTTGGGGTCAAATTTCAATGGTCAAAGTTTATGGTAACACCGGAGGTAGTTACGTCATATCATGAATTTTGGTGTCTTCGAGTATTGACAAATATTTTGGCTGATTCAATAAATCAACTTTCATTTGTAAGCGCAAGCTACACATAACTAAACTTAATCCAACTATACCATTCCAATGGGGGTGGGTGTAAACTCATAGAATTGTCAACCCCTTTTCCCCACCAGATTTACTCACTAATCACATTTCATATAGGCTAGGCTTCTATCTCAATGAAACGGCACAAATAAAGCGTGAGAATTTTGGGTGCATTAAATTTTCCGAAATCAAGTCTCAAATCCCAGTCTATACCGGTAAACCGCTTAGAGGATCTAAGCCTGCCCAGGTAAAGCGGTGCGACAGGGCTTGAGAAGTCTTTCATCTCAATGTCGGGTAAAAGTCCCACAAAATTGGAAGCAACGTCTCCAAAATGACCTTTAAACTGTAGATTGGGAAGGTAAACCTCAAATCAAACAAACAAAAGAACCAGTATTAGTTTTGAAAACTGCAGTTGCACTCTACCAGTATTACTTTTGAAAACTGCAGTTGCATATATACATCTTTAGGGTAAGGAAGAGTTACTATTTATGTTCAAGAGATAGAAAAAGTGTACCTTGTTCTCTATCTGTCTGTCTGTCTCCGAAGTGGCCCCCGCCCATCGAGGCTTGAAGAAATAGATGGGCTGCATGATGCTTCCACGCGGAGCTGAAACCAACCGCACAGGAATACTGCCTGGTTAACCGCTTAGAGGATCCATGCCTGCCCAGGGAAAGTGGTGCTAGTCAGACCGTCCATGCTTATAAACCGTATTGGTTTCATTGGGATACAAGGCTTGAGATGTAATTTCACGCAGAGCTGAATCCGACCGCACACAAGTACCGGTTACCCACTTAGAGGATCTAAGCCTGCCCAGGGAAAGCGGAGCGAGTCGGACCGTCCAAGCCTATAAACCCTATAAGTTTCATTGGGCGACAGGGCTTGAAATGTCATTTCATCTCAATGTCGGGTAAACGTCCCGCAAAAATTGGAAGCAACGTCTCCAAAATGACATATAGTGCTGACGGCGACATTAAACATCAAATCAAACAAACAAATTGAGATGTCATTTCATCTCAATGTCAGGTAAAAGTCGCATACCGGACATCACCTTTCTCAGCTGTGCAAAAAATCAAGGGAATTAACGCGAACAAGACAGAAAATAAATGGTTATCTCCCCAAGGACTCGACTACCTCCTGTGCAAATTGCCTCAGGCAAATTGTAAATCGTACATTTTTAGGACCGCTTTTTATGTACTATATAGGTGACTGTTTTAATTTAAGAAAGTGCCGGTTGTGTTATGGTGTATCTTGAAAAAAAAACACAAAAAAACAATTGAATGAAAAAGAATAAACATAGATGATGTATTATATATGATTACAAATAGTATCTTCCAGTGTCAAATATATCAATTGTATTTAGCGACATTAATATCTGAAATACATAAATGTACAAGCCAACAGTGTAAAATGCAACAAGGTTTTGAACATTTTATAATGTGCAACATAAATTTGCAAGAATTGCTGAAATGAAATATTATACAAAATAAGATAAAACAAAATAAAATAAGAAATAAAACGATCAGTAGCGTATGCTCAAGAAACGCAAAATTGTTAAACACAACATGACTAGTCCGACGAAAATGAGCTAATTATCAAGTTTTTTTGTTTGCTTTTATTTCAAAATATTTTTGTTGTTAATTCTAAGTACAAATGATGTTTCATATCACTTGTGAATCGTCTGCAGCAAACGATTCACGTGAAATGTCAAGCCTTATTCGAGTTGAAAATTAAGAAAAAAAATATTGAAAGTGTCTTCTGCTACTGATTCCCAGAGCTTGGAAGATAGTATTGTTCGGTAGCGGGACAAAATCCCCCTGGACATAATCCCCCCCCCCGACAAAATCCCCCTTTTTTGTAAAGGCGGACAAAATCCCCCTCGGACAAAATTCCCCCTGGACAAAATCCCCCTCGCTGTATGTCAGGTTGGACAAAATCCCCCCCCCCCGGAAAAAATCACCCTTGCTCTAAATTGTTCTAGTTAATTATCCTTCCACTACCCACAATCTATGCTTTTGAGCAGAAATATGAAAAATATTGGAATCTGTTATTAGAATATGTCAATTTAACTGATCATGCCAGACATAATCCTAATGGGTTGAGAGGTCCATAAAACCCCAAAGCACACATGTACAATTACAAAAAGTTAATACAAGTATGTCCTTTTTACTTTGATCTTACAAGTATCGTCTCCAAAATGACCTATACAGTGTTGACGGGCAATAATTTCTCCATGAGCACCAATATAGCTTTGATACTGCACCAAATCGGATATGGAATCTGCAGTTTTCAAAACGACAGACTGATTTTCAAAAACCAGTAATTGTGCATGTGGAGGTGTGCGGGATACTGTCCACATTTATAAACAGCAGGGGGGACTCTGTCCGGGGGGGGGGAGGAGGCGATTTTGTCCAGGGGGGATTGTGTCCACCTGAACAAATGTTGGGGGGGGGGGGATTTTGTCCGCCTTTACAAAAAGGGGGATTTTGTCCGGGGGGGGGTTATGTCCGGGGGATTTTGTCCTGGAATCTATTGTTCATGTTGCTATTACATTAATAAATCATATTTAGCCGATCAATCGAAGACGCAATCTGTGTGAAATTATTCATCGGGTCTCTGTATGTAGCAGAATCTCATCTGCCCTCAGGCGAATTAAACAGGTTCGGACCAGACTGCGTGTATTCGCAAACTGATCCCAGTCTTTGTTTATTGCACACAATAAGTTCATAATATTGAGGTGCAACCCATTATTTAGTTTTTGCTTGCTTTGACAGTCCAATGACTCAGATCAGACTGCACCCGTTCGTATTCCGAATCTGTCCGATTCGCGTTTTGCAAGAGCACCAGGATAATATAAATCAATGCTAGAAAAACAACCTAGTTGATTGCTGTCTATTCATTTAATAGGTGATATTCTTATATACTTAATGCCTCGGGCGGTCCTCAGTCTACCTTTCCAATGATGTTCACCCGTGACTTCGCGATGTTACGCGGTGTTAAACCCATTCTGTACCGGAAACCCCCAAAACAGGTACCCTGGTAAACAGAGCAGGCCCAGATCAGACGCCGCAGAACGCGGCGCCTGATCAGGGCCTACACTGTTTGCTAAAAGTTCAGCCATTTTCCAAATGAATTTTGAAGAAAACACAACCTGACACCCCTAAATCATGAAATGAACTTGTACTATATTTAAGGAGGAACATTCCATTTGGTACAAAAAGGGTTAAAAGGGATTAATATAATTATTGGTTTGTTACGCCAATGTCATTTTCTCGAAAAACACTATTGATTTTGCCTTTATCTCTTTATAATCAAATCAAAGTCTTAAGTAAATCTGATGGGTACGAGCTTAAAGTGAGACAGAGAGGGAGGCGATTACCAAAAAAAAAAAAAAAAAAAAAACAGACTGAATTATTATTCTTGCTATTATTATTTTTATTATTATCATTATCATTACCTTCATTTTTTGACTTTGATTAGTATATTATTATCACAAATACCCACAATCTATATTTTAGAAATTATATAAGAAAAAATTCGAAAACACGCCTATTCAAATATATTGAAAAAAAAAATCCACCAAAATTTTCCACAGAAAAAAAATGGTATTCTTCATATTTCGGCGGTTTTAACGAGTACCCACAATCTATGTTTTTGAGCAGAAATAAGAAAAAATAACGTTTACCCCTGTAAAACCCAGTTTTACTTAATAAAAGAGGGGTTTAATAAGGTAAAAATTATATAGGCGTGTTTTCGTGATGATTCATCCAATACGTTTGCATAGTCGTGAACAAAAACTGTTAACAGGCACCCGCTTGACACGCGCCAATCTGCGCGTCGATGTGTAAGAAAATGATCAATTATCAGCTCTACTCAACAGGGCAATAAATGGACAATAAACGATTACAGGGAATAATCCTGGACTCAAACGTTTTTTGTAACACGAGCAAAAATACGATAAACATTGCACCACCAAATCATGAAAATTTGCGGATACAAACTGATATTTCTTATATTTCTGCTCAAAGCATAGATTTGGGCTGCATAGTAGAACCACCTCGGAGAGGTGGTTCTAGCGAGTAATCACAATCAAGGTTTTTGAGCAGAAATAAGAAAATATATATCCCAGTTTTTCTATATAAAAGAGGGTTTAAGGGGGTCAAAATAAATCCAGAAAAAGCTGTTTCTTACAATTACGTGCATGAGAGAGATCTTTGTCCTTTATTAATAAATATTTATCCCCTCCAGGACAGGTTTTAAAGGTCCATTTCTCCAAATGTAAAGTCCAACCATAATCTATCCTTTAGTAGTCTTTAGGCTGGCGCGGTTTTAATGTTAATATCATGATCTGTAAAGCATTCTGACTAGATTTCAGTTTGTCGAGGTGTAAACGAGATAATGTTTTGAGCAGTAAGTGACAGGTCTGTAAACCATTGCATAATCTTCACAGTTTTCAGAACAATAAAATCATCTGTCTTTTCTGGCCCCTGTCGGCAAATCTACTTCAATATAATTTAATACAATTTGGAGCCACATTTAGAACCGAACGTCACTTAATGAAACTAAGCAATTACAAAACCAGGCCTATTCAAATACACATGTACATTGAAAATTGTATCACTAAAATGATTCAAGAAAGGCAGTTTACAGTTTCTGGAGGAAGATTGTTCACTCTACTGGTTAACCGCCTACGTAAAAGCATGCCCAGGATTAGTGTAGATAGGTTAACTAAAAATGATCTAAATAGTATTGACTCGGCCGTGAAATCCATCACAAACAAAGAGTCAAACAAACAAACAAAATCATTATAAATGAAAATCATCAGTTAAAAAATACGTTATTTTCTAATTTCTGCTCAAAACAAAGTTTGTGGATACTCACCAGAACCGCCTCGACGAGGCGGTCAAACGGGCACAAAACATAGTTTGTGGGTACTCGTTAGAACCCTCTCGGCGTTGCAAACGGGTACCCACACTCTATGTTTTTAAGCAGAAAAAATGTGTACAACTGTAAACCCTGTTTTACTACATAAAAGTGGGGTTTAAGGGGGTCACAATTATGCAGCGTGTTTTATGATGGTCAAACCAAAGTAACAAACACATTATTCCATTTCAAACTGAATAAAGTCTTTGTTTTCGAAAACATTTACATTTGAGAATACATCTAAATAAATAAATAAATAAATAAATAAATAAATAAAAATCCCGAACCATACAGTTCAAGAAGCACGTCGTAGGCGTGATATATCCTTTGTTATTGTTTACCTTAGTAACAAACGCTGACTGCTGGTTACCAAGGTAAACTGGAAATAGAAAAGGAGGGTAGTGTATTTCATTTTCAAAAAGGACTAAATTAGTATCGTTTCTATTATGGACGTGTTCGCAATTCATTTGCCAACATACTCCCGCTTGCACAGAATAAAAATAACAACTTACAAAAAAGTTATGACAATATATTCATCAGTTTTTGTCGCTTCATTCAGTAGTTTTACTATATATTCTATACATTTAGAGGGTGCCTCCAATTATATGTAAAAAGGACCAAAAAGTTGTTGATAAAACTTCATGAAAAATACATGTGTGCATTCGTAAAAAATGCACAATCATAAACCGCTGGCACAGAAAAGATATTGCTATTACTATTTATTTTATAGGGAAATCAATGTCCTATATAAATCTATGTATTTACTTTAACCGACTCAAGTTACCTGGATGTCCGTTAAAGTTCGACATGCATAAAATTGGAAGCAACATCATCAAAAATACCTATATGGTGTTGATTGGGACGTTAAACATCAAATGAAACAAACAAAAGTCCCAATCGGGATGTAAGATGGGTCTAAAAGACGATTCTTCAGGAATCATGATTCCACTATACACAAGTTACAAGTACGTCAAATTCGGTGAAAATTATTAACCTGCACAGGCACTGAAAATTCTTTATCAGAATATAGATGTGACTAATTCAGTATCACAGGGTTTGTAGTTGGCCCGTCGATTTGCCCAGTAAACTTAGCGAATGTGTAAAAAGTCAAGATATGGGTAAAAAATATATCTACAATGCAATCCAGTAACATTGCGTACATTAAGTTTTGAAAGCTCTTATGTGTGACTTTGTCAAAGCCACCATTGACAATCACAAACGTTGCAGGACTTTCCCTACCAACTATCTGCAATGAAAATTGATCTCGGAATGATTAACAAACAGGACAAAAGGATACCCCTTGAAATGGAACTACCAATTTTGTCGCCCAACACTGCACAATAAAAAAGTTTTGAGCTACTTGAACATGGGGCTTGTCACAAACAAGTTGTTGATTAGTTATTCTGCAATTTCGTTAGATACAGTGAGTTGCGATATAAAATATTTGTGCCTTTGGCTAGTTTAAACTCAGTCTTGACTTTTGAAATCTTCGGATTTTCCTTATTTTTAGAAAAATTGAAAAGTTCTGCGAAACTGGCACATCTGCATGTGCAAGCTCATGTTTTCAAGGCTTCACACAACTTAATCTGACCATCGGGGCTTGAAGAAATTGATGGGATGCATGATTAAGAGTGAGCGCTCTTATCCACTAGGCCACGGAGGCCCGTCACAATCTATATTTTAGAGAGAAAAAACGAAACATAAGGTTTTCACATTGTAAACCCAAGTTGTACTAATAGGGTTCAAGGGGCTCTAGAGTATATAGGCTTGTTTTTTTTTTAGATGAAACTACTTGTAAACTGATTAGAGGATCTAAGCCTGTCCAAGCAGAGTGGTGTGAGTCTGACTGTCCATACATACACACTGGTTTCATTGGATGTGTCTTTTTATTTTGGATGACCATTTTGTGGGAAAGTAACTGTCCTTATGGCCTTCCTTTGTTTAGGTTTCCATTATGGTCTGGTCGCTTAATGTTTGTGTTTCTTTCCCTTTGGTGTCTTTGATGGGTGGAGTAAGTAAATTGTATCGATTCCTGATCTTTGTTATACTTCTACTTTGACACAATGGTATGTACAGACTTCTGATACATTAGATGCAGGCAATGCTGTTATCTATCATAAATGTTTTATTAGCCAGAAAAAATGAAATGGTTAAAGTGGACAGATTCTAAACTCTAGCTCAGGCAAATACTTTAATGCACTTCTATATGAGAACTTCTAATAAGCAGGGCCTGACAAATCCATTGTCCAGCTGCCATGAGGGCAAGTCCAAATTTTTCAACTTAGTCCTGTTTATATTTTTTGTTTTTTATTTCATCTGTCCATTACTTTTATAATACATTTGTATTCCTGTCCCTAAATATTATATCTCGTGGAAAATGAAATATAATGGTCAATGGTTTCCAAAAGCTATCCATTTAATTATTCTGCTTCTTTTATGGCATAAGAGTATGGCAAAATATGAGCTGTTGCTAGTAAGATGGAAAAATATGGTTTTAATTTGTGGGTGCGGTAGGGCTTGAGATCGCATTTAATACAAAGATCAGTTAAAAGTCCCACAAAATGTGAATCAACATCTTCAAAATGATGTAAATAATGTAAACAGGGACGTAAAGGTAAATTCAAACAAATGAAAAAGTAGCGTTATCTGTGTGCTAATTATAAGCTGTATGATCTTTGTCAGTTTCACCCTGGTTTAGTTAACAAACTGGAGTGTGATAGCTCAATGGTTAGTGCACTTGCCTCTGGTGCTAGAGGTCCCGGGTTCCGTCCCCGGCAGCGACTATAAAATTTCGGTGCCCTAACACGCCCCATTGGCATCATTTGCAGGGATGAATGTCATAAAGTGCACCGTCCTTCGGATCTGGATGTTAGCTGGAGGCCCTGTGCAGGGAGAGTAATGCCCTGTGCAGGTTAACCCTTTTTGTACCAAAATGGAATCTTCCTACGTATATATTGCAGGAGTTCATTTCAAAATTTAGGGGTGTCAGGTTGTGTTTTTATCAAAATGTATTTGATAATGACTGTACTTTTAACAAACAGTGGAAGCCCTGAGCAGTCGCCACGTTCTGTTTGCCCGGTACCCATTTTGGGGTTTTCGGTACTAAATGGGTTAAAGACCACGACAATAATAATTACAAGATTACTGTGTAGGCTTTCATCCTGCAAACCTCGGGTGTATGTAAAGTACACCTGAGAGTAATGGTAAGATGTGACTGATCGCTGTTAAGGTAGAAAGAAAGAAAAAGAAACTGCTGCATACTTCAAGTATGTGAAATGAACATGTATAAGGTGTAATTTTTGGACGCCTATTTTTGACCAGGTATTGAAGTCTTTCTGGGCAGTATGTACAATTGGATAATCCTTGTAAGGAGGCGTAATGAGACCACTTGAACTTCCACATTTCACTTGTGCTGGAATTTATAATGAAAATGGTGGCCTTAATAGAATGTTAGGAATGTAAAGAACTTCAGCAGTTGAACAAGTTATGTGACCTCCAATGCTGCTTTGTTTGAACAAGTGGTACTTTGAAATGAAACTCCAAAATTTGAACAAGATGTCTGCATCACAATTCACCTATTGCTGTGATTCTGGCCATCAGGGTGTAGAGTATTGTTGTTGTTTTCTGCTGGAGCTAGGAGCTGCATGCTTAGATTGATCGGTCCTGATTTTCTTCGACTGCAGTTGAAAAACCCTCACTGAGCATTGTTGGCTGTATTGTTTTAACAACAGGTACATTGAACTGAACCACCAATTTTTAAGCGAGATATTTCAAGAAAAATGTACCTACTGTAATATGTTATTCACTCATCTCACAGCAGGAAAACTTTTGTTTACTTCCTCTCGCCAACACTAACGGCTATTAGTTTTGACACGGTCTTGACACTGTGTGTGTAGTACTACCTCATGCAGTTGAATATACCAGCGAAAGGGTAAAGAAGACACTTTTTTATCGTTGAAGTATTATGTCTCCCCCGAAAAAAATTTTTTCGGAGAGACATATTGTTTTTCCCCGGGGCGTCTGTCTGTCTGTCCGTCTGTCCGCACCAACAAATGTATAGTTAGGTGGCTATGTAAATGGACAGAATCAGTGTAAGTCTATGGGATTTATTCCGTAAGACACCGAAAATACTTCTTTTCAGTGGCTAAAAGTAGCCACTTAAGTATCAATCCTGCCAAAAATAGCCACATAAGTAGACATCCGTGAGAACGTCCGTCTGTCTGTCTGTCCGTCTGTCACACATTCGTGTCCGCTCTATAACTTGAAAACCGATAGAGCTATCTTTACGAAACTTCATATAAAAATTAATCAGCATTAGACGACGTGCAGTGCGCAAGAACTATAACCGTCGCATTTATACTTTTTGAATTATCTCCCTTGGAAGTTTGTTGGGGTGTATATATGTATGGGTAAATCTTGTCCATTCAATAGCTTCCTTATTTTCAGATGGATTTTAAAATTACTTGGCAGAAATATTAACAACCATGAGACGATGTGTGGTGCGCATGAGGCAGGTCGGTACCTCAAAGGTCAAGGTCATACTTAGAGGTCAAAGGTAAAAATTGGGCCTTTTTTTCCGTGTTTGGTCAATAACTTTCTTATTTTGAGATGGATTTTAAAATTACTTGGCAGAAATATTAACAACCATGAGCCGACTGGTGGTACGCATGAGGCAGGTCGGTACCTTAAAGGTCAAGGTCATACTAAGAGGTCAAAAAAGGGGCCTTTTTTCGTGTTTGGTCAATAACTTTCTTATTTTGAGATGGATTTTGAAATCACTTGGCAGAAATGTTAATCAATATAAGACAATGTGTTGCGTGCATGACTCAGGTTGGTATCTCAAAGGTTAAGGTCATACTTAGAGGTCAAAGGTAAAAAAGGGGCCTTTTTCGGGTTTTGTCAATAACTTTATTATTTTGAGATGGATTTTAAATTACAAGGCAGAAATATTAACAACCATGAGACGATGTGTGGTGCGCATGACGCAGGTCGGTACCTCAAAGGTCAAGGTCACACTTAGAGGTCAAAGGTCAAATAAGGGGCCTTTTTTCGTGTTCGGTCAATAACTTTCTTATTTTGAGATGGATTTTGAAATCACTTGGCAGAAATGTTAACCAATAAAAGTAAAATGTGTTGCGTGCAATGACCCAGGTTGGTACCTCAAAGGTCAAGGTCATACTTAGAGGTCAAAGGTAAAAAAGGCGCCTTTTTTCGGGGTTTGTCAATAACTTGCTTTTTTTTAGATAGAATTTGAGTTACTTTGCAAAAATATTAACTATCATGAGACGATGTGTTGCATGCATGATTCAGTTTGGTACCTCAAATGTCAAGGTCATACATAGAGGTCAAAGGTCAAAAAGGGGCCTTTTGTGTTTGGTCAATAACTTTCTTATAGCTAGATGGATTTTGAAATTGCTTGGCAGAAATGTTAACCATTATGAGATGATTTGTTGCACGCATGACCCAGTTTGGTACCTGAAAGGTCAAGGTCATACATAAAGGTTAGAGGAAAAAGGGGGCCTTTTGTGTACTGTCAATAACTTTATTATTTTTAGATGGATTTTGAAATTACTTGGCAGAAATGTTAACCAGCATGAGATGATGTGTTGCGTGCATGACCCAAGTTGTTACCTCAAATGTCAAGGTCGTACTAAGAGGTCAAAGGACAAAAAGGGGCCTTTTTTAGTGTTCAGTCAATAACTTTCTTATTCCTGGATACATTGTGAAATTACTTGGCAGAAATGTTAACCATCATGAGACGATGAGGTGCACACTAGACCCAGGTCGGTACCTCCAAGATCAAGGCCATACTAAGAGGTCAGGGGTAAAAAAGTTTGTTTTTTTTTTTTTGGTGTCCAGTCAATAACTTTTTTATTTCTGGATGGAGTTTATATGTAAAATAACCATGCAGAAATGTTCACCGTCATTAGACCATGAGTCATGTGCAAGACCAAGGTCCATACCTCCAATGTCAAGGTCATACCTAGAGGTAAAAAGGTAAAAAAGGGACACTCAATAACTTCTTTATTCTTTGATGGATTATGAAATTACTTGGCAGAAATGTTAACCATCATGAGACGATGTGTTGTACCTCAAAGGTCAAGGGCATAGTTAGAGGTCACAGGTAAAAAAGTTTTTTTTTTGTGTACGGCCAATAACTTTTTTTTTTTCTCTATGAACATTTTTAAAGTTACTTTGCAGAAATGTTCATCTTCATTAGATGATGTATTGCACACAAGACCCAGCTCAATACCTCCAATGTCAAGGTCATACTTAGAGGTCAAAAACGGGGGAGACATCTGTGTTTTTGTAGAAAAAAACAAATATTAGTTAGATGCAGCTGTTAAATTGGAAAAAGCTGCATTGTGAGTTGATATAGCCATGATAGCGCAGCCAAGTTTGTTAATTTCGAAAAGATGAACATGCGTCCATGGTAACAAGGAAGGTCAAGTTTTA
Organism: Lucinisca nassula; assembly: GCA_963580285.1. Classification (NCBI taxonomy): domain Eukaryota; kingdom Metazoa; phylum Mollusca; class Bivalvia; order Lucinida; family Lucinidae; genus Lucinisca; species Lucinisca nassula. The sequence continues at coordinate 118,209,131 of OY757022.1, read as the reverse complement.
TCCAATCAGGTTTGCTTCCGGCAACCGGAAGCTGTAAAACCGGAAGTACGAACAAATTTTTGGCCTGAGTCCTGTTGGCTTTTGAGGTTTTGAATGGGTGGGATATGTTCATAAATAAATACACGTGTTACCGTTAAGCAACTAACTCTCGTTGTCTGCCGCCGAAGGCGAAGGCGGCAAACAACTCGTTGGTTGGTTGCTATTACTATTGTTTTTGTCCATGCATGTATGTGATGTAATTATGTTTTAAATAGACAACTGAGTTCGTAAACATGTCGTCGATGTAAGCAATCTGCTTCTGAGACGCGTTTTGTTCAGGCTGTCTTAAGGTTGAGTAAAACAATAGTATGCCTCTGCTGTGGGCAGGGACACATGCTTTGAGACCTGGCTGGTGGCAATGTAACCGTCATACATGCTGATACGTTCAGTCTGTTGATGTTTTTATCCACTCGATATTTCGCTAGCGCGACTTGAACTCACGTAGTTGACGTGTGTAGTCATTTGAATGACAGCCCGGAACGCTATGTACTGAGCTGTCCGAGGCCACAAGTCTTGATAATCGGTGGCATTGTTATATGTTTGTGCGTCTATCAATTTGAAGTCTTGAATGGACTGTTTAAGGTAAGTGTATCGATATCTGAACATTGCCTTCTCTTCTATTTCGCCGTGCGTTGGCTATATTATATCCTTTATCACCAATTCCACTGAATAAATTAATCAACATGGGCAATTTGTTTAAGCTAACTGAAACAAATGGCATATTTTACGCCATTATTTTACATGAAAATTCTTTCTAGATATTATAATTGCTTTCATGAATTCGTATTTTCGTATTTTATAGTAATTCCCAAACAGAAGTGAATGCAGTGATGAGGAATCAATACAATTAACCAACAGCTCCCAGCAGTTATACCAAATGGAAAGAAACACAAACAGTTACAGCTAACGCCAATGGGAACATCAATAGCGGAGAGGCAAAAGACACTTTTCCACAAGATGGCCAAAGGGCTATCCAAAACAAAACTAATCAAATATGTTCAATAAAAGGGTTAGTAATCCTTTGGAAGCAAGAAATTCACCACAGAAATGGAAAATATGAAGTGCACATGTTTTCTCGGTCAGACGAGCTAGTTTCGGCCAATTAGGCCTCATCAGTGAGGCAGAACACAAAGATTTTTAAACGGAAGTTGCTTTATTTTGTTATGGGGTACTCTATTATAAGCTACATTGAGATGAACTAAATTGTTATAAGTGAGACACATGAATGTGCCGTACGGCCAAGAATATTATTAGATATATTGATACATTGATTAGATACGTGTTTCTTTTTAACAGAAATTTACTTTTAGGACAAAATAGAAGTGAGGGCAATACAATAAACCCACAGCTCACATCAGAGATACCAAAGGGAAAGAAACACAAACATGAAACATCAGACCCTTACGGAAACATCAATAGCGGAAAGCCAAAAGGACAGTTACATTCCCACAAAATTACCATTTGGCTGTCCAAAACAAAATAATATAAGCGACACTAACACCCAAAAGTTTTTGTGACGGACAGACAGACAGACAGACAGACAGACAGACAAACAAACAAACAAACAATCAAATTAACAAACAGACAGACAAGGCAAAAACTGTATGCCGACCCCCCACCGACCCCCGAATGGATTGGTGGGGGGCATTACAACGGTGAGGACTCGACAGCGAGAAACCACTGAAATGCCGGAGCAAAAGAAAACAAACAGTTAGACTCCGATTACTTACATTCTCATTTTTGGCAGTATTGGCGACGGCAACAATTCTTGGATACCCATCTTCGTTCGTGAGATCCCAGAACCAGTATAAAGGAACTCTATCACCGTTGTCAAAATGACAAGGACCCGATATGGCAGCTGAAATTATACAGTCAAACTTAAATGGCTCGAACACCTTTGGGACCATGAGAATCTGTTCGAGACTGGGATAGTTCGAGCCACTGAGGGCCAATGCCAGGAGGCAAAACGACATACTTTAGGACATTTTTTTCTGTGTTCTATAATGAAAAATGTTAGATGTGTGTACTCATTAGAATCGCCTCATCGAGGCGATTCTAATGTGTACACACAGCATACTTTTGCAAGATAAAAGACTTAAATATCCTGATTTTTACTCTCCCTATTTGTTACGTATAGAAATTCCATAGGGACTCAAGAACGGGTTCGACTCAGCCATGGTAAACGAGCCATCGGTGTTCGAGCCATCGAAGTTCCACTGTAATTGTTTATAGGTACGTGTTACTGTCATGAAATAGAAAATAAGTCATGTCATGAGAAATAAAGAAACGACAAATGCAACTATCAGGAACCCGAATGCACACCCTTACGACATAATGCATCTTTTTCAGATCTCTAAAATGGCTACCTTCCTGATGAAAAATTCAATGCTGGACTTTAATCTCTTCTGCAACAAGGTCTTTTTTTTGTTTTGTTTTGGTTTTACTGCCCTTTCAAGATTATTTCACTCATATCGAGTCGATCGTTAATCAGAGGTGGGCGAAAACCGGAGTCTCACATGTGGCCCGAGCGAGGCTCGAACCTACAGCGGTGAGAGACCTATTGACTACGAGTCAGCGCTCTTATCCACTAGGCCACGGAGGCCCGTTCTGCAACAAGGTCTATCGGATCGTGAATTTTATGGTGACTTAGTTTATAAACTCAGAAAATATATATACTTGTAATGATTTCACTACCCAATTCTGTAAAATGATTCTTCGATATAAAACGATTGGGTATAACATTAATGTGATACGACGGACTGCATACATGATAGTTAAACCAATAGCGGTTAAAACTTTGTTTCCCTCCTTCATTAAACGTGGTTCAGCCCTCCGTTTCGTTGTCGGTTCCAGCGTAATAGGCTTACTTACGTAATGTTACGTAATTGTTAGTTCTGATGTTCTGTCTCTGGTTTGGCCCATCAGAGTCTAACTTGCTGTTTTCCTGCTCCAGAATCTCAGTTTCTTGCTGTCAAGTCATCACCGTTGTTTCATCTCTGTGGATGTTTGATTTTTGAGGAGATGTTGAACTGATGAGTTCGGAAGTCTTCATGCGAACTGAACTAATTTTGTGTCTAAATCGCGACGGAAACAAGGGCGAGGATAGCGGCCATGTAAAATCGATTTATGCCCCCCAATTTGAAATTCTTTTCACTGACCATTCCTGGGCGGTTCTTCTGTCGCGGTTTATTTCTGTTATGTTTGTCTTTGAGCGTGTGTATCGCTTATAACGTTTTGTTTTGGATAGCCAATTTACCATTTTATGGGAAAGTTACTGTTTTTTTGGCTTTCCGCTATTGGTGTTTCCATTCGGGTCTAGTTATTTCATGTTGGTGTCTCTGATGGCAGATGCGGCTTAATAGTACGCAGTACTTTGGTGTCTCTGATGGCAGATGCGGCTTAATAGTACGCAGTACTTATCATTATCTTCACTTCTATTTTGTACTGTAGCTTATCAATAAGATAGTATGATGATGATGATGATTTCGATTTTAATGACGCACCAACCCTCTTTGTTGGTCATAAGCGTCAATCCAAGATATTATGGAAAGCAATATAAATACTATAATAAAGCAAAGAGGAGTATTCAAAGTAAAACTTCGATGTGCAACGAAACAGCCTGGGGATGCCGCCCAATCCCCGGTACGAACTAAAAGTAATACCTCTAGTGTTTGTATTTACAATTTCAAGACTCTTTATAATCTGATAGTTGAGCGGGCTGGTTTTTGCCAGTTTGTATTCCGTGCTTCCAAAGGATAACCCTTTCTAGGACATATTTAACGTCACTACAGCTGGTGTCTATGAATGGGTGGCGGCCCGTTAAACGTCTCCCTGTCCTACATCATAGTGTAGTTTATATTTTCTTGTCCTTTGGGATCATTGATTCCGTTGTGGAATTTTGAAAATTTATAGGGGTCACTGATGAGGCCTAATTGGCCGAAACTAGATAGTCTGGCCCAGAAAACATGTACACTCCATATTTTCCAGTTCAATGGTATATTCCTTGCTTCCAAAGGATAACACTTTCTAGAACATTCTTATATAGAGAAAACTGGGGTTCATAGGGGTAAATATTGTTTATTAATTCTGCTCCAAGACAAAGGTAGCGGGTACTCGTTAGGAACGCCTGATTGTGGTTCTAATGAGCATTCAAAACCTATATTTGCAGTATAAATTAGAACTAAAAACGCATCCATAGGACACGGATGCCCCCGCCTGAAAATATGTCTATATTCGTATTCATCCATAGAAAGACATTGACCGTGTTTCAGTTTTGGACCCTTTTATCACATTTGACCTCTAAGTATGACTTTGACCTTGGGGGTAAGGACCTTGGTTTTGTGTGAGGCAGATAGTCTATTGATGGCCAACTTTTCTGCAAAGTAATTCTAAAATCCACCCAGAGATAAGAAATTTATTGACTATGTTTAAGTTTCTTCAAAGTAATTTCTAAATCCATACAGAAATAAGTAAGTTATTGACTGCGTTTAAGTTTCGGACCCTTTTTTTACCTTTGACCTCTAAGCATGACCTTGACCTTGGAGGTACGGACCTGGGTTTTGCACGTGACACGTCGTCTCATCATGGTTAACATTTCTACAAAGTAATTACAAAATCCATCCAGAAATAATAAATGTATTGACTGCGTTTAAGTTTCGGACCCTTTTCTTGACCTTTGACCTCTAAGCATGACCTTGACCTTGGAGGTACGGACCTGGGTTTTGCACGTGACACGTCGTCTCATGATGGTTAACATTTCTGCCAGGTAATTTTAAAATCCATCAATAAATAAGGAAGTTATTGACTGCGTTTAAGTTTCGGACGCACGGACGCATGGACGGACGGACGGACGGACGGACGGACGAACGGACGGACGAACGGACGGACAGGGGCAACGCTATATGCCCTTTCCACCATTCTTGGAATGTCGGTGATATAAAAATATCACATAAATACATCAGAAAAGTAGCCATTTCGGTGATGTTATGAAATGCGACACACGGGTGTGTACTCGTAACATATGTTTTCGGAGTTGTCGCTTATATTATTATATTTTGGATAGCCTATTGGCCATTTTGTGGGGAAAGTAACTGTCCTTTTGGCTTTCCGCTGTTGCTGTTTACATTAGGGTCTGTTGTGCCATGTTTGTGGTTCTTTCCCTTTGGTGTCTCTGATGGGAGCTGTGGGTTACTTGTATCGATTCCTGATCATTGCCTCCATCTCTTTTTTGCTAGTAACAGTGACTTTATTGGGTGTCTCAGAGTTCACTATATGGGTCGCAAGAAACTCAAACAGCTCATTTTTGTTTTCATCTACTCGCAAGAAATTACCTATTTTGTCGAAATGATGAGTTACAAACCTGAATATGCACGCGGACTGAACAAAATTTCATATAAACATCGTCAGAACCAAAGGCGAGGATAGTGTTTATGTGAAATCGAGTGAAATACTTTTTGCTGACAGTTCTAATGCGGTTCTTCTGTCGTGGTTTATGAATGGTATAATGTGTCGTTGCATGTATGTACTAGTATTGCTTATATCGTTTAATTTTGGATAGCCATTAGGTCATTCTGTAATGGTTTATGAATGGTATAATTCGTCGTTGCATGTATGTACCACTATTTGTTATATCGTTTTATTTTGGATAGCCATTAGGTCATTCTGTCATGGTTTATGAATGGTATAATTCGTCGTTGCATGTATGTACTACTATTTGTTATATCGTTTTATTTTGGATAGCCATAAGGTCATTTTGTGAGAAAGTTTCTGTCCGTTTGGCGCTTCGCTTGTGATGTTTTCATTAGGACTTAGTTATTTCATGTTCGTGTTTCTTGCCCTTTGGTTTCTCTGGTAGGAGGTGTGGGGTAATTTATCGAATCCTGATCATTGCCTTCAATTCTTCTCGATTCTAACCTCTTTTACGAATATGACAAACAAATCATTTCAAAATGCAAATTGTGCCACTTCGGAAAATCTGCAAACAAAATGCATTTGGTGCGCGTCACATGAAAAGGTTCAAACTTGTTAAGCGTCCACAGTCCCAATGTAGTTGTTCCTTCGTTAATTGACTGTTTATCTTGAGGGTAATGTTTTGTGTTTGTGGTAATGTGACTACGTTCTCTTCCTTCTGTTGAGATGGCTGTGTTCTTTTTTCATCGTTATGATCACATATATGTCTTCTATACTGCCGTCTTTAATCAATCTCAAAATGCCTTTCAGATTGTTTTGGTCTCTTTTTATCATTTTTTCTCATTTCAAGTGCGTTTGCTTGTTAACCATCTCGATGAGCAAAACAAAGAAGTAATTTATACTCATTAAAACTTTTTTTCTACCTGCAGTTCATTTACATGATGAGGCGATTCTAACGAGTACCCACCCTATCTATATTTTAAGCAGAAATAAGTAATATATCACAATAAATCATCTTAAAGTTCTCGTTTTTGCTCGGCGGTAAAAAGTACAATGTATTTATAAGCCAGTTTTAGTAATCTATGTTTTCCTAGATTTCTGTTTCTACTGATAAATTATTTATGTCGCCAGTTCTTCACAGAATGCATAAATCACGGATCCCTGGGCGTATGGTCGCCGAACCTTCCAAACAGTATTAAGTGAAGATACTTTCAGCCAATGTAGATTGCAAAGTTTCTCCGACATGCCAGGCATACCGATTCATTTTGCTGCCAACACGTGCAGATGAAATTTACAAAAGCAAGCAAATACTCAAGTTATGTCCGCGGTCAGACCAGAGCCTCATAATGCTATGAATTGACACACTTTTCACAGGACAAACAACAATGTACAAACGCATAGCATGATTTGTGTCATAACTGGTTGATGGATCATGGTGACAGATGTTTTCTGGACTTCGTTTGTATTCGTTAATTATGTACAGTTTCTTATTTATTTGTTAGTGGGCTAAGTGAGGTGGTACACACATGGTTTTGTGTTTTATTATGTGTATCCACATGTCACAATTTTTTTCTCATTCGGATATAATTGATCTGATCATTGTACTATGTATTATGTTATGAATCACCATAGAGCTAGAAAGCATTCATGCGGATCAACTTGTTATTGTCTTTATGTTTAATAAAATAGAAGTGGAGGCAATGATAAGACTGAACTGGAATTGTGGGGGCGGGGATGGGACAAGGATTGAAATTTCATAAACTCCAGATGTGTCAACTTTAAATTTCATTTAGAAAAAAATGACTGCAAACTTTTTTCCAACAGTGTAGGACCACAACCAACATGTCTGTAAAAAGACTACCCCTCTAAATATGTTCTCGAAAAGGGGTTATACTTTGGAAGCAAGGAATCCACCACAGTACTGAACAGTATGAAATTTACAGGGCTTTCTGGGCCAAACATGCTTGTTTCGGCTAATTAGGCCTTATCAGTGACGCTCAAATATTTCAAAATTCCAAAATGGAATCAATGATTCCAAAGGATAAGTAAATATACACGACATTGTGATGAAGGACAGGGAGTCTTTTTCTGTCGCCACGCATTTAAGTAACATCAGCTGTGGTGTCGTTAAGCTAAACAATATGGAGTGTACAGGTTTTCTGGGCTAGATTAGCTAATTTTAGCGAATTAGGCCTCATCAGTAACACTCAAATAATTTCCAAATTCCACTATAAAATTAATGATCCCAAGGACAGAAAAATATATACTACACTATGATGAAGGGCGGAGAGACGTTGTACGTTCGCCACATAGTCCCATACCATCAGCTGTAGTGACGTAAAATATGTTCTAGAAAAGGGTTATCAATGCACCACAGAACTGAGAAGTCTCGAGTGTACAGGTTTTCTGGGTCAGACTAGATCGCTCTCTATAAAAAACCTGGGGTTTACAGGGTGGGGTGTATATATTAATTTGCTTATTTCTGTTCCTAGACATAGACATAGGCTGTAAGAACTCGTTAGAACCGCCTCAAACGAGCACCTACATCCTATTTTTTGGAGTATAATAAGAAGATTACCATACATGTGCAAGGAAAAAGTACCAATTTTGGAGATATAAAATTGTTAGTTTGATTTGAGGTTTAACGTTCCCGTCAACACTGTATATGTAAGTTTGGATACATGCATTCCAATTTTTTGGGATTTTCATCCGACATTGCAATGAAACGACATCTCAAGCCCTGTCGTCCAATAAAACCGATAGGGTTTATAAGCAAGAACGGTCCGGAACTGATTTTGCTGGGAAGGCTTAGATCCTCTAAGCGGTTTACCAGTACTTTGGTGCGATCAGTTTCAGCTCTGCGTGGAAGCATCATGAAGCCCATATATTTCTTCAAGCCCCGATGGACGGGGGCCTTTTGGACATTTAAAAGACTGCACTATGTCTCACGGATGTGCTATCGTAAAGAAAACGAACACCGCGTTCTGCACTTGTTGCCAGTATCCCGCTTTTGAATTACCCGCACAAACTGGGTAAAGGATAATGACTTACAATTAAATGTGAAACCATCACTAAATGCAACCATTTCTCGTCCATCACGGTGGTCTGTCTCTGTAGCCTTGGTATGGTTTATCCATAGTCCATAAAAATACATTGCATCAAACAAATTCTGTGAGAAGGTGCTGGCCTGTAATTATTAGAAATTACTCTAAATTTCAGTTCTTCCCAATAATCATAGATAATTAAATATGAACAGACACTTGAGAAAAGTGCCCATAGCTTTTCGTGTTTATGCTGTTCAAATGCACATCTGCTATATGAACGGGTTCTTCTAAGAAGCTACCTGAAAGACGATTTAAAATATTTGCGAGTAGAGACTGCACGTACGCAGAGCAGTATCGCCTGAGCCATTGCTGGTCGTCTCTGCGACAAGTACCCTTTTCGTCTAAATCTGTCAGAAGAATTTATTCAGTGATTGCATAAAAGCTATGTCACGTCAATAAGTAGGGTTTGAAGCGTTGAACTTCAGGATATTTACCTCTATTAAGTTGTAACTGTACCAAATTTAGTGATACAGAGGCGTTTCTGGTATTGAATCTTCATCAATTTGTCTAAACCCCAAAGTTTTGAAACCGAAACGGATGAAGGACAAGATCCGGCAAACACAGCACATCCCCCTCCGAGCACACACCGACCGACGTAGCTCATGAGACATGTCAGCTGGAGGCATCAGGCAAGAGGCGCCCGATCCAGATAGGCGTCCCCCAAGGAGCCAACATCAGCAAACATGGCCCACGCTCTACGGAAGTGCCGGGCATCAGGAAGGAGATGTCCAAAGTAGCGAGACTTGCAATATTTAAAATATAACAAAACGTGGTAACCAAATCCGCTAAGATACATGTCTCACCTGACAAGTCAGTCTTAGTTTTAGAAAAGTTAAAATTTTATAATGCAAAAGTTAACAATATAATATAGTTATTTAAATCAGTTCTTGAGTGCTGACGTCAACACCGCGGTATCAACCTCAGCACTAAGGAACTGATACTGATCTGATGATGCCTCGGGGACGATCGAATCATCCGACCCAGTGGTTGCAATTAAGGTGTAACTTTACCAAATTTAGTGACACCGAGGCCTTTCTGATATTGAATCTTCATCATTGTGTCTAAACCCAAAGTTTTGAAACCGGAACGGATGAAGGACAAGACCCGGCAAACACAGCACGTCCCCCTCCGAGCACACACCGACCGACGTAGCTCATGAGATATGTCAGCTGGAGGCATCAGGCAAGAGACGCCCGATCCAGATAGGCGCCCCCCACCGAGCCAACATCAGCAAAAATGGCCCTCTATGTTATATAAAAGGGTTATTGTTTGGAAGCTAGGAATACACCACAGAAGTGAAGAGTATGAAGTGTACAAATCTTAACGCCTGGCTACCGAGTTTCGACCAATTAGGCACTATCAGTTACCCTCAGATATTTACAAAGTTCCACAATGGAATCAATGATTCCAAAGGAAAGGAAAATATAAAGTACACTATGATGAAGGGAAGGGAGACACGCGCTGTGTTTTGGAAAGCATTTATCGTCTTATGGGCGCGGGTTCTCTACTTTCCGGGCAACTGTTTAAGGCTGTTTTTTGTCCACTCATTTATGTAGATTGGTTTATATAGCAATGGAATGAAAACAGACAGGATATAGATCCGATTGTATCATCAATATCTTCACTATTTGTCATCATAAACGCAGTTCAGTTAAACCCCTATTTGCAATATTAGAATTGCCAAATCAAAAGATGGAACAGTCATCTTTGAAAACTCAAAAGACGGAACCATCATGTTCGAAAATTCAAGGGTGTAAGAGTAAATAGAAGTGAAAAGTAGAAGTAAAACAAAGATCAGGAATCGATACAATTAACTTACTCCACCCATCAAAGACACAAAAGGGGAAAAACACAAACATGAAGCGACCAGACCATAATGGAAATCTAAACAAAGGAAGGCAATGGGCCTATTACAATTGCCGCCAAGGTGCAGTCTATTTCATTTCTGAAGAGCATAAAAATTATACTTCATGGTCATGTCAGAAAGTGCGTGAAGCTCTTAACTTTCTACTTGATAACATTTATATAATACTTCGTACTAAGCTGATACGACAAATTGTGTGTATACCGATGGGCACGGATTGCCAGCCCTTGTGACCGTTCTGTTCTTTGTTTGTTATGAAAGGGATGTTATGATGTCCCTTCCGTAGAAAACCAATTTAAAAACATTGAAGCCTTTAGCTCGACTTCTAGATATTTGAATGATTTATTAAACATTGACAATAGGTATTTCGAAGGTTTTTCAAAATTTTATAGACGCCATTCTGATTTAATTTCAAAATTCAATATTGGACTTAAATCTCTTCTGCAACAAGGTCTATCGGAACCCGAATTTTATGGTGACTTAGTATATAACTTCAGAAAAATATATAACCGTAATGACTTCAGCACCCAATTTCGTAAAATCATTCTGCGATATAAAAAGATTGGGTACAACATGGATATTATACGACAGACTGCATGCATGGTAGTTAACCCAGTCACGGTTGGCAACTTTGCTTCCCTCTTTAATTGCACGCCGGTGGGTCAGGCCTCAGATTCTATGACGGCTCCAACGTAAAGGCTTATTGAAAATTAGAGAGATAATGTCGGTTGGTGCCTGATGATCTGTCTCTGGTCGGGCTCATCGGAGTCTAACTGTTGGTTTTCTTTTGCTCCAGCATTTCAGTGGTTTCTTGCTGTCGAGTCCTCACCGTTGTCTCACCTCTGTGGTTCTTTGATTTTTGTGTTCACGGAGATGTTGCACTGATGAGTTAGGAGGCCTTCATGCGGACTGAACAAATTATTTGTCTAAATCGCGACGGAAGTAAGGGCGAGGATTGTGGCCACGTAAAATCGATTTAAGCCCCCCCCCCCCCCCCCCCCCAGTGGAAATCTTCCACTGACCGTTCCAAGGCGGCTCTTCTGTTGCGATTTATTTATGTTGTTGTTTGTTACTTACTGTGTGTATCACTTGCGTCTTTTTATTTTTGAATGGCCATATGGCCATTTTGTGGGAAAGTAGCTGTCCTTATGGCCTTCATTTGTTTAGGTTTCCATTATGGTCTGGTCGCTTAATGTTTGTATTTCTTTCCCTTTGGTGTCTTTTATGGGTGGAGTAAGTTAATTGTATCAATTCCTGATGTTTGTTTACTTCTACTTTGATCAGTCAAATGTACCACCAGAACTTCAGTTTAAAAAAGCAAATTCTTCTGATACCTAGGCCCAATTGTTTTATTTACATATACCTATTGCAAATGGGTCAGTGTCCTGCAAAATGTATGATAAACGCAATGATTTTGATTTTGAGATTGTAAATTGTTCTTTCTTTGGTGGTGATATTTCTCGTGCAGCATCCTTTGGCGTTTACATTACGCAATTAATTCGATTTGTCAGAGTGTCTAGTCATGCAACTGACTTCAACACTCGTAATTAAGTGTTAACTGCTTAGCTTCTAAATCAGAAATATTGGAAACATAAGCTACGCAAAGCCTTTTCTAAATTTTACAGACATCATTCCGATTTAATTTTAAAATTCAAAGTTGGAATTAAATCTCCTCTGCAACAAGGTCTATCGGAACTAGAGTTTTATGGTGACTTAGTATATAAATTCAGAAAAATATATACTTCAATGATTTTAGCACCCAATTGCGTAAAAGCGTTATTCGATTTAAAAGGATTGGGTACAACATAAATGTCATATGATATACTGCATGCTTAGTTGTTTACCCAGTCGCGGTTTACAGCTTTGCTTTGCTCTTTAATTGCAGGCCGGTGGGTCAGGCCTCAGATTCTATGACAGTTCCAGCGTAAAGGCTTAGACCGTTAGAGAGAATTTATCTGGTCGGGCCCGTCGGAGTCTTTCTGTTTGTTTTCGTTTGCTGCAGCATTTCAGTCGTTTCTTGCTGTCGAGTCCTCACCGTTGTTTCATGATTGTGGTTGTTTTATTTTTGTGTTCTCGGAGATTTTGCACTGATGAATTAGGAGGCCTTCAAGCGGACTGAAGAAAGTATTGGTCTAAATCGCGACGGAAGTAAGAGCGAGGATTGCGGTCGCGTAAAATCGATTTAAGCCCCGCCCAAAAATGGAATTTGTTTTCACTCACCGTTCCAAGGCGGTACTTCTCTTCTGTCGAGGTTTATTTTTGATATGGTATGTCTGTGAGTGTCTGTGTCGCTTGTATTATTTCTTTTGTATAGCCAATAGGCCATTTTGTGGAACAGTAACTGTCCTTTTGGCTTTCCGCTATTGATGTTTCCATTAGGGTCTAGTTGTTTCATGTTTGTGTTTCTTTCCCTTTGGTGTCTCTGTTGGGTGCTTTGGCATAATTTGTTTCGATTTTGGAACACTGACTTAACTTTTATATCATTGAAACTTTTATAAGGTCTGTTGTTTCATGTTTGTGCTTCTTTCCGTTTGGTGTCTCTGATGGGCGCTGTGGGTTGACTGTATCGATTCCTGATCATTGCCTCCACTTCTATTTTATACACTGCGTTAATAATTCTAACATTTGTTTACGATGTCATATGTTTTCCTACTTGCTGCACAACATTTTACACGTTTTAGTGTCGCGGTTTTGTTTGTTATGGTTTTATCTTTGAGTGTGTGTATCGCTTATATCTTTTTGTTTGGGGAAGACCATTAGCCAGTTTGTGGGAAAGTAACTGTCCTTTTGGCTTTCCGTTATTGATGTTTCCGTTAGCGTCTAGTTATTTCGTGTTTGTGTTCTTTCCCTTGGGTATCTCTGCTGAGAGCTGTGGGTTAATTGCATCTATTCCTGACCATGGTCTTCACTTCTATTTTATACGAGTATGTATCTGAGTGACCGACTCAAAGTCCATTAAACACAAACGAATATAAAATGGAGGTTCCTCAAAGACAGACCAGAAGATACAAATTGCATCAAGAGGAGTAGCATACACAAAGCTACGAGGTGTTTGATATAATTACAGATGGATTCATTTTTGTGGATTTATCGATGTATAAACACCTGCGAATCACTCACAAACTGCATGAAGCCCAAAGGGGGCTTATACATCGATAAAATCCACAAAAATGATACTTCATTCCTTATAATTCCAACTTGTCATCGAAATGTTAAAAATGTCACCCGCATGGTAAATTTTAGGAATTCTTACAAAAATGTATGATTGAACGTACCAATCGCCACGGCGGAAGGATTATTCAATTAGAAGCTGCCATTTTTTAATGAAGCACAAGCGAAAAAGAAATAAGTAAAGTCTTTACATTCAGTTTATTTGTCTTCTCAATAGTTTCTCATTTTTTATCAAGTGCTGATGTCGTCACTTCATATACAATGAAATTATGCGCGGAATCTAAACGTGCTATTTGACGTCACGTTATATTACTACCTGTCGCTGTGTGAAATATTTCTGAGATTATTGCTCCTGAAATTTATCTAAGTATAAATCTTTTATTTCAACCATTTAAATCGTTCAAATTTGTGATACTGATAGAGAGTTGGAACTTTTCTGCTATAAAGGGAAAACAAAATAACAACAATGCATCAGTAGGCCTTAGGTTAATATGAAAACATCCGTGTCGCAACGGACCACACAGAATGAAAAACCCAAGAAGCGCCACCATAGAGCGCATTACGATAACACACCCGCGAGCTAAAATGGCGTCATTCTTATCTCTGTATTCAAGTATTTTTGTTCAGATTAAATTGTTCGATATTTTTTCAACTCTTACTTTTAGTCTAAATATAGATTGCTGGTGCTCGTTACAACCGCCTTGTTGATGCGGTTCTAACGAGAATCCACATTTTATGGTTTCGTGCAAAAAGGGGTATAAATAATTCCTCGGTAAACACCACTTTTTCTATATAATGCGAGGTTTAGAGGTGTGTTCAGTACCCGGACTTGTATGTATCTGGTCGGGCCTATCGGAGTCTAATTGTTGGTTTTCTTTTGCTCTAGCGTTTCGGTGTATTCTTGCTCTCGATTCCTCATCGTTGTTTCATCTCTGTGGTTGTTTGATGTTTTGTGTTCACGGAGATGTTGTACTGATGAGTTAGGAGGCCAGCATGCGGACGGAAAAAATAATTTGTTTAAATCGCGACGGAAGTAAGGGTGAGGGTTGTGGCCACGTAAAATCGATTTAAGCCCTCCAGTGGAATTCGTTTCACTGACCGTTCACGGCGGTTCTTCTGTCGCGGTTTATTTTTGTTATGGTTTGTCTTTGAGTGTTTGTTTGGCTTATATTATTAATTTTGGGATAGCCAATTGGCCATTTCGTGGGAAAGAACCTGTCCTTTTGGCTTTCCGCTATTGATGTTTCCATTAGGGTATGTTGTCTCATGTTTGTTTTTCGTTCCCTTTGGTGTCTCTGATGGGAGCTGTGGGTTAATTGTATCGATTCCTGATCATTGCCTTCACTTCTATTTGTTGATCGAATGGGTCAGCAGCGATAATCTCCATTCCCACTTGGGAACAGATGTCATCGTGAAAACACGACCATACACTGTTGACCCTCGTAAACCCCAGTTTTGCTTCTAGGGTTTTCAGGGATATAGGTTATCTTCCTTAATTCTGCTCATAGATATTGGGTACACGTCAGGTCCGCTGCACTGAGTCGGTTCCATTTTGTTCCTCCAATCCATTGTTTGAGCGGAAATGTGAAAAATGTCAGAATATAATAAAACGAAATGTTTCAATTTTGGTAGTAAAATTTTCAGTATATTTGAATAGGCGTGTTTTCTTAATGTGTATTGGGGTGCGAAACCTGTACACTAAGTATAATCACTTCTTAAAATAAACAATTTTTGGCAGGCATAGAGATTTGCTAATTCAATCAGTAAGACATCAATAAAGGATCAAATTTAACCACTGTTATGAATCGAAGATAAGACCGAACATCCCAAACACTGATAGCCAGGCCTGGTTTACATGAGGATAGC
Source organism: Lucinisca nassula (assembly GCA_963580285.1). Classification (NCBI taxonomy): domain Eukaryota; kingdom Metazoa; phylum Mollusca; class Bivalvia; order Lucinida; family Lucinidae; genus Lucinisca; species Lucinisca nassula. Next base: position 118,193,678 of record OY757022.1, on the reverse strand, counting down.
TGTTTTTTCATTCCATAAGACATCATTGAAAAAGTCAAATTTGACCACCTTGTTATGAAACAAAGAAGATGCCTCACGCATCCTAAATACAAATGGCCAGACCTAAAAAAACAAACAAAAACGAAAGAACCGAATAAGACATCAACCTGCATATGAAAGCTTTAGATGGGCGAAACACAAAACAACTCTCAGACAAGACGACTGCCGCTAGCAACCAAAGTGGATCGACGGGGATTTGTGATAGGGAGATGATTAGGTTTGATATTCATTTTGATATCCATCTATTTTGATATTCATTCTGCTAAATCATAGCGAAACAATCATGTATACATCTGGGGCCAGTTGTTCAAAACTAACGATGTCGTTAGTTAACGTACCGTTAAAACTTTGATCATGAAATATGGCAAATATGCTAAAATTTTTGCTGAAAAAAATGTGAGCAGCTTTTGCGGACGCAAAAGCTGCTCACATTTTTTCAGCAAAAACACCAAAATTTTCGATATTGTACTTGCTAGAAGAGTTAATAATATGACCACTAACGAGCTCGTTAAGCTAACGATGCTTTGAACAACTTGGCCCTGAAAATTAAACGAGTAAAAATACTTCAGAAACGGACCTAACCAACACCCAAAGCCTATCCCAGACATCAAAGAGAAATAAAGAAATAAGTATAAGCATATCTTTAAAACAATAAAATCACTAGCGACAACCCCGAGTATGTAGCTCTTTCCTTAACAGTTGGCAATTCAGTAACATGTACTTGTACACGCAGAAGTGATAAACTGATAACTTTTAAATATGCCTGCCCTACATCATAGTGTAGATTATATTTTCTTGTCCTTTGGGATCATTGATTCCATTGTGGAATTTTGAAAACATCTGGGGGTCACTGATGAGGCCTAATAGGCCGAAACTAGCTAGTCTGGCCCAGAAAACATGTACAGTCCATATTTTTTCACTTCTGTGGTGTATTCCTTGCTTCCAAAGGATAACCCTTTTATAGAACATATTGAACAGCACCATATATAAAACAATTGAAATTGCAAGTGTTTCTGTCAATATTTTCAGTCCGTATATACTACGCATTACGTTAAATCATGTGTTCAAGAGACAGCCTGTGTAAATCAAATTGTATTTCAAGAAAATCTGTGTTTATTCAAGGGGTTTGTTTCTTACTTTTGTATCATTTAGAAATCGTTTCAACTAATATCCATAATACGTTGAGTATAAAAAGAATTACAAATGTGGGACACGTGAGGCTGACTTGAGCCCCCATGTGGTTTTTGCTATCTTCCGGGTCGATTTATATGCTGTGGTTTCTTTATGTTTTATGTTGGGGTTCGGATTCGTTTCATAATTGTATATGTGGTTGAGTACATGATTCTGATTCTTCCCCCTTTTTGAGTTGCATTTGTCCTTTCGGTTTGTTGTTTTTCATGTTGGTGATTCTGATTCTTTTCCCTGTTGAGTGTATTGTTCATTTGAAATATGTTCTAGAAAGGGTTATCCTTTGGAAGCAAGGAATACACTACAACACTAGAAAACATCGGGGTGCAGATTTTCTGGGACAGACTAGCTAGTTTCGGCCAACTAAGCCTCATCAGTTACCCTCAAATATTTTCAAAATTTCATAATGGAACAATGATCCCAAAGGAGGTTTGGTCGCTTAATGTTTGTATTTCTTTCCCTTTGGTGTCTTTTATGGATGGAGTAAGTTAATTGTATCAATTCCTGATCTTTGTTTTACTTCTACTTTGGTCATTCTGAGTCGCCGCCTGTTTTGGTGGGGGCTGCTGGCTCGGTTTGCCGGTGTTTCGTTTTGTTTGCTGTCGTCGCTCCGTGTTTCGGATTTTTTCCTGGTGATATTGCGGGGTAGAATTTGAGATCCGATTGTATCATATCCTGATCGTTTCTCATTTTAATTTTGCCCCCAGAAAATCTTTTCAGTCTGCCTCGAAAGATAGAAAGTGTGTGGCTGCTTCCTGTTTTCCCATTTCTTCTTTAAAGTCGTGCCAAGAATTTGTCCTGGGGCACTTCATTTATCTTACGATATATTTTCTGATTCTTTCAATTATGTTTTTAAATATCATACCGTTCAAATAAAGCAGATGGTTCTAACGCCATAAAATGAAACGTGTTAGCACCATTGCCTGATAGTATTGTAATAAGCATCAAGCAAACATTTTATAGTTGGTGAAAGGTTTGTTCACGGTTTAATGTATCGTAGATATTTCTAAGTCCATATTATTTTAGGATTATGAGCTTATTACGTAAGAAATAACTTACCTGAAAGATTGAAATGAATTATATAAATAATGAATGTTCTAGTACCTTCCATGAATCAATAAAAGCGAAATATTTTCATATTGCTTCGTTTGGGAGTTCTGAGACAATGACGTCCTAAATTCTGTTGGATTACTAAAGGTTTTGACTTAGTGCAGATACTTTTGGATTAGATATCAGGACTTCAAGAATAGAATAGACTTAAATGACATTTGTTTATTCATTAAATTACAATATCATCAATATACAGTCTATCATTTTGTAGTAAATTTTGTTATCTATTTTAAAACGTGTTTCTGGTTTTTCCTGTTCATTTCTTGGCTCGTAACAATAAATTGGCCAAGGCTATCACTGAGACCGCTATTTCTTACAATAAAACAAGTGACCTCATTGATTAACAAAAAGAAGGTTGGTACATGTTAATCCATGCTACAAACGAAATATTTGAAATCGTAATATATACTCACGCTAATATTGTTTCGCTGTGCATAATCGTCATTCCAAGGTGGGTCTTGTGTTCTTTCAATCACATTTTCCATGAACTGTGTGTATCTTTTACGACCAACAGTCCCATACCAGTTGGCAAGGGTGACCTGAAGTAAGTAATTATTTAAAGTGAAATTTTTGCAGCCGTAATCAGTCAAGGTGTTAAGCCCCGGTGTAAAACTATCAGATGACAGTCGAACATTGATCGATTCGGTCGACGATAGAACAGATCCGGTCACTGCAATATTGTCCAAAGTGTTATTTCTTCTGCACGCGATTCTATAGGTCAATGCTGATTGCTGGCACTATCATCATAAGCGTAAAGACCATTGCGCATATAACGCTTGTGTGTGATAGTATAAGGTTTTTGCAATGAACTGAAATCGCCTTTAGATAGGAACAATTTGCGTTACATATGATTAGGATGCCCTTCTTTCCTCCAAGAGTATACCCTACCTCCATCTCAGAGAAAGATCACTTTGCGCAAGTTCCCTTATTAGTGTGTTATAATATTTTGTTCCAGCTACCCGTCTGATAAGTTACGGATATACTATCGGTGCAGCTGCGTAGCATACTCTCATCAAAATGACACGTAAGGCAAAATAGAAGTAAAACAAAGATCAGGAATCGATACAATTAACTTACTCCACCCATCAAAGACACCAAAGGGAAAGAAACACAAACATGAAGCGACCAGACCAGACCATAATGGAAACATAAAAAAGGAAGGCCATAAGGACAGTTACTTTCTAAAATGGCCAAATAGCCATCCAAAATAAAAAGACACAAGTGATACACACAGTAAGTAACAAACAACAACATAAATAAACCGCCACAGAAGAACCGCCTTAGAACGGTCAGTGGAAAGAATTCCACTGGGGGCTTAAATCAAGGCTCTTGAAAACACTGAATTAGAAAGAGAAGAATTGGGTGACACTAACAGAATGCCTTATTTTCCTTGATTTCGCTCAAAAAGATAGATTATTGGCACTTGTTATGACTGCTTTAAAGCGGCGGTTCGAACGAGGTTTCAGGACCCATGTTTGTAGTAAGTATATAATAATACTTCGTCTTGCATTACTAATTACAATACTAATAACATGAATGAACCACTACTGTTGTGTTTCCTATGATGGCTGATGAGACCAAACTTAGTTCTAAACTGCATGTCGCAGATAGAACAAGAGAGATAAGAGAAGAGATCTTGGTAATATCTACGCTCTCATTACAAAAACACGCCTATACAAATACATTGTAAACATTACCTCCCAAAAACGGAAATTTTAAGCTGAAAAATTGTGAAATTTTTCTTATTTCTGCCCAAAATATAGATTGTGGGTACTCGTTAGAACCGCCTCATTTTTCTTATTTCTGCTCAAAATATAGATTGTGGGTAATCGTGAGAACCGCCTCGATGAGTCGGTTCTAACGAGTACTCACAATCTATATTTTAGAGCAAAAGTAAGAAAAAATAAGGCATACCCCTATAAACCCCAGTTTTACTATATAAAAGTGGGGTTCAAGGGGTGAGCATTATATAGGCGTGTTTTCCTGATGTGGGTACTCGTTAAAACCAACAATTCTATATATGTTCTTCGCAAAGTTGGAATCGGTACAATTCCGGAATTGTCCTGCGCAAAGTAGGAGTTTTCACTTTGCGCAACAATTCCAGAATTGTACCGGTACAATTCTAGAATTGCGAAAGGGATTGGGTGTTAACCCATCGATTATTTGTCACGTTAAATGTCTCTGCGCAAAGTAGGAATAATTTGGACAAAGTTAGAATCAAATCAGATATGAGGTTATTTGGACCCCATTTTGATTTATATCAGTCTTTGAATCGACTGCCTATTCGAAATTCGCAAAATTGCAGTATGTTTCCTCTGGCTTTCTTTGCCGGATCATTACAGGGTCACTGATGAGGCTTTATTAGCCGAAACTACGTAGTATGACCCATCTTCTTTCTTTTGAATGTTTTCATTGCTCTTAAAGGAACTCATATTTGATTTTTATTTTGATGAAAGGATGCATTGTCCTTATTTTACCCCCTTTATTCCGTTCCGGATTTTCGGGAAAAATGATACAAATAAGTTAAAATGGATTACACAATATCGAAGAGGTTATTGTGTTTTCAACAAATCAATATGAAAACACGCCAATTTTAAAGACGTCCTTCAAGTTTCTAATTTTGAAATCCCTTTAATAAGCGTTTCTTACGGTTACACAAAATCAGTTTTTAAAAAAGTACGGCACAATTTACACCAACTTCATACGGGTTGATGTTTACCAATGTACATGTACTCGTAAAAAAAGGACTTGCAACATGCTTCTTAAAATTGTTGTAAGATAAAAGGCTAACATCCACCCATCACAATTAATGTAAAATGCTTGCGTGTGGCTTTCGCGGCTAAATTTTTGTCCTGTATGGTCTTGCATGGGTCTGGAAATGGAATTTACAGAAGAAGAGTTTTGATATTTTATGAAAACGCCGCTGACAGGGGTGTCAGTAAGAACTGACACATTGAATTTGCATGCGCAAACACACATGCACATTGATTGGGATCCCTTCTTTTGTTTTCACTGCCTACTGTTGGGTACATCGTAGCATTGAATTGTTTTGTTTATAACATTTAACATTTATTTATCATGTTTATAATCCTTTGCGGCTCTATGGCCTAATTGGTTCAAGCGCTGAATCTCATCGGGCCACATGTGAGATGCCAAGTTCTGAAACAGAAGGTCAGGAAGTTTTTCTCCGGGGACTCCGGTTTTCGGCCACCTTTGATTAACGATCGGTTAGAAATTAGTGCAATAATCTTGAAAGGGTCGTAAAACCAAAATTTAAAGATAATGATTTGCATCATTCTTCCGTTTTGCAACATAATAAACATGTTAACATATTTAACATTCTATTACTACCAGATGCATGTCTCTATTCTGTTTTCAAATTATTGCATTTTTAATAGAAGTCTCAAAATTTTATTATTGATTCAATAAATCATAAAATAAATACAGAAAATTTTAATTATTCTTTGTCCCGATTCTCACTTTTAGCAGGAACAATTCCGGAATTGTCTTGCGCAAGGTAGGAATTCTCAACAAATTATTTGTCTAAATCGCGACGGAAGTACGGGCGAGGATTGTGGCCAGGTAAATCGATTTAAGCCCCCCAGTGGAAATCTTCCACTGACCGTTCCAAGGCGGCTCTTCTGTGGCGATTTATTTATGTTGTTGTTTGTTACTTACTGTGTGTATCACTTGTGTCTTTTAATTTTGGATGGCCATATGGCCATTTTGTGGGAAAGTAACTGTCCTTATGGCCTTCCTTTGTTTAGGTTTCCATTATGGTCTGGTCGCTTAATGTTTGTATTTCTTTCCCTTTGGTGTCTTTTATGGGTGGAGTAAGTTAATGGTATCAATTCGTGATCTTTGTTTTACTTCTACTTTGCACAGGACAATTCCGGAATTGTACCGATTCCTACCTTGTGCAGAACATATACGATTAAATTCCTATCTTTCGATCACCTTTTAGACTGTTTAAAAGAGATCTGGTCTTTTAGACCACTTTTTGAACGGTTCCAATGCTAGATATATGCTAAGCAACAGTTGATAATTTTGAAGGCTTATTACAAGTGAACCAGTTGATTAAGCAAGATTCCCAGCTATTTTCCAGTTTCAGTTCTTTCCCACTGGTATACCCAGTTAACCCGCTGAACACCTCTAAATTGACGCAACATCGCCATGAAAAATAAAACTTGTTATCTTTTCTGCGTCGCTTGCTGACGCGTTGAATTGCATTAAAATTACAGTTTAAAGCCTGACAGAAACAGACAACAGTGAACTCTGAAACACGAATTCCACCAAAGGCTATGTCGCGGCTGTGGGGTGCAGTGAATGAACCATGAGATCTAGGTCAAGGTCAAAAATGAAGCTGGCATAAAAGTAACCATTCTTAGTCTCAAGCTTGTACCTAGTATCATTAACGAAGCTCTTATAGTTCATGCGAGATCAGCGTAAACATTAGGGTGAAAGCTAGGGTTGACGCAATGTATGTCAATATAAAATATGGATGTTTGCAATATACTTGAGGTTCTCAGACCTAAATGTAAGTTTGTACCAATAATCATGAATGAATCTTTTATAGTTGGCTTTGATGAAGCTAGTTTTGAAGCAATAGTTAACAAAGTCAGTGAACCGTGAAATGTAGGTCAAGGTGAAATATTGATAGTTGCATTAAAGCTGCCACTCCTTGATGCAAGTGTATACCAAGTATCATACAGAAGCTCTTATAATTCTTGAGAACGAGGCTCATACATTAGGGTGAAAGTTAGGGTGGTCGCAATAATTTACAAAATTAGAGAACCATAAAATGTAGTTCAAGGTCAGATACGGATGCTTACATTACAGTTGTCATTCCTAGATGCAAGTTTTAACCATTATCATTTATAAAGCTCCAATAATTCTTGAAAAATAGAGTCCTTCATCAGGGTCAAACTTAGGGTGTTCGCAATAATCCACAAATTCAGTGAACCATAAACTGTAGGTCAAGATAAGATACGGGTGTTTACATAAAAGTCACCATTCCAAGATGCAAGTTTTAAAAAGTATTATTAATGAAGCTCTTATAATTCTCGAGAAATGGACTCTTACACTAGGGTGGTCTCAAATGTTGTCGGCTTGACGAACGACCGATCGGACGAATGGACGAAAAACCTGAGTACTATATCGCGTCATTCTGAAACCAGGCGCGACAAAATTCAACAATACTCTATGGGCTCCGTCAAGCGATTTTGGTACTTATCGCCTACGCGAGCAGCGAAGGTTCAGGCGAGCCTGCGCTTCCGCGCAGTCTCGCCAGAACCTTCGCTGCTCGCTCATACAAGCAGTGAATCAAGAGGAACATTCAGACAGAAAGCCATATCCCTGGCCCCTCTGAATGGCTGGACATGCGCAGTTGAAATTTGTCATGACGGAATGTTCGAAGACACAAATTCGCTTGGCGGGGCTCCTATATGTTCGTTCTTCTCTCTTTGCTGCTTTCATGACTCGCTGTTCAGCTAGGATTCCGTTAACCGGATTGTGTGTGTGTGTGTGTGTGTGTGTGTGTGTGTGTGTGTGTGTGTGTGCTTGTTACAGTTTAACGTCCCATCAACATCTAAGGTCATACGGGGACGGGATCTCGGCTTACAGACTCAGCGGAAAGATCGAACCCACGACCCCTGGTTTATAAGGCGAAAGCATAATCACTACACCACAGAGACTCCTCTCAAGTCGAATTAGTTTGTCAATGCTTTTACGTATGGAACATCATCGGCATGGTTGACTAGTTTGTCAGTGCTATTAACTATGGAACTGCATTAGAATGGCGACTAGTGTGTCAATGCATTTCGTATGGAACTGCATTAGAATTGAGGGTCAGGGTTGAATTAATCTAAACTAAGGAGCTGAGACCATAAACCCACCCTAGTAGTTTTACTTCTAACCGTCCCAAGCCTGCCGTTTATTTACAGTGTCTTTGATTTTAACCCTTGTCCTGCTGAATACATTAATTTTGCCACACCCATTTTTGATTATCAAACAATGCGGTGCTTCTGGTTTTGGTACATTATTGTCATTGATTGTCCTTGTATGTATGTACTGCTAATATACAAATTTTGGATTTTTTTTCGGGTTTTTTAGGCGGGGGGGGTGGATTTACGGCCCTTTCGATTCACTCATATCGAGCCGATCGTTAATCAGAGATGGGCGAAAACTGGAATACCCGGAGAAAAATCACGTGACCTTCCGTCGGAGAACTTGGCGACTCAAATGTGGCCCGAGCCAGGCTCGAACCCATAGCGGTGAGAGACCTAATGATTAAGAGTCATCTCTCTCATCCACTAGGCCAAGGAGGCCGCATCAAGGAAACACTTCCCATATTATTTTAGCCCATTTAAACCCCCCACTTTTATATAGTAAAACTAGGGTTTACAGGGGTATGTATCATTTTTCTTATATAGTAATTTTAGGAGATAAAATTTTGTTTATGATGGGGTGCCCTTTAAATCTAGATTTGAAGCTGCAACTTATTATTTTTTTTTGTTTTAAACCATACTCTGTTAAGGTATTATCGATGGTAATATTAATTGCATGGCTGTAATTCAGTTTAATACTAAGATTAACAAAATACATGGCTAGGTCTCCAGTTTACAGAGACTGATCAGTCTCTAAGAAGGATGTACAGACTTTGTTGTCAGAGACGATGAGAAGATTATTTTTTACTCAAGTAAACAGCAATAACATCATCAGATTTATAGCACAGAAAAGTACTGGTAAACTGCATAGATGGACTAAGCCTGTCCAAGCAAAGAGGTGCCAGCCGGACCGTCCAGTGCATCCAGGTCTCATTGGGCGGTAGGGCTTTAGATGTCATGTCATCTCAGTGTTGGTTACAATTCTCACATAACTGGACGCAACATCTCCAGAATGGTCTTAATAGTGTTGATGAGGACGTCAAACAACAACAAACAATAATATAATATTTCGGTATGTTGTATAGGTTTTGGTTTTTTGACTGACATATTTTGTACTAGACAATGAGATTCAATTAATGTCGAACCCATTATTTTCCTCAATGGATTGGGCCAGCCTCGGTAGCTCACTCGGATGCACGTCTGACTGTTGATCAGTCGGCGCGGGTTCGATACCTGCCTGGGTCGGCAACACTTTTTCGAAATCTTTTCTGCGTTCATTCCATCCCTTCATATCATATCACGTTTCATGTAGCTGCAAGGGACTTCTGCTTCTCACACTGGCTGATGGTAGTTACTCACACTGGCTGAGTAGCTGGATTTAAAGGCAGACCAGTCACACTGGCTGACTAGATGGTTGCTCACACTGGCTGAGTAGCTAGACTGACGGTTACTGCAGACCAGTCACACTGCTACACACACTGATTCATGAAGGGCATGCAGTTGTCAGTTTCTGGCAAAAGAATGTGCAGTGTACTGGTTAACCGCTTGCGTAGTCTGCACTGTACTGTTTAACCACTTACACAGTATATGCCAACTGACCGGCTCAAAAAAGACCGTAATTGTGTTGACTGGACTCTAAAATAAAAACTGCATTGTGCCAAAATAGTTGCAGTCGTCCTGGACTCTTGTATCTATTCCTAGTACCATGTGTATGATCTCCTTTGTCAATTTCAGTAGGCAGCAATCCTTGGTTGTTTGATTTGAGGTTTAACGTCCCCGTCAACACTGTAAAGGTCATTTTTGAGACGTTGCTTCCAATTTTGTGGGACTTTTACCCGACATTGAGATGAAATGACATCTCAAGCCCTGTCACCCAATGAAACCAATAGGTTTGATTATCATGGACGGTCCGCCACGCACCGTGGTTCCTGGACAGGCTTAGATCCTCTAAGCGGCTAACCAGTACTAGTGTGCGGGCCGGATTCAGCTCTGCGGGGAAGCATCATGCAGCCCATATATTTCTTCAAGCCCCTATGGGCGGGGGCCGACAGCAAAACTGGTAGTTCCAGCATTGTTCAGGTCAGGTCCTTGCGATATCCAACATGAGGATCAAGCAAGTGTAATGGATTGGTACAGAACTGAAGTCCAATTGACATTTTTCCTACAACGTGACATTAATTTAATTGGTGATGCCAACATTTACTAGAATAATTTAACACGTTTTTTCTGAACTACCTTGAGCAAACGATAGGAAAGGCACATTCTTGCTCATTTGGGTTATGACAGTTATTTATATTCTGGACATGCAGCTACATCAGCTGCGAAGATCATGTATGATCAAGACCTTAGGACAATGGTCATCCATTATAAATGAACTGAAGTTATAAAAGATGCACAGGTTACTCCACTTCCGTGGAGTGTGGGCCATGTTTGCTGATGTTGGCTCGGTTGGGGACGCCTATAAGTTCCCTGGTGGGCGTCTCTTGCCTGATGCCTCCAGCTGACCTGTCTCATGAGCTACGTCGGTCGGTGTGTGCTCGGAGGGGGATGTGCTGTGTTTGCCGGGTCTTGTCCATCATCCGTTTAGGTTTCAAAACTTTGGGGTTTAGACACACTGATGAAGATTAAATATCAGAAAGGCCTCTGTGTCATTAAATTTGGTATAGTTACGCATTAATTACAATATTTTAATCCTTCTGGTGCATAGCACATCTTGAGGATGGCTTGTATATGTTCCTTTGCTAGTGGCAAATGCTAGGCTTGATATTGGATACGAATCGTCTGATTCGCATGAGACGTTGGGCTAAATATGAAGACATTAAAAGCTCAAAATCATATCTGTCTATCATCTGCTCAGGTTATTCCATGGTACATGAAGGGTTTGAAAGTTCTTATAATTTAACTGATTACGTGTGTCAAATGTATTTGACATGCTGCATGTACAGATATCCTATATATACTTGCTTATATGTTACTGCTCCTAGTCACTGATACCCCCTTCTTAATCTTCATTCCTTTTACTTGGGGATCATGCAGTCATGATATTCATTCCTTCATTTTGGGGGAATTCCATTTCATTTTACAAAACAGTCATCAAATTATCCCCAAAGTTCTAACAGGCTACAACAGCCTGCTACAATTTATCACTTTTCATGTAGCTGCAAGAGACTGTGGGTACTTTGCAGTTTCATGTTAATGCTGCTTCACACTCAGTCACACTGGCTGACTGGGTAGTTACTCACACTGGCTGAGTAGCTGGATTTCATGGCAAGCCAGTCACACTGGCGGACTGGATAGTTATTCACACTAGCTGAGTAGCTAGACTGAAGATAACCGCAGACCAGTCACACTGACTGACTGGATAGCTACTAACATTGGCTGAGAATAAGCATTATCATTTTTCCAGTTGAATGCAAATATCGCCAACAAGGCAAATGCACATTGCCAGCCGCACTGATCAGAGCAAGTGCCATGTTTGTGAGCATGTGATACATTCTATCAGCAGCTACTGAAAAGTACGTCGCCCTGGTTCAGCAAGGTCCGCATACCGCGTGGCCAGTGTCAGGCCCAGTACAAATGACACTGGTACACAGTCTGAACTAGGCCTTCTGGGCCAATGACTGAGCTGGTCCCATTCAGCGAAAATATAAAGAAGGAATAAAGATAGAGATAATAAAAGGAAACAAAGAGTGATTGTAGTTTAACTGACCCCAAAACATTTTCTGTCATTAAGTCATACTTAATCGAAACCGACACGTGACTCATCATAAATAGTAATTTGAGGAGATAAAATTTTGTTTATGATGGGGTACCTTTCAATCTAGATTTGAAGCTGCAACTAATATTTTTTGTTTTAAACCCATACTCTGCTAAGATATTATCGATGGTTATATTAAATGTCAAGCTGTCCGACCTCCATCGATCAAATATGTTCTATAAAAGGGTTATCCTTTGGAAGCAAGGAATACACCACAGAAGTGAAAAATATGGGGTGTACATGTTTTCTGGGCCAGACTAGCTAGTTTCGGCCAATTAGGCCTCATCAGTGACCCTCAGATATTTTCAAAATTCCACAATGGAATCAAACACTGCATGACTATGTTCTATAAAAGGGTTATCATTTGGAAGCAAGGAATACACCACAGAAGTGAAAAATATGGAGTGTACATGTTTTCTGGGACAGACTAGCTAGTTTCGTCCAATTAGGCCTCATCAGTGACCCTCAAATATTTTCAAAATTTCACAATGGAATCAATGATCCCAAAGGACAAGAAAATATAATCTACACTATGATGTAGGGCAGGGAGATCAAACATTTCGTCAACGTAAGTTCTGTTTCTGTGCTGCCAAAATCCCTTTTGGGCAAACTCGAGTTAACCATACCATGTAGAAAAAATCAATGTCAACCACAGAATCGCTGTGGATAGGAAAAGTCAAAACAAATATGTCTAAACGAATGCCACAAATGGCCTTACTCCAGTTTGGAGGTTGATGTAACACACAGGACCGAGCTCCATGAATTCATTACTCGAGTTTATTTCATAGTTTCATTGTCTACCCAAAACAGATCTCATTCTTTTAGCTGAAATGAGCAATATTTTTTAAGAATCCATATATTTCCAGCCCAGTTGAGTAATTTCAGTAATTTTAACATTGATTGATTTTTAAAGATAAAGATAGGATTTTTGTGCAATTAAAGTCGATGCAAATCTGCGAAAATTATGCGTTACGTAAGTTACATTCACAGTTTCATGATTTTTGTCTTCAGAAATAATTTTACGAAAACACACCTATTAAATTCATTGCAAACTTTACGGCCAAAAGAACGAAAATGTTAAGAAGAAAAATTGCGATATTTTCTTATTTCTGCTAAAAATATAGATTATGGGTACCCGTTAGAACCGCCTCATGAGTACCCACAATCTATTTTTTATAGCAGAAATAAGAAAATTAAGGCTTACCCCTGTAAACCTCAGTTTTACTATATAAAAGTGGGGTTCAAGGGTTTCAAAATTATATAGTCTTGTTTTCGATATACCCACCTACTCATCTACTTTGGTCTCCCTTCCGCTGATTCAAGAAGGGCAGTTGCCAGATTCGGGCGAAAGAATGTATACTGTACTGGATAACCGCTTATGTATAATCCTGCCCAGGGAAAGTGTGGGTTGGAAATCAGCTCAACAATAACCTAAAATGTTTTGACTGTGCTGCTAAACTCCAACACAAACAAACTAAACTACTTTGGTATCTCTGATTGTCTGTCAAACAATCCCTTTAAAGTAGAAGTAAAACAAAGATCAGGAATTGATACAATTAACTTACTCCACCCATAAAAGACACCAAAGGGAAAGAAATACAAACATTAAGCGACCAGACCATAATGGAAACCTAAACAAAGGAAGGCCATAAGGACAGTTACTTTCCCACAAAATGGCCATATGGTCATCCGAAACTAAAAGACACAAGTGATACACACAGTAAGTAACAAACAACAACATAAAATAAATCGCCACAGAAGAGCCGCCTTGGAACGGTCAGTGGAAGATTTCCACTGGGGGGCTTAAATCGATTTTACGTGGCCACAATCCTCGCCCTTACTTCCGTCGCGATTTAGACAAATAATTTGTTCAGTCCGCATGAAGGCCTCCTAACTCATCAGTGCAACATCTCCGTGAACACAAAAATCAAAGAACCACAGAGGTGAGACAACGGTGAGGACTCGACAGCAAGAAACCACTGAAATGCTGGAGCAAAAGAAAACCAACAGTTAGACTCCGATGAGCCCGACCAGAGACAGAGCATCAGGCACCAACCAACATTAAGCAGTTTTTAGAGTTATGAAATTTGGAGTGGCGACCCTTGTTGCATAGACAAAATCGCCAAAATCAATATTTTTCACTTTATATGTTTAATAACAGTGAAATAATCACAATTTAACGATTTCAATGTATCTTGTCGTTGTATGCAATAGAAATCAACCTATTTTGAGTTTCGTAAAAAAATATGTTTTTCGCATTTTTCTCAAATTTATGAAAAATTGACTTAGCTCATTTGTTGCAATGCCATCTTCCTTTTTTGTGGGAATTTCAAAGAAACTGTTATTTTGCCATTCTTCTCGTATGATGGTTTAAATTACGACGGAGTTGTTTTTGTGTTTGTTTGTTTGTTTGTTCGTTTTTTTATGAGAGGTGTAAGATTATCGTATCGATTCTTGTTCATTTTCTCCATTTCTATTTTGTGTAAGCCTGCGTGTCACAATTTTTTCTGTCTATTCGTTTGGTCGCTTGAATGTCTATGTTCGTTGATTGTTGTTTTGACTGAGTACCCGCATATAACAGTACTGTCAGCGTAGAGCTTCAATCGAGCAGAGTCGTGGGTTCGATGCCTGCCGGAGTCGGCTGTATTCTTTCGTGGATATTGATCATGAAATCGTTTCTGTGGTGAGTATCTTCCTTCCGCAGTTTCAAGAAGAGCAGTTGTTAGTTTCTGGCCAAGAATGTGCAATGTATTGGTTAACAGGAAAACTGGTAGGATCGATATGTCTTTACTAGTGTTGAATGGGTCGTTAAGACTCTAATTAAACAAATATCACATGACGTAAATACGTCTTTGAAATGAAAATCACCCTAAACCTCACTTCATATAAAGAAAACTGGGGTTTATGGGGTTTTACAATATTTTTCTTATTTCTGCTAAAAGAAATAGTTTGTTGGTGTGCGATAGAACCGCCTTAATAAGAAGGTAGTAACAAACACCTTAAATCTATGTTTGGAGTATAACTAAGGAAAATCTTTATAACATTCTTCGGAAAACTAACAATTTTGAAGGTATGTAAGAATGCACAATATCACACGAATGTGTTATCGTTATGAATCAAACAGTTATTACTGCCTATCTATAATTTCTCTTTCCAAAGTCAACTGTTATCTCGTAGCTGTGGTCTAAAGGCTGTACTTACAAAGAACAAATAGCGATATGCGTGTTTCGCGTCTTCATCCCTGCCATCACCAAGCTTCCAGGCCTGCCATTTATCAAAATCTTGATCGACTGTCAGAAGTGGCATGAAAAATACATATTCTCCTGTGCACATTCCCAACTGACAAGCTCTTATCATGATGTCGGCAAATCGGATATCACAGATGATGATAACTGAAACAAAATACATACATAAAAGTAAAACCGATAAAGGATTACTTGTGGGGGGACTGTTTGGATTATTACTATGCTACTGAACCACCCCCGCCCATATGGGCGTGTAGAACCCCGCCCATAGGGGCTTGGAGAAATAGATTTAACTGCATGATGCTTTTCCGTAGAGCCGAAACTGGTACACCGCTTAGGGGTATAAGCTTACCCAGAAAAAGTGGTGCGAATCCATGCTTATTAACCCTTTTAGTTTGTTTTGGCGGCAGGGTTTGAGATGTCATTTCATCTCAGTGTCGGATAGAAGTCTCGCAAAATTTTAGGCAATGACTTCAAAATGACCTAACCCGTGTTTATGGGGACGTAAACATCCATTAAAACAATACTATTTGGCCGGCTCTTGCAAAATGTTTATGATTCAGTATGGTGGAAAGATGAATAGGAAAAATATGTGATAGCTTGAAAGAACAATCCGTGAAAAAGGCTGTAAAAAGCCGAAACGTCGGAGATTGTGAAGAATTATTGTGGAAATAAATGTTATAAAACTGTTTGTGCGTCAAAGGTCTTGCAAAATGGTCTTCGTTTATGGGACCAGTAAAGACTTGGACGAGCCTGCACATAAACGCAGTCTTTCATCATAGTGTAGTTTATATTTTCTTGTTCTTTGGGATCAATGATTCTATTGTGGAATTTTGACAATATCTGAGGGTCGCTGATGATGCCTTATTGGACGAAACTAGCTAGTCTGGCCCAGAAAACATGTACACTTTATATTTTCCAGTTCTGTAGTGTATTCCTTGCTTCCAAAGGATAACCCTTTTATAGAACATATTTCCAGTTATCGGTCAGTTCAATATTTGTAGCCCGTGCGAAGTAAAATAAAATGGCAGTAGACAGTGTTGCCAAATTTTCTTCAAAAACTGAGCATAGAAAAGTAATTAGACACCTGTTTTTGATAAACAGACGCTCCATAAAATTTATAAGGAATTGTGTGAAGTTTACGAAAAGACTGCTCCGTCTGTTCAACTGTTAAAAATAGGGTGGCTGATTTTAAGCGTGGTCGGGTAACGGTTTGAAGACGAGCATCGTAGTGGAAGACCTGTAAATATGTTCTATTAAAGGGTTATCCTTTGGAAGCAAGAAATACACCACAGAACTGGAAAATATGAAGTGTACATGTTTACTGGGCCAGACTAGTTAGTTTCGGCCAATTAGACCTCATCAGTGACCCTCAAATATTTTCAGAATTCCACAATGGAATCAATGATCCTAAAGGATACGAACATATAAACTACACTATGATGTAGGGCAGGGGGACTTTTTACGGCCGCCACACATTCACAGACACCAGTTGTAGTGCCGTTAAATATGTTCTATAATAATATGTTCGTTAAATATGCTCTATGTTCTGCAAACGCTGCTCATGGCGTCACTGTTGAGTGAGTGAGTGAGTGAGTGCTTGAGTTTTACGTCCCACCAACATCTAAGGTCGTACGGAGACAGAACCGTGGCTTAAAGACTCATCCGAAAAGCTGGAGAAGCCCGGGATCGATCCTGCGATCCCTGGTTTTACAAGGCGAGTAGCGTAACCACTACACCACGGAGGCTTCAAGGCGTCACTGTTGAAAATCTAAGGGAACTAGTGAAGCAGGAGAGACGAATGAAAGTTTCAGAAATGGCTAGAAGATTGGAGATTTCTGAGGGTAGCGTTTTTACCATTTAACATGCACGACAAGACATGAGAAGCTTTCAGCGCGTTGGATGCCAAGATGCCTCAGTACAGAACAACGGGAATAGCAGTGTACAACATTTAATTAAGCATAGAAAAGAGATCTCTATAACTAGAATTAGATGTTTTTAAAACAGAAAGCCTAATTGTTGAAACATGCTTGGCATATTTTATCTTTACTGAAATGAACCAGTTATTGAGTCGCTAGATAATTATTCTCAAAGCATAAGAAATATGTAAAGGAAGATTCTTTTACGCCCCGCCCACCAGGGCTTGAAGAAATAGATTGGAATGCATGGTACTTCCGGGAAGAGCTGAAACTGACTGAACATTCGGGTACTGATAAACCGCTTAGAAGGTCTACGTCTGTCCAGACAAAGTGATGCGAGTCTCTTAAACTGTAGCGGTTTCTTTTGAGGGTAGGGTTTGATATGTAAAACTATCTCAATGTCGGGTAAACGGAAGCAACGTTTCAAATATGATCTAAATAGCGAACATGGGTGTATAAAACCTCAACGGAAACAAACAAGCAAAAGAGGGGTTCTTTTTGTTTTTCTTTTCATCAAAAATACATGTCTGTATTATGTATTCTCCCTTAAGCTACACTTTTATAGCGAACAGTTGGGGTTTGCATAGGTATTTTTTCTTACTTTTGTTTAACACATAGTTTATATTTACTCGTTAGAACCGCCTTGTCGAGATGGGTCTTTGATTTGTTTGATTTTAGGTTTAACGTCCCTGTTAACCCTGTGAAGGTCATTTTGGAGACATTGTTTCCAATTTTGTGGGACTTTTACCCGACTTTGAGATGAAATAACGTCTAAAGCATTGTCGCCCAAGAAACAAATAGGGTTTATAAGCATGGACGGGCCGACTCGACCGCTGTTACGAGATGGAATAGGAAACCTTTCTGGTGTTTATGCAAATCTAAATTATTTTAGTAGGTATATGGCAAGGCGGTGCGAGTGAAATATTTTAGGTGAAATACGGGAGGCAAAATGCTGCTCCACGCACAAACCATGCACATAACAAAAGATGTTTGCATGCATGGTTTGTGGAGAAATTATTTAACATAAAGTTGGCCGCTATAAATATGTTCTAGAAAGTGTTATCCTTTGGAAGCAAGGAATACACCACAGAACTGGAAATATGGATTGTACATGTTTTCTTGGCCAGACTAGCTAGTTTCGGCCATCTAGGCCTCATCAGTGACCTTCAAAAATTTTCAAATTCAACAATGGAATCAATGATCCCAAAGGACAAGAAAATATAAACTACACTATGATATAAGGCTGATTTCTATAAAGTTTGCCTAAAAAGTCGCCAACCGCCAAATTATGCCATATATAATTTTCATGCCAGTCACGATTTTAGGGTGTTCGTACTGACGGGAGTTTTACCGCTAATCTGTAGGGAAGTTTCATCAATTTTTCCCTAAGGGAAATACAATTTTAACGTAAATCAATGATCTGCGGGATTTTGCTATACATGCATGTCTATAAATGTGGATGTATCTTTGCTTGTCACGGTCTTAGCCAGTTAGCACGGGTATGCATGATCTTCCGGTAGTATTCATTGATATACATACCCTAAATATGAACATTGTACCAGCAGCAGGTGCATTGTAAACAACTGCACACAACATCGTGACGGGCCACAGAAAGAATCTTGAATGGTATGTTAAATCTATGTTTAGTATTATTTCTGTATGAACATGCTTGTAGGTTTTGGAGGGGTTTTCTTCTAGTATACCTCAACTTTCTGAAGCCTATTCCAGATTCACTTTGGAAGCCTCTGTGGTGTAGTGATTATGCTACTAGCTTTGCCAGCTAGGGGTCGCAGGATCGATCCCAGGTTTCTCCGGAATTAGAATGAGTCTTTTAAGTGAGGTCCTGTCTCATTGTGACCCTAGATGCTGGGGAGACGAAAAACCTGGACACCCGCTTATTCTAGATTCATTTAGGCTTTTATAGACCCCTTTTGTAGAATATATTTATTAGCGTCGGCTCATTTGTTCGATCCCTTCCTTTTGACAAGCGGTGGTTAGAAAACCGTGGTCCTGTCTCTATATGATATCAGGTGTTGAGGGACGTAAATTTAGGACGGGTTTAACCATATCTTCATCATCGGGGAAACTCTTACAAGGGTCTGTCGGGTTATCCGTGATGGTGAACCGTGATAAATTTGATATCGCAAGCATATTCATGTTGAGTAGAAATTTTGTTCAAGAAGAATTACTAGTTCCGTATGTAATGATGCCGTTTCTGTTTGAGAAATCTGTTTGTACATGTATGTACATGTAAAAAACGTGATGATGATAAGTGAGAGTATTTGGTCGCTACATGTTATGGCGGCCTAAGCGGCGTGGATTGCGCCAGCTGCGTCATCAGCGTCACAAAGACGGTTATGACGTGGTGCCTACTAAATAAGGAAAGAATTTTTGGCAAACAGTGTTGTTTTCTATCAGACACTGACAAATGCTGTGTAGAATAGATAAAAAAATCTGTTTTTAGTTTCTAGCTGTTATTAATGTAATAAATTTGAGAATAGCTATATTTGTGAGCCGTGTCGCGGAGAAGGATATGAAATGGAGTCTGCAGCTGGTGTTGTGCCGTGTGGCGGCCGTAAAACGTCTCCCCGTACATCAACCATAGTGCAGTTTATATTTTACTTTTGGTCCTTTGAGATCAGCGTGAATATTCTGAGAAATCAGAAATAAGTTTTTGGTTTAGACTCATATTCTAGACAGGCTTTTAATTATTTGGACCCCATTTGATTTATATCCGTCTTGTATCGACTGCCTATTCGAAATTCGCAAAATTGCAGTATGTTTGCTCTTGCTTTCTTTGCCGGATCATTACAGGGTCACTGATGAGGCTTTATTAGCCGAAACTACGTTGTATGACCCATCTTCTTTCTTATGAATGTTTTCATTGCTCTTAAAGGAACTCATTTTTGATTTGTATCTGTTATGTTTCCTGTAATTTGCGGGTGACCAGGTAGCGCAAAGCCGCGGTCTGTTCAATTGCCTCTTACCTGTGCTAATGTAGTGAGTACGAATTTGATGAGTAGTATGCTCAGTTGTAGTGAGCATTAATTGATTTCTGTAGTGCTCAGTAAGGAAGCATACACTTTGAGTATGCTTGTGTTAAGCGCTGGGTGCTGATTATTTGATGCATAGTCTAGTTCAGTTCTGCAGTGCAGTTATTTGTCGCATGTACTGATCGGCCTGTGTGTCTTGTCGGCGCATGCGCAAGAACGGTATATGTACGAACATATTCTGACTTCTACGGGAGGGGGATCATGATAATAGCGTATACGTTTCGTGAACTGTATTTTAGTCGATTATCGTAATTTACAGGCACAACGATGTGTGGTGACCTGCTGCTCCCTGCATAATAGGGGCAGGTACTGGTACGACGCAACTGTCCGTTGCCCAGCATAGGCGGGCAAACCAGTTAAACAGACCGTTGAGGCCATAACGACAGGTTGTGAGAAACCAAATTGTCGGTGACGTCAATTGAAATAAAGTAGAAGTTACCAGGACTTCAATTGTCAGAGGTTTAAACTGACAGTCATGTAAAGTGTACTCGACAATATAATCGATAGTGTAGTCGACAATATAATCGACAGTGTATTCGACAAATAATCGACAGCGTCGACGCGATGTTCACCCTAAGTGGACATATATTCTGGCCAGTGGTGGTATTTCTTATTTTGTTGTTCGTTTTTTGTTATTTGCTTCTGTAGATATTCACGTTATCCCGGCCCGAGAACAGAACATAGTTTTGCCTTCGGGGCGGACGTCGTGAATGGGTTATAGAAGCAAATAAATGTAATGTTTAATTTTGATATGTTGTATATAGATGCTGTAAATAATTTATGTCGTCCATATAATATATTTCTTTTGCCTTACCCCACAGCTGCCCGTTCCCCTGTCAGTGATCACTCTCGGTTGTGATGTCAGCATGGGGGTATGCGGGACGCCGTAAACCCTAACGTAACAACAGCTTTGTCTGGGCAGGCTTTGATCCTCTACACAGTTAACCAGTACTCGTGTGCGGGTCGGTTTAAGCATCATGCAGCCATATATTTCTGCAAACCCCGACTGGCGGGGGATTGGCGGGGGCCAGTCGAGGTGGTGCTGTGTTTTGAGCAGAAATATGAAAACAATCAGAATTTTTCCAACGAAAGTTTTCATTTATGTGTGAAGGTGGTTTGAGGTGGGGGGCTTAAGTTTTCAAAATATCGAAATGGCCTTGCTTTTGCAGTATGCCGCATCCCTCTTTGCCTGGCGCTGTGAGTAAAGCTCAGTTGATCGAGCTTCTCATGTCTCGAACAAAGCTTCAAAATCCCTTCCTATAAAATTGACCGATTTGCGCCTCTGAGTATTTATTTGCGTGTCCACAAATTTACTAGGCTAAGCGTAGGCAAACTCGCGCATGTGTACGCGTTTACTCTTGTGTGTGAACTTTACTTCAAATCCAGATATTTTGCTTTTGCAATTGTCGGGGACCAAGTGCAAATCTATATTATATATTGCACATGAGTATATTGGGCCATGTGTACGCTCAGTTAAATTTGCTTACAGAAGTATTAAAGGACTTGATTTTGTATGTTTGCATTGACGTTTACCGGCCCAGTCAACAATATTCAGGTCATTTTTGAGCCGGTCAGTTTACCTATTCATACTTTCCCTGAGTAGGCTTTTATGTAAGCGGTTGACAAGTACAGTGTACAACCTTTTGCCAGAAACTGACAACTGCCCTTCTTGAACCAGCGGAAAGGAGAGAATGACCGTAGAAAAGATTTCATGACCAGTCTTCATGACCGAATCTTGCCAGCTCCAGCAGGAATAGAACCCGCGTCCTCCTGATCACCAGTCAGACGCGCATCCGACTGAGCTACAGAGTTCAGTATAGGGCTTGATAATCTGAGGCATAACAATCCAATTTCAATGGATTACTTCGGCCGTTATCGTTTATATCCCTTGTAACTTTTTCTAACATCACAAAAACACGCGTATATATTTTTGACACCCTTAACCCCCCAAAACAGGGGTATTCAGTATATTTTTATTTCTGCTCTAAAACATATATTAAGGAGGAGCTTCAAACACTTACCCACAAACTATGTTTTGAGCAGAAATAAAAAATAATGAAAATGTTTTATCTGAAAATTTTCATCTCTTGCTTTTAAAATCTAAACATACATTTAAATATGTGTGCTCGATCATGAAAGCATTGAGAGTATTAGTGTTCGATTGTAACTGAGTGTTGGATGGGAAAAATAGTCCTGCACTGAGACTTAAACTCATGCGTTAATCACGTCGTCTAATCTGGCTCTACACTGTTTGCCAAGCCCAACCCATGATTTCAGTCCGGATTCTATAAATAACCCTCTTACGCATCGGTAAGAATAACGCGTCAGTGTTCTATAAAATACGGTTACCCGGATGTCTTACAAAATAATGATGGTCATGAGGGATTTAGCACTGAAGATATCTATGCTTTGTAGCTTTGGTTCGATGGACAACAGGTAACATCAATAAGAACCTTTGTCCTAGCGATACAGGGTGCTTTGACGCTTAAAGTCCTTGTGATCGTGAACGCTAAGCAAAACAAGATGTGTTTATGAAACACTGATACTTCCGGACAGCGCATGTGAAATATTAAAGCCGTATCACTAATCAAGGTCAAGGTCACGAGATCAAAATTATGATACCACTGGAAGGGTCTTGTGACAAGGAATGCACATGTGAAATATCAAAGCCCTACCACCTGCCATTCAAAAGTGATGTCCAATGTTGAATGGACAGACAGACAGAAAGACCAAAAGCAATATGCCCCCGATTCTTTGATTCTGGGGGCATAAAATTGTACTTTTGCTCACCTATTCAAAATTTGTATATGTGCAAGTTTACTTGCGTATGAAAATTTGTGCATGTGTACAGGGTTATAGTCATTAGTTCTTAAAAAGCCACGGAATATGTTCTATAAATGGGTTATCCATTGGAAGCAAGGCATACACCACAGAACTGGAAAATATAAATTGTACATTATTCTGGGCCATACTAGCTAGTTTCGGCCAATTAGGCCTCATCAGTGACCCTCAAGTATTTTAAAATTCCACAATGGAATCGATGATCCCAAAGGACACGTAAATATAAACTACTTTATGATGTAGGGCAGGGAGACTTTTTACGGCCGGCACACCGTCCCAAACACCAGCTGCAGTGACGTCAAATATGTTCTATAAATGGGTTAACCTTTGGAAGCAAGGAATACACCACAGAACTGGAAAATATGAAAATCTGAATTTGAAATTGCATCTGTTGATATCCTCTGCGGCTTCTTCTTGCAAACTTTTCAAACGTACTATTGCAAACTGGGAAACAGTGTGGACCACGATCAGACTGCTCTTAGAGCAGCAATCTGTTCTTAGGGGAGCAATCTGATCAAGGTCCGCACTATTTGCCAAATAACTTTCAATATTCCGAACATACATCAAAGCAGACAACAGAAAATGCTGTCGGTATATCTTCTCGCATTTTCTTCAAGAATATTTTGCAAACATGCAAATTGTGTGAACCGTGATTAATCTCCTGAACAGGGCCCACACTGTTTGAAATACACGACGTTTTTTTTTCTAGTCTTTTTTCTAATCATATATGGGCCCCGTCAAGCGATTTTGGTACTTATTGCCTATGCGAGCAGCGAAGGTTCAGGCGAGCCTGCGCATCCGCGCAGTCTCGCCAGAACCTTCGCTGCTCGCTCATACAAGCAGTGAATCAAGAGGAACCTTCGGACAGAAAGCCATATCCTTGGCCCCTCTGAATGGCTGGGCATGCGCAGTTTAAATTTGTCATGACGGAATTCTCGAAGACACAAATTCGCTTGGCGGGGCTCATATGTAGACGACAACGCAGACAGCGATATTGCGTCTGTTTATGTCGTCTGCTTAATCTGCTGGCAAACTTAACAAACATATTTTGCCCATAGGCAAACAGTGTGTGTTACAAGTGGGTTTACGGCGTCCCGCTCTTCGGCCCACGCCCATCGGGGCTTGAAGAATAGATGGGCTGCATGATGCTTCCACGTAGAGCTGAATCCGACCCGCACACGAGTACTGGTTAGCCACTTAGAGGATCTAAGCCTGCACAGGCAAAGCGGTGCGAGTCGGACCCGTCAATGCTTATTAACCATATTGGTTTCATTGGGCGGCAGGGCTTGAGATGTCATTTCATCTCAATGTCGGGTAAAAGTCTCGCAAAATTGGAAGCAACGTCTCCAAAATGACCTTCACAGTGTTGATGGGGACGTTAAACTTTAAATCAAACAAACAAACAAAAGGCGTCCCGCAAACCCCCATGCTGACAAGACAACCGAGGATGATCACTGACAGGTGAACGGGCAACTGTGGGATAAGGCACAAGAAAGATATTATATGGACGACATAAATTATTTACAGCATCCACATACACCAATACTAACACTAAAAATTACATTTATTTGCTTTTATAACCCATTCACGACGTCCGCCCCGAAGGCAAAACTATATTCTGTCTTCGGGCCGAGATGACGTGAATGTCTATAGAAGCAAATAACCAAAACGAACAACATAATAAAAAAAACGCGACTGGCCAGATGTAAAGTAGAAGTAAAACAAAGATCAGGAATCGATACAATTAACTTACTCCACCAATCAAAGACACCAAAGGGAAAGAAACGCAAACATGAAGCGACAAGACCAAAATGGAAACCTAAACAAAGGATGGCCAAAAGGACAGTTACTTTCCCACAAAATGGCCAAATGGCCATCCAAAACAAAAAGACACAAGTGATACACAGTAAGTAGTAACAAACAATAACATAAATAAACCGCCACAGAAGAACCGCCTTGGAACGGTCAGTGGAAAGAATTCCACTGGGGGGCTTAAATCGAATTTACATGGCCATAATTCTCGCCCTTACCTCTGTCGCGGTATACACTAATTTTGTTTAGTCCGCATGAAGGCTTCCTAACTCATCAGTGTAACATCTCCGAGAACAAATAAAAAAACTACAGAGATGAAACAAGGTTGAGGACTCGACAGCATACAACAACAGAATTGCTGGAGCAAAAAGAAAACCAACAGTTAGACTCCGAGCGGCCGTCTACTTAGGGTGAACCCCGCGTCGATGCTGTCGATTAAATTTTCGGCTAATCTGTGGATTATATTGTCGACTACAATTCCGATTATATTTGTCGACCACACTTTGCATGATTGTCAGTTGAATCCTCCGACTATTGAGGTCCCGGTAACTTCTACTTCGTTTCAATTGACGTCACAACCTGAGGTTTCTCACAACCTGTTGTTATGGCATCGACGGTCTGTTTAACTGGTTCTGCCCGCCTATGCTGGGCAACGCAACCGCTGCGTCGTACCAGTACCTGCTGCTACTATGCAGGGAGCAACACATCATTTTGCCTGCAAATAACGATATTCGACTAGAATACAGTTCACGAAACGTATACTCTATATCATGATCCCCCTCCCGAAGAAGTCAGAATATGCTCATGCATATACCGTTATCGTTCATGCGGCGACCAGACACTCAGTCTGATCAGTACATGCGACAAATAACTGCACAGCAGAATTCAACTTGACTGTGCATCAAATTATCAGCACCCAGTGCTTGACACAACAATACTCGAAGTTTATGCTTCCTTACTGAGCATTACAGAAATCAGTTAATGCTCACTAGAAATGAGCATAATATTCATCAAATTCGTGCTCACTGCATTAGCACAGGTAAGAGGCAATTGAACAGACCGCGCCTTTGCGCTACTTGTCACCAGCCAATTACAGGAAACATAACAAAATCCGTTTCATATCTTTCTCCGCGACACGACTCAGACATATAGCTATTCACAAGTTCATTACATTAACAACAGCTAGAAACTTAAGAAGAGGAAGATTTTTTTATCTAATCTACACACAATTTGTTAGTGTCTGATAGGGATCAACACTGCTTGCCGTAAATTGTTTCCGTATTTGGTATGCACCACGTCATAACAATCTTCGTGATGCTGATGACGCATTTGACGTCATCCACGCCGCTCAGGCCGCTATAACGTGTGGCGACCAAATACTCTCACTTATCATCATCACGTTCTTTACATGTACATACATGTACAAACAGATTTCTCAAACAGAAACGGCATCATTACAGAATGAACTAGTAATTCTCCTTGAACAAAATTACCACTCAACATGAATATGCTTGAGATATCAAATTTATCACGGTTCGTCATCAAGGATAACCCGACAGGCTCTTGTAAGAGTTTGCTCTGATGATGAAGATATGGTTAAACCCGTTTAAATTGTACGTCCCCTCAACACCTAATATCATATAGAGACGGGACCACGGTTTTCTAACCACCGCTAGTCTAAAGTTATGGATCCAACAAATGACCCAGCGTTTATAAATATACTCTAAAAAAGGGGTCTATAAAAGCCTAAATGGATCTAGAATAAGCGGGTGTCCAAGTTTTACGCCTCACCAACTTCTAGGGTCACACTGAGACAGGAACTCGCTTAAAAACTCATTCTAATTCTGGAGAAGCTTGGACTCAATCCTGCGACCCCTAGCTGGCAAAGTTAGTAGCATAATCACTACCCCAAAGAGGCTTCCAAAGTGACTTCAGAAAGTTGAGGTATACCAGAAGAAAACCCCTCCAAAACCTACAAGCATGTTCATACAAAAATAATATTAAACATAGATTTAACATACCGTTCAAGATTCTTTCTCTGGCCCGTCACGATGTTATGTGCACTTGTTCACAGTTCACCTGCTGCTGGTAAAATGTTCGTTTTTCAGGGTAATTATATCTTTGAATACTACCGGAAAATAATGCATACCCGTGCTAGCGGGCTAAGACCGTGAAAAGTAAAGATACCATCCACAATCATAGCCATATAGCAAATTCCCGCAGATCATTGATTTACGTAAAATTTGTATCTCACTAAGGGAAAAAATGATGAAATTTCCCTACAGATCAATGGTATAACTCCCGTCGGTACGAACACCCACAACATCGTGACTGGCCTGAAAATTATATATGGCACAATTTGGCGGTTGGTGACTTTTTAGGCAAACTTTATAGAAATCAACCTTATAGGGACCAACTGTATGATAAATAATTTCTCCACAAACCACTCATGCATACATCGTATGATATGTGCAAGATTTGTGTGTGCAGCAGAATATTTTGCCTACCGTATTTCACCTAAAATGTTTCACTCGCACCGCCTTGCCATATACATATAAAGATAATTTAGATGTGCATAAGCACCAGAAATGTTTCATATTCCATCTCGTAACAGTGTGGTTCCTGAATAGAACAGTCTGAGCAGGTGCCTACAATTTTGCACAAATGCCTTTCAAAATACCGACAGACAACAAAGCAGACCACAATTATTGTTACATGTATTAGCTTAAGTGTAAAGGTGAACAGGCCATTGAAGTTCGAATGCATTTGGATTAAAAAAATAAATCCTTTACCACTTACTTCTGGCGGCCAACTTCAACATGGACAAGTAACGATAAAGATCTTCTGTATCCATCTTTTCCGATGTAAATTCAATCCGTTGCGCAATGGTTATGTTGGCTTCGCGAAATCGTTCAAGTATTCCATCAGTAGACCATAGGCAAATGCCTGTAAGAAGCAAATCTCGTTATTTATTTATTTATTTATTCAAAAATATTTGACGGAAATGCATATATATATCTGTACAACAAATATACGAAAAAAAAAAGCCAAATGTTTTAATTTATCATATGAGGTCGCGTCTGAGAATATAATAATGTCATGAAATAAATTCGATAATCCACCAGTGGATTAAGTAAAACAATTAGTTAGATACGATCCTTAACATTGCAAGTACGACGTCCTTAACCACGTCGCGTTTACTATTGGCGGAATATTGGCATTTCTATTAAACAATCGCGAATAAAATTCGTTTTAAATGTCATTTGATAAATAGAATCTTGCATTCGTGCTCAGGTGTTCTTGAATTTATCATCACGAAAACATTCCTATATAAATTTGACCCCATTAAATATGATCTACTTTTATATAGTACAACTGTGGTTTACCGGGGTATACATTATTTTTCTTACTACTGCTCAAAGCATAGAATGTGGGTACTCGTTATAACCGCCTTGCTGAGGCGGTTGCAACGAGTGCCAACAATCTATCTTTTGAACAGAAATAAGAAAAATATCACAATTGTTCATCATAAAATTTTCGTTTTTCTCTGATGGAAAGTTTACAAGGCATTAAAGTAGGTGTGGTTTCGTAATGTAAACCCGTTGAAGAAACGGATAAAAAGCTCGGCAAAGCCTCGCATTTTACCCCTTTTCCCCAACTCGTTTTATGAGTTAAATAACATATTAACACTCTTGTAAGATCCTCTATTGAGGATTGCCTTTAATTATCCTCGCCTTTATATTGCTGTAAACATAAACATGACCAAAATAGATTTACATTTTGTTTGAAGTACATGTAGTAAATCAGAAGGAACGAAAAAAAAAACAAACAATAAAGAAGAAGAAGAAGAAGTAGAAGAAGAAGAAGAAGAAGAGGAATGCTCCATCAGCAACAATTACAAGAGCTGAAATCGTTCCAGGTAGCTAGCCTGCTCACGTGTAACATTTATACGCACTTACGTAATCCATCTAAATGCATCTTTAGCAAAAAGCTTGCATTTTTTTCGGACGCTGACGCAGCTACGAACGTCAAAGCCATCACAAAGACAGTGTGAAAGGTTTACCAGTTCTAGTGTAAAGAAGAGTGTTTCTACAATTGAACATATTCGCTTGTTTGGTTTACTTTAAAATGTATAACATTCTTGAAATATGACGACTTTCATCCATCTAATACTGGAACTACGAATTGGGGCACAGGACAAGACCAGATAAGGTCTTTCACTGTTTGCAGACTGTTATTTCTTTACACACTGTTGGATGTGTTTGTTTGATGCATTACGAAAACACGCCTATACCAAAACATTGTAAACTTTAACGCTAAAAATGAACATTTTAAGATGAAAAGTCGTGTTATTTTCCTTCTTTCTGCTCACAATATAGATTGTGGGTACTCGTTAGAACCGCGCCATCAAGGCGACTCTAACGAATACCCAAAATCTATATTTTAGAGCAGAAATAAGAACAATACGGTTTATCCATGTAAACCCCAGTTTGCTATATAAAGGGGGTTCAAAGGGATGAAAAGTATATAGACTTGCTTCCCCGGAACTAGCAAAACAAACATAGGCGATTATTTTCTTTTACTAACTTGCCTGTAGGCACCACCGTCGGCTCGATATTTCTAGCCGTGTTTGCGTAATGAGTGCAGACTGGAAAAGAGTCCCTCGGCCTAGATTCGTTCGTTTGACCCTTAAATTCATGAGATTTAAGCAAACACTGTGTGCCCCGATCAGATTCATTGTTCTGAAGTGTCTCACCTGTGTCTACACTGATCACCAGTATTTCATTTGGGGACGCTATGATAATAGTGGTTAGCCGACCTGATAATAAATACAGTCGAACTTCAATGGCTCGAACACCTTTCGGACCACGAAAATCTGTTCGAGACAGAGGTAGTTCGAGCCACTGAAGTTACTGTCAGGAGGCATAACGAGATACACTTAGACATCTTTTCGGTGTTCTATAATGAATATGTATGCTGTGTGTACTCATTAGAATCGCCTCATCGAGGCGATTCTAATGAGTACACACAGCATACATTTGCAAGATAAAAGACTGAAATCTCCTTAATTATTCCCCACTATTTCTTATGTAGAAGGTTTCCCTAGGGGCTCAAGAATGGGTTCGACTCATCCATGGTAAACGAGCCATCGGTGTTCGAGCCATCGAAGTTCTACTGTAACACATTTTGGTACTATTGAATCATTTACAGAGGACCCACGTTATAACGACATTCGTTATAACGGCAAAACTCGTTAATACGACAATTCCAATGGAATGAATTCTTAGCTAACGGTTTCGCCTCGATTCCGAGCCGCTTGGGCTTCCCGTGGGTTGGAAATACCCAACTCGAATCCTTCTTGTAATTTAATACTCCAATAAACAAATGTTAGAGATATTTGTTAGCATCGGCGCATCGAGGCGATTCTAACAAATGTCTTTAGCATTTGTTTCTTGGATTAATGCTGTGGAAAAGACCTTATATAACCTATCATAGTCCTAACTGGGAGTCTTTAAAACGACAAATTCATTATAACGGCACAAATACTGTTGTCATATCGAGGGTCCTCTTTAATGTAATTTCGCTTCGTTAGTTTTGGGCTGTGGAAACCAGATGAGCAGTAACAGGATAGGTCTGTTGTATTGCTAATTTTTCGGTAAACTACAGAAGAAAAAGAACGTCACAAAATGATTTATAACCATATGTATAAATGGACCCCGTATTTATCGCCTATGCGAGCAGCGAAGGTTCAGGCGAGCCTGCGCATCCGCGCAGTCTCGCCAGAACCTTCGCTGCTCGCTCATACAAGCAGTGAATCAAGAGGAACCTTCAGACAGAAAGCCGTATCCCTGGCCCCTCTGAATGGGTGGGCATGCGCAGTTAAAATTTGTTATGACGGAATGCTGGAAGACACAAATTCGCTTGGCGGGGGTCAAATATGTACTAACCGGAATCAGCATGCAGTATCCCCACTCGTTTCCAGTGGAATTTTTCAAACACAGCAACAAATGCTATGCCGATTTTGCTGTAAGGTCCGAGAGTGCGTACAAATGTTGTAAATCTGTTTTTATCGGACAGTTCTGGAGTTGAAGAAACCCAAGATATCTCTGGGAAATTCCAGTTGGACGTCAGATGCGCTGCCGGTATGCTTGCTGAAAAAAGGTGAGGTTCATGATTTTTAACCGCATTAGTACAAATTTAACTAGAACTGGTGTTGTATGAAACTCTATGCCCCAAACCTCTAGAACTGCTTCCTTCTAATAGCTTTTGAGAATCATGTTTATATGGTTGAAATGCTGGAAACGTCAAAGCAATAACTCAAGAAAACAATTCAGAATTTATAAAAAATAAAATTTATTAAGTCATCAACTTAGCTCCACTATCAATCAATGAAATTTCAACTCGAGACATCAGTTTCAAATGTTGTTGCGCTACCTTGCAATGCACAAATTAACAAAGGGTCATATATAACTCAATAATCTTTTTTGCAGCACTCATTCGAAAAATAATCAGGTCATTTACTCTCATCATCCAAACTTTATATAACAAGCTTCAAGACTTCATCTTAAATACCTTTTGAATGTTTTGCTGGCAACGTAAAATGCACAAATGTTTTTACGAGTGCAATTACTCCATCACATGAACACTTTATATAGAGAAAACTGGGCTTTTCGGGAGCATTCATTATTTTTTTCATTTCTGCTCCAATACATAGGTTGCGGGTACTCGTCAGAACCGCCTTCTAATGAGTACCGACAGCATATGTTTGCAGTATAAATAAGAAACATACCAAGGATTTTCACCGGAAATGTAGCCCTTTTGGAGATGTGAAAAAATGGTCTATTTCGCCTGGACGTGCTATCATAATTCATAAAGCATATTTCTGAATTTGTTAGTGAATTCTGAAGTTAATCGAGTCTCCTACACACCACTAGCAATCTTATCACCAAATAGATAGCCTCTAGCTTCAATCTGTTTTTCAGACATTTTGTTTACAAGGTAGACTTGCCCAAGTCTGTTAATTAGGTGTTCATTATAGAAATAATTGTTTACAAAGAAAATAAAAAAATACATTGTAAATGAAATAGCAATACAGTCTTCCCAGTCATCCTTATTGTTTGCAAAGAGAGATAACCTATGAACTGGACATAACCCTGATGAGAAACAAATGTGTGTCAGCTTCTCTTAAATATAAAATTCCAAATTCCTGGTCTGCATGGCTCCAAAGTTAGCCTATGCATCAAAAAGAGTGACAAACAGACGAACAGACGGACATTCAAAGGGAAACCAATATGCCCCACCAGCCTTTTCAAAGTTGGAGGCATCATAGACAAATGCTTCAAGTAACCTTTCAACGGTGGCGGTAAAGCGTACTTTATGCTCAGCGTTCACTTAATTTGCTCATGGCCCGATACATGTATTACTCACATAATTTAATGAACGTTAAATTACATTCATTTCTTAATCAATACCGAAAATAGGTGAGATCTTCAGGCACGTGCACAAATTAAAAAAGAAGACGCGACCCAGCCCATTCTCAGTCTGACCAGAGTAATCACTCGGTACTTTCTTGTTGTTTGGCCCAAAGCGTCTTCAGACAGCTGCGCCGGTTGCATTCTGTGTTAGAACCCAAATCGTTTTTGAAAAGCGTTGGATGCACTCATTCGAAAGCGCATTTTAAGAAATGAAAGTACATTATACCTCTATCAAAGTCTGAACAACATCATGTCATGAGCAAATTAATTGTTGTTCATACAGATATGAATGACACATAAAATATTTCTATTGGTTATACTTATATTGCTTTTTATCCATTATTTGACGAAAAAAGCTGGTTTGATGGATAGTTGCGCACACATTCCCTATTAACTACATCGTAGGAATTATTACGTCGCCATCAACCATATGAATAAGATTACGTTCAAACACTGAGTGAATTATATATTGTTTCTGTAAACGCACTGAGAATGTCTATATTTGCGACTGACGCGGCCAATATAGGTTATATTTCAACCAGGCAAGTAATTAAAAAAATATTTTTCATTTAAGTAACACTGCCCACTAATTAAGACCTTCCGCCCAAGACACAAAAGAGCAATTTAAGAGAAAACTCTAGGGAGAGCCAAGCCACGGTACAACAATCAACACACCAAAAATAGATAACCTAAAAGACAGTTTCTTTCCTCACTAATGGCCGAACGGCTTTTAAAAATAAAACATACCACCAGGAGAGTCAAGTAATAAAATGACAAAAATGACATATCATAAAGAAGCAGCACCATCGAACGCTTAGGTTTTTGCTGGGATAATCTTGATATGTGTGGGTGTGTGTATGTGTGTGTGTGTGGTGGGGGAGTGCTTAAATCGATTTTACTTTGCCGCAGGCCTCGCCCTTAAATCTATTGTGGCTTTCAAAAATGAGTGGTAAAGTCCGCGTCTTCTGGAGGGCTTAATGGCGCAATAATTTCGTTGAAAAAGGTTGTTTTTTAGTTGAAAATGTACGATATTTTATACTACTACTACTACTACTACTACTACTAATAATAATAATAATAATTATGAGTAGTCATAGACCAAGAGCCCGTTTGTGGATGGCACTGTCCTTTTTTGTAATGACTTACAATTGTTTTCATTGCTGTACAGTTTGAGTATATTTTACAGAATTAATGACGTTAAGCGTGATTCTACAGTTCCATGTATCCACTGACTAAGAAGGCACATGATTTAAAAAAGAAACAAGGTTAGAAACATACATTAAATGCATTGATTTTTATTCCAACACCAGTCACTGAAGCGGCCAATTCACCAACGTCAGTTCATATCACATGTCAAATCATTGCCTCGATAGCTCTGTGGTTTGCGCGTTCGACATTTGATCGAGAGTTTGTGGGTTCGAATCCTTCCAGGGGTGTAATTGGGCAGCCGCTGCCTCTCTCGCGCCCGGTTGATAACATCCGGAATGAGTGTCCGAGAGCGACTGAAATAAGCATAAAGCTTTCATCGCAAGCGATCTAAACTAAATTAGTTTAACTAAACGTCAGCTCGGTAGCTCAGTCGGGTGCGCGTTGCACCTGTGATCAGGAGGACGCTGGTTCGATACCTGCCGGGATCGGCAACGTAATACTTTCGTGGAGATTGATCATGAAATCTCTTCAATGGTCATTCTCTCCCTTCTGCTGATTCAAGAAGGGAAGTTGTCAGTTTCTGGCGAAAGCATGTGCACTGTCCTGGTTAACCGCTTGTGTATAAGCCTACCAATGAAAGTGTGGATATGTAAACTGACCGGCTCAAAATGACCTCAAATTCCGTTGACTGTGCCGTTAAACTCCAATACAAACAAACAAACCCATGTCAAACGAATAATTATTGGTTTGGTATACCGCTTTAACAACACTATTCAGGTCACATCGAGCCGGTCACATTATCTAACACGATTGTTGTTTGGCAGGCTGCTAGTGTACGGTGTAACTTACAGACAAATATTGGATTCACAGCTGTATACATTTATTTTCCATTTTATGCCCAAAACAGTAGTGCGTTAACGTTTTCACTCGTGAGAACCAGTTCAGTGGTTTCTTGCTGTCGAGTTCTTACCGTTTTACATCTCTGTGGTTGATTTTTGTGTTCATGGAGATGTTCCACTGAATTAGGAGGCCTTCATACGGACTGAAACAATTATTGGTCTAAATCGCGAGGGAAATTAGGGCGAGTATTGTGGTCACGTAAAATCGATTTAAGCCCCCCCACCCCCACCCCCCCCCCCCCCCCCCCCCACGGAGGAATTCGTGTCAAGGTCGTGGTTTACTTTTGTTATGTCTTCGAGTGTTTGTATCTCTTATATTATTTTGTTTTGGATAGTTAATTGGCCGTTTTGTGGGAAAGTAGCTGTCCTTTTGGCTTTCCGCTATTGATGTTTCCATTAGGGTCTGTTATTTCATGCTTGTGTTTCTTTCCCTTTGGTGTCTCTGATGGGAGCTGTGGGTTAATTGTATCCATTCATGATCATTGCCTTCAGTTCTATTTTTAACTAATGAGACAGTTCTAATAAATACCCACAATCTATGTTTGGACTATAAAAATAAAAATACATATGCCACCCCAATTTGGTACACGGGTAAGCAGTACTTGCTACTTGTGTTTATCTTTTTTTTCTGTATGGAGACCTGTTTGCTGCCTGTCTGCTTTGTTGCATAAATGTGTCGCTTGTCTATTACCTCCCTGATCTTATGTTAGTGTCTTTAATAATAAAATATAATCGGTGAGCCTTGGAAAATTCTATAGGGCGAGCTTCAGACCCAATTCAATTGTCGAGGCGAACCGATCATATTTTATTTTAAAGACACTAGCCATGTATTTAGTTTATACCACAATCCAAAAGTTCAAGTGGGTTTGCAATAATTTAGCAAATTTCACTAAAAACATGATTCTGACTGTGTTATAATAAACGACATTTAGGGCCACTGCGGGCACACGTAACATAACGTGACGTAAACGAGTGCAACATTACTGACGTAACCGCGTCACAGAGACGTCAAAAACAACACGATCGCTCGAATGAAAATGTATCGGCTCGGCACATTATGTATGAAAATCTACGAATGAGTAGTTTATTTTAGCTTTAGCAATTATTTTCGAGGCTTAGCCGCAAACGCAGTAGCAATGGGCAATTATTCAAATTGAACATTCAAACCAGGAAAGCCCGGGTAGGTAAGAATATTGCTGCAATTTCCGACAATGTATCTGAACAAATGTAGCAAAGACCATTACATGCAGTTTGGTTGTTTTCCCGGGACAAAGGGTTGCATGTTATTGTTTACACTTCCTAATGTATGCCCGGTCTATAATCGGTCAATAGATGTATTATAGGTCAGTAGAAGATACTATAGGTCACTACCGATTATATAGCGTGCAGTTATTCGACCCCCTTTAAAAGCTTACTGGAGTGGCTGTTTGCGGTATCAAGAGCGTTTCCATTCTGGTAACAAGCTACCTATATCTTGGAGCAGAAATAAAAAGAATAATGTTTACGCCCGCTAAAGCACAGTTTTCTCTACATAATGTTGGGTTTATATTATATTTTCTGGTCCTCTATGATCATTGAGTCCATTTAGAATCATTTTAAAAATAGAGTTCTGCTTAAGCCGGTGCTAGAGGGCGGGGCCGGTGTTGCACATTTCAGTACTGGCCATGAACATACTAAATAAAACCGAGTCTCCTATTTTCATTTATTTGTTCTATTCTTTGCTTCCAAAGTATCTAACTATACAGAACTTATTTACAAGGGTGTTCACAACACGGACTTGTTTATATGATTTGTGTACCAATCTAAATTGTTAAATTGGGGTAACGGACGGTCCAATTTTAACATCAACATTATCTCCAACCAGTTTGACTTTTTGCAAATGTACCAATCTATAGTTTTGCAAGAAAAATGGAACATTCCGTAATGGAGCATTCGGTAAGAAAATGACATAACTTACTTAAAGAAGATGGCGGTCCAAATATAACATCAACGTCGTCTTCTCTAACCAGTTTGACTATGTTGGCTACACCGTCCGACTCCTCCCTCGTCTCACGAATCACAATGCTGTAAAAAGATGGACAATTGGAAACATCGCCTTTTTAAAATCTACTCAGTTCCCATAGGAACAGACACAGTAGGTATTTGGTGGTAACTGAAAGTTCTCGCACCTAAGTACTGGTAAACCGCTTAGGAGGGCTAAGCCTGCCCAGACAAAGTGGTGTGAGTCAGGCCGTCCAATGCATATGAGCCTTTTGGTTTCATCTGGGCGACAGGGCTTGAGAGGTCATTTCACCTCAATGCCGGATAAAAGTCCCACAAATCTGGAAGCAACGTCTCCAAAATCACCTAAATAGTGTTGATGGGGATGTTAAACCTAAATTCAAATAAACAAACAAAATTATTTTCAATGTGGTTATTCATTATTCATGTACGAGGGTATTCGTTACAAGATCTTATCTCAATGCTAAACGCGCCGTACTGTACAGTTCGAACAGGTCAAACTATGACGCGGATGCAGTACAAACCCTAAAAAAAACTCGGAGACATTGAGGATCTGCTGTTAGTTTCCAAACATTTCAGCAAATTTGTTTCATGATCCAGTAAGGGGTAAAAAAAGTTCGAAGTTGCAAACAGTTGAGACCCTCATCAGACATATTGGTATTTGCTGTTTCCTTAGACGTGTTTGTCTCACAACTTAGCATCATTACGTTAGACACATCTAATGACAGTTACAATTCTATCATGAAATGCGGTATAGTTGATACAAGCACATTTAATTTTTTTCTTTAATTGCACAAGTAAAATGTGCCCATATTTACAGATATCTGACACGCGAACGTCAAATTTAACAAATAAATTTACTTAATTGGAAACCCGATATGCATTATTTCACTTGTACAATTTTACCTTTCATGTGTTGTTGTGAGATCTTCTTCCGTTGTAAATATAATACGCCGATTCTAAATTCTTACTGCCAGTAATGAAGGAAAATACGGGTTGATGAGAGCACAGGGACAGTTTTCATTTTGCTATATAGTTTAATATGCCGATGCAGCAAAACGTCTATTCATTGGGCTACTCGTATCTCATCCTCTACCTCTTTGTGTTTCCTTTTTTGCCTAGCATAAGGCCTAAAAACATAGCTGTGTTTCCGCTAACTCGACCGACCGTGCAATTTTTATTGCCATCCATAAAAATACCTACCGGCCTTAATATTTTCTAGCACTTTTGATGAAATTCATGAAACTGCCAATAGAGCAAAATTAATAATTGAAACCCTGAGCTTTTGCTTCCTTGATCCTTTAAAACGTCATTTTGTGAAGGTATTAAGGTAATATAGTTAGAATTTAGCCTTTTTAACTGTTTTATTTGTTAGTTTCCATCAAATAAAAAGTTGTCAAAAAATAAAAGGTTAAGCGACCTACCAACCCATACCCTTTGTCGGCATGTTAGCGGAAACACAGAAATTTTAAGGCCTATACATTACGAAAATATGCCTATACAAATACATTGTAAACGTTAACGCCGAAAAAAGAAAAAAATAAGAGGAAACTTTGTGAAATTATTCTTATTCCTGCTCAAATTATTGATTGTAGGTACCAATTAGAACCGCCTCATCACGGCGAGGCGGTTCTAACGAGTGCCCACACTCAATATTTTAGAGCAGAAATATGAAATTAAGATTTACCCCAGTAAATCCCAGTTTTCCTATATAAACGTGGGGTTCTAGGGGTTCAAAATTATACAGGCGTGCTTTCGTGATGTTTTGCTAATCTACTGATCTGAAAGGGTTCTGTGAAATAGAATTCGTCAACTTTTACAAACATACATATGACACTTCAGAAAGAAAAAACCTTGCTCCTGGCGAGCGTATCTGTATAAAAGTAGGCCGCCTTTCAGCAACATCAATGCAATTGTTTAAAATGAATGTCCTGTTAACATGATGAGGGCATGTCAAACAACCAATCCTAATAAAAAAGCAAGTCTAACGCGACGTATGTTTGGATAAGGTCAAACTAATACTGTCGGAAACCCGACGCAAGCATGCTACGGTGTCGTTAATGTTGTCTTTACTGGCTGGCAATGGGTTCCACGCGGTTCACGGTGCTTGTCAGTTTCAAATATAATACACTTGTTAACCAAAACAACATAATAAGCGCATCAGAATTTGTAGCCTTCAAACCGCCGATTTTTCACCCTAAACTATGATTTTGATCTCTCTAAATAGGTACTTCCAAAATATCTGCAAAGCTAAGCCACAACAATGACTCGTCTTGGGATGACGACGGCGGTTACCAGCAAATTGTACTCTCGTTAATATTTAAGGGGAATGGATACAACTTCAGGGTACTACTAGGCAACTCCTGCAAAAGTATTTTTGTCTCGCATGTCAATAGGGGTCAACTCTTAAAGGACAGAATTTGCTAGAATTTCCTCCTGAGGATATAACTTCGCACAACTGTTCCTTATGCCAATATCTTAAGCGGGTTTGACTTCCAAGGTGGCTGCTTCAAAGTCAAGGTCACTGAGGCTATTTTAGAAAGCTTTAGACTGCCTATTCGAAATTCGCAAAATTGCAGTATGTTTCCTCTGGCTTTCTTTGCCAGATGTTTACAGGGTCACTGATGAGGCTTTATTAGCCGAAACTACGTAGTATGACCCATCTTCTTTCTTATGAATGTTTTCATTGCTCTTAAAGGAACTCATGTTTGATTTTTATTTGCCTTCACTGCTTCTGGTGTTGTGCCGTGTGGCGGCCGTAAAACGTCTCCCCGTACATCAACCATAGTGCAGTTTATATTTTTTTTTTGGTCCTTTGAGATCAGCGTGAGTATTCTGAGAAATCGGAAATAAATTATTGGTTTAGACTCATATTCTAGACATGTTTTTAATTATTTGGACCCCATTTTGATTTATATCAGTCTTTGAATCGACTGCCTATTCGAAATTCGCAAAATTGCAGTATGTTTCCTCTGGCTTTCTTTGCCAGATCTTTACAGGGTCACTGATGAGGCTTTATGAGCCGAAACTACGTTGTATGACCCATCTTCTATTTTATGAATGTTTTCATTGCTCTTAAAGGAACTCATTTTTGATTTTTATTTGTCAACACTCTATCGCCTACATTTCTTGACCTATTCCATTATAACGTCACGTAAATGTTCCTAATGAAAATATCTCAAGCGTGTTCGACTTTCAAGGTCAAGGTCACTGTGGCTATTTCTAGAAAAACTTTGTCATCGATCTAGCGCCTACATTTCTCGACCGATTTCAATATAACTTCACACAAATGTTCCGTATGGCAATATCTGCAGCGAGTTTGATTTCAAGGTCATGGCCTTAAGGCCAAGGTCACTGTGGCTAGTTTTAGAAAAACTTTGTCACCGCTCCAGCGTCTACATTTCTGCACCGATTTAAATATAACTTCACACAAATGTTCCTTTTGACAATATCTCGAGCGAGTGTGACTTTCAGGGTCCTCGGCTCAAGGTCATAGTCACTGTGGCTATTTCTAGAAAACGATTTACACCACTCTAGTGACTACATGTATTGATAATTTTAATATAACTTCACACAAATGTTGGGTATTATAATATCTCAAACAAGTTCGACTTTTAGGGTCCTGAGGTCAAGGTCAGGGTCACTGTGGCTATTTATAGAAACAAAAAACATTGTCATCGCTCGAGGACCTACATTTATAGATGAAAATTGCTATTTATTTACTTAAATGTTGGAAACGATTGTATATGGAGCCAATATGACTTTCGTGGTCCTTGGCTCAAGGTTAACCTTTGAATATTTTAAGAAGAAAAAAACATTGCCGTCGCTCTAGGAACTATATTTATTGATGGATTTTAATAAAACTTTACACAAATGATACATCTAAAGCAAAGTTGACTTTTTCCAGTTCAGTGTTTTCCACACACAATATAGTCTTGTTCGAGGGGATTTGTATTGGCTGCGATGCTTTATTATCATAGAGGTACGTCCCTTTGATTGCTGGAAATGCCTGTTTTTACCTTGTCACCACCATAGCCCCTTCAGATTTGATTGGATCTTCCTATAGCTCACAAACAAGTAAGCCAGGGATAAATGCTCGAATCAGTTAACAACTGGTGAAGTTGACCTTTTTATTTCCCTTAGATTGCTGAAAATGCCCATATTTGACATTCTCATCATCTCTTAGTTTTGAACTGATCTTTTACATTGACTTACTTATGTAGGGGAACTCTTTAAACATCCTCTTTTCTAAAACCACAAGGCCCAGGTCTTTGATATTTGGTATGAAGCTTCACCTGGTGGACCTGTTCCAAGATGTTTAAATTATAGCCTCGGGGCCAACTATGACACTGCCTAAGGGTTCAACCCGTTCAACTGATGTATAACTGTGTTGACAACCCTCGATCTATGAAGATATTTATATCAGTCCGGTTTACAAACATGCCTTGCCTTCTTTCACAGTTGCTTCTTTTTCTCTAAACATCCCTTATGACTTTCTGGTCCACAGGTGAGCGATACAGGGCCATCTTGGCACTCTTGTTTTCTTATTTCTGCTCAAAGAGGCGGTTATAGCATGCACCCACATCCAATTTTTGCAGTGTAAATAAGAAAACATTATGGATTTTCATCAGAGAAGTAGCCATTTTGGACTTGTGGAAAAATGCACTATGTCGCACGGGTGTGTTATCGTAACGTGTTAGCTTAAACTCGTCATTGTGGGCACCAATGAGGCCAATGCGTCACTTTCAAGAGGAAAATTACTAAAACGTCTACGATTTAACTTTATGAAAATTGGCTCAGAAAATATGTACACTCCATATTTTCAAGTTCTGTAGTGTATTCCTTGCTTCCAAAGGATAACCCTTTCCAGAACATATTAGCTATTAGATACCATGTGTGTCTGTGTCACGACGAGGTGTTTCTTATTTTTCAACCCGAAACTTATAGGCATATAATTTCTTGTTCTCTTACAAGGGAGCACTGACATGTTTACAAGTTAACCGATTATTATACTTTTACGTGCTATGGTAGATAGGCCTTGTCAATAAAACTGTCCAATTATTTTTTCCTTGAAAAACCTAGGTTTCTTTAGTTTTTCGGACGGTTTCGGACCTGCATACAATTAAATATATGTTCCTGATGGAAGTTACGTCTATCACATCAGACAGATCTTGTTAAGAGGGCGTATTTTCTAACCAACTAACCTTCTTGAACCCTCTGTTTTTCTCTGCTGGCTGCATACAGGTGACGTGTCGATCAGGCGACCCGCTTTTTGCGAGCTTTTCTGGCAGGGCCATCGCATGATCGTATACGTGTGCTGACACATCCCTTTATACGAGTAACTGACCGCTCAACATCGGTCGTGGGACACTATTTCCAGAGCCGATGTTGCAGTATCGAGCACAGGCCGATAGCAGTGAGTAAAATGATTTTATATTATTAGCTTTGATTCTTAGATGCAACGCTATCTTTGCTTGTTAGTATCCTTCTTGTGTTTATATTGCCATTTTTTTTCCTGTACAACATATAAGGGTGGCCTCTTAGTATTGTGCAGAGTAGAAATTGATCTTAAAGACCGACCCCAGCTATCTAAATGCTTAGCCAGTTACTCCACAGAAATATCCATTAAACCGGATTTTTATTGCCTGTCGATGAGTTATACTGGTCAGCTCTAAGGCTTATCAGTTTGCTTGTTGCAGTATTTGCAGGTAAAGTTGTAACTGATGTTAATGGCATTAGTCGAAAGAGCCTTCTCAAAATATTGTTGACATGCATGTCTTGGCAAACAATGCAGATCCAAAAGGAGCAGTATAAGGACCTGGATTCTTTGACATTACCCAACATCTTTTGGACCCAGTACGCTGCGGTTTAGTCACTATGGTAAAATTTTAGGGTGATTTATTCTGTTTTGGTAGGTTTATTCTTTGTTTTGGTTGTAAGGCCCTTTCAAGATTATTTTACTTGTATCGAGCAGATCGTTAATCAGAGAAGAGTGAAAACTGGAGTACCTGGAGAAAAAACAAGACTCGAACCATAGGGGTGAGGGACTTAATGATTAAGAATCAGCGCTCTTATCCACTAGGCCATGCGGGCCCCTTTTTAGGGTGATTCGAGATGATAAATGGGAGCTCAGTGCAGAGTGCATTGTATCACTATCCCTCCGATATTTTCTATATGGGTCACACTTGTACTTTGCGATAACCGATAACACACCCTTGTGCATAGTGGAGTTTTTTGTCATATCTCCAAAATGGTTACTTTTCTGGTTAATATTTGAGAATTTTTTTAATATTCAAAACATAGATTATGAGTGCCCGTTAGAACTGCCTCACTGATGCGGTTCGAACGAGTACACACAACCTATACCTTGGAACAAAAAATAAGAAAATACTGTATACCTCTGAAAACCCCAGTTTTTCTCGTTTGTGCGCTATTCATTACACATACATTTTATCACAATAAAAATGGTGTGCAAAATGATTGAAATGGTTCTTTTTTGTTTATATTGACTGAGCTCATCTATATTGTCCCTTAGTCGGCCCCAACCCATAGGGGCTTGAAGAAATATATGGGCTGCATGATGCTTCCATGCAGTTCTGAATCCGGCCCGCACACGAGAACTGGTAAACCGCTTAGAGGAACTAAGCCTGCCCAGGCAAAGCGGTGGAAGAATGTGGTCCCTCTTAAAGCGCTGGATCTGTTTCTTACATAGATCGCAATCTATTGTAAGGTAGATACTTTTGGCGACATCGTAGGGGCAGATAACTGCATAAGGATTAAGTTACCGTGTATGACTGCGTTTGTTCATAGGCATGCGCATAGAGCACGCACACACGCATCTTTTTGCAATATAATTTGTGTAAATTCTGATCAGGCGCAGTTTAAGGTCACACGCACCATCATTTTTGGCGCTTCATTGCATTGAAGGTCCTGATCAGACGCAGCAATGAATTTTCGCAGCAATGTTATTGTACATTTTTTCCTCTTTCGTTTGAAGACTGATCAAATTCAATGTTAGGTTTAATGAAATATTGCCAGGGTGCCTTTTCTGTAGACCCTGATCAGACACCACCTGCGTCTATGCGCGATATATTTTTTATCAATCATATGGCTCCAGGCAGATTTTTCAGTTATTGTTTTGAGGGGAGTACATTGTGCTCGCCGGTCTAGCCTGTAAAGACTGAGCGAACATACTGTATTCAATGATGGTTGACAAAACGATATCCTTTACTCGTCGTCTGTTGGCAAGACGAGGAGTCCCAGCATATACGACTGGCTGTCATCATGAGGGAGTACCCTTCATTCTTAGTTTTGAGTCGGTGAACTTGTATCAGTACTCCAAGCGATTCGTTGTCGCTGCAATGTTAATATGACGTTGATGCACTCTTTTTTCATGTTACTGCTTTGGCATGCGGATTTCGGGTACTCGTTAGAACAGCTTCGCACAGTGATACTGTTCTAACGTGTGGGCGCGGTCCGTATTCTGGGCAGAAGTAGGGAACAACGGCAAACATTTGCACCGTCATTTTCAGCCATATGTTTTGTTAGAAGACAATAATATTTATGGTTACGCATTGGTTGTTTGCGCAATAGGGACAACTTTAAAAGTGTAATGTTTCTGTAGTTTATTTGTACATATATAAGCTCGTTTCTTAAGTGTGATAGTGTTGTCCTAAATGTGGTAAGTTTTGGTGCACTGAGGTTATAGCAGTTCCACAACGTGTATTCGGCCGCAACGTCGTAACGCCAAATTGACGTTGACGTCATGACTGTTGACGTAGAATATACGTTGATATAACGCTCGCCTGCCCGCTCCTAGTCATCTGTGTACGCAGGTTTCCCATGCAATGAGGGGTGGCTTTCTATTATCGTATTTGTCAAAGGTAAAATTATCTTGACAGTTTCACAGCTCCCCACTTGCGCGGGCATGCCATATCACACATCGGGGACAGAATATGGAAAGCTGAGGTTAGCCGAGATTATTATGAGATGTTCGTTAATTTCAGACATCCACACGGGCAAAGATCTACAATGGCCTTTGGCCCGTAGTAGCATCGAATCTACTACTTCGTCAAGCCAAGAGCGTAATCCATACTTGATGTTTATATTTCCAACATGAAGGACGCATACAGGCGTGCCGGTATGAATGACGCATACAGGCGTGCCGGTATGAAGGACGCATACAGGCGTCGCGAATAACTTAAGGGAGAACTCCTTAAAGGTGTGTAGTGGTTACCGCGCGTACTAACGAATGTTAAAAAATAAACACATAAATTCCAAGCTTTCAAGGGGAACAGATAGGGAATTAACTTAGGCTCATAAGAGCATTATGCGCATGGCCATACGTAACTTTGTTTTTCGTAAGTATGTTGTTTGTACTGTTTGATTTATTGAAGTGACGTTGTAAATAAATGTTCGTGTTACTTGGACCTTGTTCTTTCTCGATTAGACCACCCCTCGTATCTCTTGACGCACGCTGCCTCTGGATGTGTGTGAGGCTGAACTGGGCCGCGGGCCAGCTCAACCTCCCACTCAGCGGAAGTCACGTGACTGTCTTTTTATTTAGAACTAAGCTCTTCGAGGCGATCACGTAATAGCCACCGGTTCTTTGAAGTTG
Source organism: Lucinisca nassula (assembly GCA_963580285.1). Classification (NCBI taxonomy): domain Eukaryota; kingdom Metazoa; phylum Mollusca; class Bivalvia; order Lucinida; family Lucinidae; genus Lucinisca; species Lucinisca nassula. The sequence continues at coordinate 118,148,688 of OY757022.1, read as the reverse complement.
TGTGCACCATGCTGCTTTCAATTGGAACTCCACAGACAATACCTAAAATAAAATTTGACCTATACTTTATAACAGTTCTGGATGCCATCATCAGCATACGGTCATGTTATGATAGTTACAAAAACGTGTACGGCGTTTATGTTCGAATACTATAAGGTGAAGACGATAACATGTCTGCTTCAAATATGACAAATATTTCCAAAGCAAGCTTCGATTTGTTGCTTGCTTCGATTTGTTTGCCTGATAGTAGCTCTTGATTGGGCCTAACTTTCATCTTGTTCTTAAAGAAAAAAAAAAAACGATAATTAGAAGTTGGTCTCGTATAGCTTATTATCGCTCTATTTACTTCCTGACCTAAATCCTAAATGATCTTAGCTAAATGATCTTAGATAATTAGTGATTCTTATATTTCCGTTCTCCTTATATGTACGATATACTATAAAAAGAGATTGTTGCTTCCGTAGGGAGCAGATATAACCTCGGCGGTATTAACTCTTTCACACCATTCATCAGGTGAACAAATTCATGAAAATAACAGCTCTAAATAGAAGAAACGGCAATTAGAGTCGAACTTCGATGGCTCGAACCCCTTTGGGACCATGAAAATTGGTTCGAGACAGCGGTAGTTCGAGCCACGGAGGATTACTATTAGTGCCATACCAGAAGGCATAATGGAGATAATTGTGGAACATCTTTTCGGTAATCTATATTATAAATGTATGTTGTGTGTACTCATTAGAATCGCCTCAGTGAGGCGATTCTAATGAGTACACACAACATACATTTGAAAGATTAAAGAAGAAAGTCTCCCTACATTATCCCTTTATCGTAGTTGGAGGGATTCCCTGCGGACTGAAGAACGGGTTCGAGCCATTGAAGTTCTACTGTATTAGGAATCGTTACAATTAACACACAGCTCCCATTAGAGACACCAAAAGGGAAAAAAAGTACAAACATGGAATAATTAGAGCCTAATGAAAACATTAATAGCGGAACATCAAACGGACAGTAACTGTTACTTGCCAACAAAGT